>VDFB02000007.1:213527628-213577732 GCA_007258455.2 Sequoia sempervirens | reverse complement strand
TGGAATTGTAAAAGTCAAGAAAGAAGATCCGAATAAGCAATACATATGGTTGCAAATAATAGATAATGGGGTTACCTTCAGATTGGTTACTTGTTATTTTGCATCGCAAAACTCAAAGATCTATAAAAGGAGAAAATTAGATAGTGAAGATCTGTATGCCTCTTTCAAAAAAGACATTTCACTATTTAACACCTTGGGGGAAATTGTTCTGTTAGGTGACTTTAATGCAAGAACAACTAACAATCAATTTCTTTAGCTGAATAATGAAGATCGGGGAAACAACAATCCTTTATGGCTAGAAGAGGAAGAAGATCAACCATGGGAAAGAACATCACAAGACAGTAATGGGAATGTATCTCACTTTGGAGCAGAATTATTAGGGATCTGCAGCTTATATAACTTGGTTATTTGCAATGGCATGAAAGTTTGGCCAAGTTCTGGTAATATCATGTTCAAAACATATAATGGCCAAAGTGTGGTGGACTACGTAATTTGCTCAAAGTTTTATTTCTAGAGTTTTGGAGTTTGAGATTGGAGAATGTCCCCTTGAGATGAAATCTGACCATGCACAGGTCTATTTGTGAAACTTGGCATTGTCTCAAACAACCAAGACGATAAACAGGTGCACCACAAACAAAAATGAAACTATTCTTAAAGGTAAAATAGTCATGAATCAGGGAAATTAGGGTCTCTTTAATGCTGCTTTACAACATCATTTACTTGAAATGGAGAATAACATAGGTGACAAGGCTGCCAATGGGACTGGTGGTTGTATTTGCAGCAAACTTTTGATTCCTCTAATTCATAAGGCCTTAGATGCTTGTAAAAGATCTTTCCCAAAGAAGGGGGTTGTAAACAATTTTTTGGCCAACCCATGGTATGATGAAGAGTGTAAGGCTGCCAAGAGAACTTTGAAAGAGAATGGGTTGAAAAAAGAAAACAAGAAGAATTATGAGAGAGAAGTTGGTGCAAACAAAAAAATAAAATTATGTAAACACAATAAGGAAAGAGCTAATTTCTCTTGGAAAGCACAAGCCCAAAGGTTTTTGGAGGGAGTTACAACAAAAGAGAAAACAGAATAAGAATAACATAATAGGTGTGCAATGGTTAGATTATGCAAAGTGTCTTTGTGAGAGGACCCAAGGGAAAAATTCTCCTCCCATAGTTAACACACCAGTGGAGCTCTTCACGGTTGAAGATATCAAACAATGTATAAAAAATTTAGCAAATGGTAAAGCTCTGGACATAGATGGGTTGCAAGCTGAATTTTTAAAGTGGGGAGTTGAAATCCTTGGTCCCCACATCAAAAGGATGTTCAATGATGTCACTCATGATGGTTTTTTGTCGGAATGGATAACTAGTGTCATCATCCCTCTCTACAAAAGTGACGATATCAATAACCCATCTAATTGTCGCACTATTATGGTGAATCCTATTCTTGGCAAGCTTTTTGGGAGCATGTTAGAGTGTAGAATCAGTAGCTTGGCAGAAAAATAAGGAAAAAAAGCAAAGGCCAGGTTGGATTTAGGCCTAAATACTCTACCATTGACCACTACATCACTCTTAGGCACCTAATTGAAAAAATATGGGACACTCAAGGTGAAGAAGTTTTTTGTTGCTTTGTTGATTTTAAAAAAGTCTTCGATATGGTGCCTAGAGGCAAACTATGGAATAGAATGGATGAACTAAGTATACCAAATGAATATAGGGCTGCAGTGCATAGAATTTATGAGTAAATTAGAGCTAAAATTAGAACAAGTGAAAGTATGTCTGAATGTTTTGGTAGTGATATTGGGGTCAAATAGGGTTGTCCTTTATCTCCCACTCTTTTTGGGCTATACATTAATAAACTAGAAGATTGGTTAAATGAAACTAGTGGGGAAGGGCGGCAGGGGTGGCGGTGTATTTAGTTGGCTGGTTATGTGGTGAAGTTGCTGCTATATCCAGGTGATCTTATCTTAGTTTCAAAAACTGCCCATGGTTTGAGGGGTCTTTTGAAGGCCTTGGATCTCTTATGTCAGGAAGTTGGAATGCAAGTGAACACTACCAAGACTAAAATCATTATCTTCTCCCTAAAGAAGAAAAGGAATCAAGATAACTTCCTTTTTGAAGACAGCTCTTTGGAGATAGTGAAAGAATACAAGTACTTTGGGATTTATTTTCATTATAAGCTCAGCTAGGAGACTAGTAGAACAAAAAGGATACAAGGGGGTTGGAAAGCTTCTTTCTTATTTCAAAACAAGTGCAGGAAAGTTGAACTTTGGGACTAGAAATCCAAAAAAACCCTCTTTGGTTTGTTGGTCATGCTGGTGGTTCTCTATGGCTGCAAAGTTTGGGGCAGCAGCATGTCAAAGTATAGATGGAGATAGCTAGAAAGAATCCAAAAGCACATGATCACTTGCAACCTCAAAATCAAAATCACGGTCCCTTATGAAATTATCTTGGCTGAATTGGGAACCTTACCTTTGGAGGCGTCGGCTATAACTCACTTACTAAACTACCTAAAAAAGATTGAGAACATGGATAACCACCGTTGGCCCAAAGTGGTTGCAAAGGAGGTTTTAGGCCACAAGAAGAAAACACGGATGAAACAAAATAACAAATGGGACATCAACTTACATGATTGTCCTACACTAATGAGGAAATTAAAAATTATGTCACAAAAAAGTTAATGGCTGCCATGTGGACAAAGTAGAGTGGGCGGAAGAAAGCTCACTATGTGAAACAGGAAGGTGGACTATACCTAAGGAAGAGTGAGAGGATAGAATTTGCATGTTTTGTAGCAAAGCAGTGGTACAGACAGAATGGAATTTTATCATAGAGTGCACGACATATAAGGATATTTGTAGTCAATATGAAGGCAATTTGAAGATTGACAACCTGCACGAGCTATTTAATGAAGAACAGATCAGCAAGACTATTAGTTTTTTTTATCAAAAGTCATAGTAGAAGATCCAGCATCGAAAATAATTTGGAGATTTTGCAGTTTTGTGGTTCTTGGTCCCTTAGACTTTTGGTCTCATGGACATCATTAAAATCCCTCATTCATTCATTCATTCATTTAAGTAAATAGCATAAATCTATATCATGTATTATATTCACAATAATGCACATTCCAAAAAGTGCCCTAAGGGGGAGGCTAGAAGCGGTAATAGAAATAAACCATAATATTGCCCAAATCACCGAGCGTCACATAACCAATACAAAACCAGCTACAGTACCAATTCTCGAATAATAAAAAATATTAAAATTTGCTAGGTAGACTATACATTAAAATCAGCTTATACCAAGCCTTGACTCTATAGAACATAGAAATATCAATTTCCAAAACATATCATATAGTCTAGACATATTTGAACAGAAATAAAGGCACAAGGACCAAAACTAAGAACCAGTTTAAATGAAATTTGCTTTACCTGCCAACCATATCATCATCAAAGTACACATGATCAAGGCTATGGTGCACCCACTTGGACTCTAACTCTCGACAGTGTTTGCCATGGAAGTCTTGAAACTCTAATTGAGACAGTCCTTGTGGCAGCTTTACTTCTCAAGAATCTTTGTGGGATTCATTGGACACTCAGCTCAATTTGGACTGCATGACATGGCATATCACTAGCTCCAGAGATCAGAACTTTCCTTCCAGTGTCATCATAGGACAATAACTTAAATCAGAGAGAGCACACCAAGGTCATTAGACATCTAATCTTGCATGCACCATTAACATAAAGCAAGTCAAAAGCAATCGCAAAAGAGACAAGCAGACCAGGATTTATAGAGCTAAAAATCTTGCAAATTTTAGTGAAAACATCTTTTTATCAAAGAATTATTTACTATCAAAGATCTTAGCCACGATATCAACGCATGGGAGGATTCCCGGACAAAATGACCCACGCGGCAATTCAAGGCAATGCTCTAGCAACTCACTAAAGAATTCTAGGTCGCATTGCCGTAGGCATAGCTTCACGGCCATAGCTGAAAACGACCCCATTTAAAAGGTGTGAAAAGTCTTAGGATGCGTACTGCATGCTGAAATGGCATGAAACTCTCTTTGGCAAATTTTGACACCTAGGTAACCGCAATGTTATTTTTTTAGTTTATGTCAAAATAAAAATGTAATTTTCATTTTTATATTAATAAAATTACACCATTCTATTTTGTTCATTAGTCCTGACCTGACAGTGGCATCAGAGCACAGGCTCTATAATCTATCAAAATTGCTGTCACAAAACTCCCAAACGTGTTTGCAGTCACTGATAGCGCAAACCACCAAAACTTGTTAAGGAAAAATGCAGCCAAAAGGAGAATGGTTTATTATGGAAGCACATACACTGCTAAACGATTCATCACGGACGCCGCCAAAAGAATCATTTTCTATTGTTTCCAGCCGCTACAAGCTGCTTGGAAGAACACAAATAGAGGGGTCGCAGAGAATTAACCATATTGAATCACCAATTACGGTGGGCATTTCAGGAGAATTGAGGTATGAAAAATCAATTCATGATTTTCACGGGAGTAAACAACACAATTGTTCCACAAAAGCGAATTCCCGCAGCCTTTCTGGATTAACATGTGTAACGACAATAGAACAAAAGGAATGAGTTACAATCACATTTTGGAACCGTATGGGCGTAGAAATATTTGTTTTGCCTTGCTTGCAGAAAAATACTTGTATTTCCTGGTTCCTGTGGGTGAGCAATTTACTGTAAAAGAGGTAGAGGATTGAATATTGCTGTTGTTTTGTAAGATTTTTTTTATTTTCCTTCCTGCTGCAAACAGCTAACAGTCACAGATGTGTTTATATATATATAGAGAGAGAGAGAATTGTGTGTAATTTTAATAATTCACAGTGCAATCTATTGTATCAGTATTGGTGAAATTCTAACTAGAAACATATGGATAGAATGGTAAAAGAAAATTTGAAAACAATTTTTTTTAATGATTTATGGTGTAACATTTGTGATGAGATATATAATCTGTAATACTAATTACAATTAAAAAAAAGAAGTATGTCAGTATAGCCCCAACTTTGATGTGAATATGTTCCCACACAGGCAAGGGTGTAAATTTGCTCCCTTCAAAATGTGAGATTTATATGTTTTTTCATTCAAAATTAGAGTTCATTCAACTAAATTAGAGTTCATTCAATTGTAGTTGAAGTTATTCAATCTTGATGTTGACGATCTTGTTGATTCTATTAATTTAATATAATGAACTTATATTATGACATTCAAGTTTGATAAATTGACATATAAATACTATTTTTAATTTGTATGGTAGATTTTTTATATACAATTATGTTGTATTATTCTTAAGTCAATTCTTATTTTTAGACAGTATATGTATATATTTGTGATTTTTATATACATAAATCTAAAACAAACCTTACCCCAAAATTTGTAATATCAGCAATATACCCAAACCAATATCTTAAATAAATTCAATTAATCAAAAATTTAATTTAAAAAATTAAAAATCATTGATAGATTCACATAAAAAGAGAAGAAACTCCAATTTATTTGAAAAAATCTTGTCCATAGCTTTTCTCTTCCTGAGTTATTCCCAATTTTTTGCTGTCTGAGGAAGCATGCCTGAGTTGACCCAGAAAAAAAAGGTAATCGGATAAATGATTCGATCCCGAAAACTCCAGATTTACCGCGAGTTGTTCCCAATTTTTGCTATATTGAATTAAGTTCCACGCAATTTTCTAAGCTTTTTCCCTAGCATTCATCTTCTGAACTTTTTTATTAGTCATATACCTGAAAATGGTTACTGTCTAATATTTTTTAGCTTGTCATGGTTATGTTCAATGTTGTATCTTTTTAGTAATATAGGATTCTGTGTATTTCCAGGATAAAATAACACTGCTTCTGTGTGATTATCGAGAATTACCAGGGTTTCATAAATTCAACAGAATCATATCATGGTAAGCTTCAAAGAAATAACTCTGAGCTGAACATGCTATTCATTTTATTTTTTAATTATGCCCACGCTGACTTTGCCAAGTTCGTGTTGTCTAAAGTGAGATGGTGGAACATGTTGGACACGAGTTTTTGGAGGAATTTTTCGGCAGATGTGAGTACCTGTTAGCAGAAGATGGTCTTCTTATTTTGCAGGTTGGCTTTCACAATCCTTTCTTCTTTGTATTTATTATTTTAAGTTTGATTTTCAACTCAATATTTTGCTGCAAGTACTTCATTTCTACCTTAAACAAAATATATCAGACGAAGGAAGCACTCACAATGACAAAATCTTTAACATTGTGTCCTCTTTTTTGTTGCCCTCTTAGTTTCTACTGTTCAATCATGTGATTGATTTTGAATTCATCCCATACTAATCTTTGGTAAAATCTATCAACAGTTTATCTCAATACCTGATACAAGATATGATGAATACAGAAGAAGTTCTGACTTCATTAAAGAATATATATTCCCTGGAGGATGCCTGCCTTCGTTGAGCAGAGTTACCTCAGCCATGGTAGCTGCATCTAGATTATGGTATTAAATCTCGCTACAAATCTTTGTTTTCAATCAGTTTAATTGTTTCTGCAAAAGAAACAAAAAGGCTCTACATGAAACATCCATTTCACTTTCAATCAAGTCTTACTTGGGTTGAGAATGAAGGAAACATGCTTCCTATCGATTCAACACTGATGTGCAGTTGTTTTGGTGGAATCAGCGTGGAGCATGTGGAAAATATAGGCATACACTACTATCAGACTCTGCTATTATGGAGGAAAAACTTTCAGGCGCATCGCAGGCAGGCTACCTGTCCCTCCCAATTAAATAATTCAGAGAGAATAATAGGAAATGAATATGCTATCATGTGGATTTTGAATTATCTGAAAAATATTTACAAATGCATTCCTTTTTTGTACAGCGAGATTTTAAAGCTGGGCTTCAACGAACACTTTATAAGGACATGGGACTACTATTTTTTATACTGTGCAGCAGGATTTAAGACTCTTACCTTGAGAGATTATCAGGTATGCCCCTCTAACATAAGAAGTATGTTGGTTTTACTCAGTTTCTCGACCACAAATGGAACGAAAAATTTCACTAATGTGAAAAATCTTTTATAGCCATCAAAGCGATTTTTGTGACTATATCTGAAGTATATTTGCAAACCTGACTGAGCAGGTAGTATTCTCGCGGCCTGGCAATGGTAAAGTTTTTCAAGATCCATATTCGCCCATCCCATCAGCTGGTTGAATTGACACCTTTTAAAGGCATTTGAAGCTCCAACTCATGATGAATGTAATAGATGATACCAAACCAGGAAAACTTTGTTTTGATTGCTAATGATTTCCTTCGTTCTTTCTGCTTTCTTCTCTGGAAACTTTCGACAGCAATGGATTTGGTTCAATGTTTATTAACTTGTATTCCAAGCTTGTTATTTCACCAAATTAATGGCGGCGAACACGGCTTTCTCGTCGAACTCCTAAAATAACCATTAGCCATTAGCAAATGGGCTTTGTGGGGAAGGGTGGCGGCCATAGTTGTTGTGCACTCAAATAAAATATCATAATTATTCATTATAAGTGTGTCATTTATAAAATAAAATGTTCATTTAATAATAAAATAAGACATTCATTTAAACAAATTCCTAATCTTTGTGTTTCTCTTTTAGATGATGTTAGTTGGCATCTGGCTTTGATTATTGAACAAATTCTCAATCTTTGTGTTTCTCTTGAGTTTGTTACTTTCACTCATATTCCTAGGGAGTGGAATGGTGTTGCTGATTGTTTGGCTAAATGGGCTTCTAATCATATTCATGATTGGAATTTGGTTGACCGGGGTCATTTACCCCCGGATTTGGCTCAACAGTTGGACCATTTGGTGGGGCTTGATAAGGCTATGTAATGACTTTGCTCTGTAATTTTCTCTTGTTTTAATTAATTTTTACCCCTCTTTTATGTTAAAATAAGACATTCATTTAAACAAGTATCGGTATCATAGTGAAAATGTTGTTATTATGTGTACAACGATTGAGATAGCAATGATAAGCATTGGAGTATTTTATATCATGTATTTTCTCATTAAATGTGAAGGATTTTTAGAAAGTTTTAGTGTTCAACTATTGGCCAATTTTTGTTTGATATTAGATGTATTTTAAATTATTATGTTTTGTTTTTATAATAATAAATAGTTTTTTGTGTTCAACTATTGGTCCATTTGTGTTGAAAATAGAAGTTAGAGATAACAAAGATTTATGGTTACCAATAGTTATTTTGATCCATTTAAGTTGTTTATAAGTTTTGTTTTAAATAAAAATGTGATATACTACAAGCAACAAATGATTTTTTTTTCAACTACTAGGGGTCCCATGATTAAGTTTTGATTGAATCTTTAAAAAGTCAAATTTTAGACACTACTCAATAGATGTGTTGATGTGGCGGGTTACATGATGAGTCACACCTCCAGACCTTAGTTATAGATAGATAAGAGGCCAATCCACATTTCAAAAAAAAATTAAGGTCCTACAATATTCCAGTCAATCGCAACATGTTGACAAAGTTAGCTCGCACGACTATTGGCCCCTCTCCCCTAAGTATTGTGTGTGGATACATTTTTAAAGGAAAATAAACTTTTCCTAAGCTTATTATAAGCATAAATTAATATAGATTAATAATTAAGAGTAATGAAAGTAGATATTTAAGAATTAAAATTTAAATTAGGAAATAAAATGTGAAGGAAGGGTATAGTGAGTTCTTAATATAATGATGTATGAATTTGTGGTAGATTTTAAAATCTATTTGTGTTGGAATTGGAAATTGATCTTCTATTTGTGTTTCACCTCAGAATTAGAAAATTCACTAAACTTTGTGGAGGGTTGAGGCTATGACTCTAGGACATTTATGTGGATGCAAATCCTATCTTTAGCCATAGATTTAATTTGGTACAATGTATTTTTTTGGTTTCAAATCCACCTTCTTGATCATCAATCTAAGATAATTTTATTGTGAGCATGTATATATATTTTTTAACTTCCATATCTTTACTTCATAAATTAGCATCTTTCCTTATGTGTATCTTCATCATTATTGTCTTATTTTTGTTTCATAGTAAATGATCACGGTAACTTTTCTTATAAAACTCAAAGATTGAGGTCAAAAAACTATTGTGCCATACCTTGTAATAGTGTGTCATCATTTACCTATTGAGGTCATGCTATGTGTGAGTGTTTATTTCATTTGTTTCAACTAACCCATGTAATAATGAAAATTTCATACCATACAACATCCAAATTTTTTTACACTCATTTTGGTGTTTTTTTAATTGGCTTTGGGTTATTTTATACATATTTCTAGCATCAATGATCACAAATTGACTTTATCAATTTTCTAAAAGCCTAAGACGTTTACCCACATGATCACCCCTCTAAAGTTGGAACCTATATCCTAAAGGATTACTTGTGTCTATGTGACATAAATAAAACCTAGGTCATTACCACCCTCAAACACGCATAGTTCTATCCTTAAATCAAATCAAACTTTATTGGATTGTCATTGAACTAACAATAACTAGGTTTTATCAATCAATTACCCTAAAAGCTTAGTATAAGCCCATTTTTCTCACTTTTCACTCATCAAGTACTTAGAATTTTTTTAAAAAACTTAGTTCTTCTCTACATTCTAAAGAAAAAGTATATGTATACATTGTCAAGGCAAGAAGATAATGGAGTTAGCATTGAAGAGCTAAAGTTATGGAACCTCCCTTGTACCCTTGAGTTGTGTTATCTTTTTAACATAGTTTTCCTACCCTATCTTCATTGTCATATCATATTTCTCTTATTTCCATCACCCATAAGCAATAAAAATCCTTATCAAATCCTCTAATTTTGAAATATCTCACCTTTTAAATATGTGTCCTTATTTGAAGCCTTTTTCCCTCTTATTTGTCCTCTAAAGTCACCATTTTCCAACTTCTTGTGTCATCTATCACTATAACACACCACTTTGTGTTAGATCTACCTCCTAGATTTTATTGTTGTTTACACTTCTTTGTATACATCACATTCACCTTGTAGCAAGTATGAGTAGTTGGTGTTGTCATTGATGTCAACAGGCTTATGCTTGTGTTGTCATTAATGTCAACTAGTGACATGGTTGAGAAGTTGTGATGTTGCTTTGATTAGTTTCATTATGTTATCATTAGTAAGTGCTACTAGTGTCAACCTCTAGTGTTTATTTGATAAGCTTCTGATTGTGGATGTTGTTAGTTTAGAGGTGATGAGGAAGTGTTGAAGATGATGAGTATGTCTCTAGTGCTTGGTTTCCAAGTGCTTTTGAGAAAAAATGAATAAAAGAGGAAACAATATGTTGCAGAGGTGTTCTGGTATACAGAGTGGTGGTTTGGTTTTTGCTCTGCATTTCTTCTTTGTTGAATATCTACTTGTGTGGTTCAGATATGTTGATCAGAGGTGTTCATAGGTGGTATATCCATAATTTCTTGGTTTGGATCTTGTTGTGCAAAATAAGTTGTGTTCACTAGTGTGTGAATTGTGTTGTAGTGTTGTCTGGGAGAAATGATTTTTCTTTGCATTTCTTTGCAGTTTGGTTTCTAGTCTTGCAGTTTTGGAAGTGTGCTTACAAGGTTCATGTCTACCTTTAGTTGAAATTTTTCTTGGTTTGGTGCTTTGTGATTTGATTTCTTGAGTTACAGTGTATGGAAGGTTATGAGTGTATTGGGTGTGTACATTCTTTAGGTGAAAGTTGTTGCGAAGGAATTTGTTGGATTTCGGGGTGTTTGTCAAATATTTCAGATTGTGTTCAAGTTTTGTGTGTGGTCTGTGAGTCATCTTTGGATTTGAGGAAGGGTGTACTTAAATATTAATGGTGTTTACATAGGTTTCGTTGACCTTGGGTGTTTATACTAATTTTGGATTTACTTCGGTGGCTATAGAAGCATGGCATGGTGTATATGTATGATTTGGGTCCAAGTTAAGATGTGGTGTGGTTCGCTTCCATTCCTTTCCACCGCACGGATGTTTAGTGCCGACCTAATTTGAATTTGTACAATTGAGGTGCATAGCCGACCTTGGAGAATTTTTTCAAGGTTGAAAAAGGTATAAACAAGTGTTGTGTTGATGGAAGATTATAAGTAAAGAGTGTGTGATGTGAATTGTAGAGTTGTGAAGTGTGAATTTGTGAAGTGCAGTGCGAGATTTAATGAGTTAGACCATTGGAGGCAATGAGCAGAAGGTGTGTACAATATTTAGAGAGGCTATGAATGTGTTGGTGATGTTGTGGTGGATATTTCTACTGCATTGAGATGGATTTCTCACTATAACATTCTTCTTTCTTATTTTCTATAATCTGGCAGTGAGCCCTCTGGTAGTGAGCCTTTTTGTATTTGGTGTTGTAATTACTTTATATTGTGAGCTAATCCTCATCGTGGTTTTTCCCTTCTTAGGTTTTCCACATAAATCTAGTGTTCTATTGTGCATGGTGTTGATGTGTTTCAGCTTTTGTTATTTGCTTTCATTCTAAAACATTCTAACAGATTGAGGATTAATTAAGTTGATGTGGATCTAAATGTTTATAAGAGTTTTGAAATTTTAATGTACAACTAATTCACCCCCCTCCCAATTGTCTTGTGTGCATTCAAAAATTGGTATCAGAGCCAGGTTCCTCAGAAGAAATCTTAACCGTTTGAGGTAGATCTGGGATGATGCACAAGAGGGTTGCTCCTTTGTTTGATGGATTGAACTATGGATTCTAGAAGACACAGATGGAAGGTTTCCTAGTATCTCTTGGATTTGGATTTTGGAATTCTATTGAGTCTAGATATACTATGCCTAATAATGGTCTAAGTACTGATGATGAGATCAAGGTCTATGAGAATAATGGTAAGGCAATGTATGCTCTTTTTAAGTAATCTCTCTAACACTGAACTTGTGAAAGTTGTGAATTTGAAATCTGCTAAATATATCTGGACAAAGTTGTAAAGTATTTATGAAGGAGATGATAAGGTCAAGCAAGATAAGATGTAGAATTTAAAGATCACATTTGAGAACCTCCAGATGTCTGAAGATGAAAACATTACAAGCTACATGCAGGAGGTGGATGAAGTTATCAATTCCATCAGAGTTCTTGGTGGAAAACTTGAAGAAGAAGAAGTGGTAAAGAAGGTACTGAGAACTTTTCCTAAATCTTATAGTCACAAAGTTTATGCTATTGAGGAAGTTCAATATTTAAGCAGATAATCTAGAGATCAGTTGTATGGTGATTTATCTACTTTTGAAATGAGAGAATTTGGTCCAAGTAATGCAAAAGTCGAGACTACTTTTAAGATTGGAAAATTAGAAAAGACTAAGGAATCATATTAGGTTGATCTTGATGATGTAGAAGCAAATTTTGTGAGGAGAATGAAAAAGGGTACTAGTAAATAAAGAGGTAAGTTACCTAAATCAAATGTTTTAGTTGTGGTAAGATAGGTCATTATGCTTCAAGATGTCCAAATAGAGCTTTGAATGACAAAAATAAGGAAAACAAAGGTAAAGCAATGAAGAAAAGTTATTATGTTAGAGAAGATGCCAGTATATCTGATGATGAATCTGACTATGGGGATGATGAGGATAGTGAATGCTTGTTCATGGCTATGAAATTTGAATCTAATATTGCTAACTCTAAGAGATGTGTGTAAGAAAGTGCTTTGGAAGCAAGTCACAATGCTATGGTGACTACTCTTCATGCTAGAGTGGGGAAAAACTGCTAGATTATTGACAGTGGATTCTCAAATCATATAACTGGAGAAAAAAGTAAGTTTGTTAAACTTGAGAAATATGAAGGAGGCCTAGTTAAGTTTGGTGATGATACATTTGCTAAGATATGTGGAAAAGGTTCTATCAATTTTGATGGCAAGCATAATACAAATGATCTTCTTTATGTTAAGGGTTTAAGGCATAACCTCTTGAGTGTTGGAAAAATGTGTAGCAAGGGCTATAATATTATGTTTCAGGATGATGGATGTGAGATTAGAAAATGCTCTAAAATTGTGGTTGTTGTTGGAAGGACAAAAGGAAATGTTTATCAGCTTAAAGTTGTTGATGGTCATTGTTTTATGACTCAGATTAATGGAAGTTGGCTATGGCATAAAAGGATGTGTTAAATTGGGAAGCAAGCAAGAAGAAGTTTCAAGGTCAAAGAACATTCTACTACTAGACTATTGGATTTGGTGCAAACAGACCTTTGTGGTCCTACTAGAGTAAGAAGTCTTCAAGGTGATAGGTATTTCATGCTATTGATTGATGATTATTCTAGAATGACATGGGTTACTTTTCTCAAAGAAAAATCTAAAGTTCTAGATAATTTTAAAGCATTCAAAGTTATGTTCAAGAATGAAATGGTCATGAAAATCAAGTGTTTGAGGTTTGATAAAGGTGGAGAATTCACCTCCAATTATTTTAACAATTTTTGTGAGAATTGTGGAATAAAGAGGCATTTATCTGCCCCTAGGACTCCTCAATAGAATGGAGTGGTTGAAAGAAAGAATAGGACTATTCAGGAAGCTGCAAGAACAATGATGAAAGAGGAAAACCTACCAGAAGTCTAATGGAGAGAAGCAATTATTATTGTTGTCTACATTCTTAACAGACTTCAAGCAAGAGAAAATAGTGCAAAGACTTCCTATGAGTTGTGGTATGGAAGAATTCCTACTGTCAAATATTTTAGAGTGTTTGCAACCAAATGCTGTATCAAAAGTGATGAAGATAACTTAGGAGGAAAGTTTGATACAAGATCTAATGAAGGTATCTTCCTTGGATATTCTACAAGAAGAAAAGATTAGTAATGCTACAACAAGAGGCTGAAGAAGATTGTTGAGAGTGCAAGTGTCAAAGTGGATGAAGACTTAAATCGAAGGACTCAGTGGTGATATCTATGGATATGAATCAAATGAGTCCTCTTGTAGAGAAAATGACAAAGATGAAGGTAAGGAAAAATAAGTTTAGATTGAAGAGGAAAAAGGTCTGGAAAGGATCCCTAAGACTCCTAAGTATGTGCAAATGAATCATTCTGAAGATCAGATCATTGGTGACAGAAATAAAGGTGTTTTGACAAGGAGAAAAGTTGCATGGATGAAGAACATGTAAATCTATGTTTAATTTCTAAAGTTGAACCTAAAACAGTGATTGAAGCATGCAAGGATGAATATTGGATCAAGGCTATAGAAGAGGAACTAATGTAGATTGGGAAGAATTAGACTTGGCAACTTATCCCAAGACTAACAAACAAGAATTTGATTGGAACTAAGTGAGTATTTTGGAACAAACCGAATGAGAATGGAGAAGTAGTAAGAAACAAGGAAAGGCTTCTGTGTAAATGCTACTCACAAGTAGAAGGAATAGATTTTGAGGAGACATTTTCTCCAATGGTAAGAATGGAAGCTATCGTGATGTTTTTTACTTTTGCTACACATAAATATTTCAAAGTTTATCAAATGGATGTAGAGTCTGCTTTCTTGAATGGTGAATTCAAAGAAGTATACATTGAACAACCTAAAGGATTTCAGTTATCAAACAAATCGGATATGGTCTGTAGATTGAAGAAGGCACTTTATGGACTGAAGAAAGCTCCCAGATCTTGGTATGCAAGGTTGGATAGGTACTTGATACAACAAGGATTCAATAAAGGTACCATAGATAGTAATCTTTATTTCAAAGTTGAAAAAGATCAAATCCTGATTGTGGTTGTGTATGTTGATGATATAATCTTTGGAGGAAATGAAGCTATGTGTAGAAGAGATTCAAAAAGAGTTTGAGATATCTATGTTTGGGGGGATGAATTTCTTCCTTGGACTTCAAATTAATCAAATAGAGAAAGGTATATTCATTTAACAATCAAAGTATGTCAAGGAAATGTTGAAGAAGTTTGGAATGGAAGATTCTAAACTAGTATGTACTCTTATGGTTACTAGTTGCAAGCTAAGTAAGAATGGTGAATCTCTTAAGGATGATTAGAGCAAGTATAGATCAATGGTTAGAGGATTGTTATATCTAATTGTTACTAGATCGGATATCATGCATGCAGTTTGTCTTATGGATAGGTTTCAAGAAGATCCTAGAGAGTCACATGTTGTAGCAGTGAAAAGGATATTCAAATATTTGAAAGGCACTCTGGAACATGGCTTGTGGTATCTAAAGGATACTAATTTCTCTCTAAGTGTTTATACAGATGTTGATTGGGCAGGTTGTGTGGATGACAAGAGAAGTACAAGAGGTGGTGCATTCTTTCTTGGATGCATATTGGTGTCTTGGCTAAGCAAGAAGCAGGATTCAATGTCTTTATCTACTGTAGAGGCAGAATATATTGCAACAACATCTTGTTGCACACAGGTGTTGTGGATGAGGCAAACCATGAAGGATATCGTAGTTGTATGTGATGAACCGGTTTCTATCTTTTATGATAATACAAGTGCTATTAAAATTTCAAATAATTTGGTGATGCACTCAAGGACAAAACATATCTCAATGCGATATCACTTTTTGAGAGAGAATATTGTAGAGAATGAAGTAAATATTGAGTATGTGCCTACAAAAGATCAGGTTGTTGATATATTTACTAAGGCTCTTCCTAAAGATACTTTTGAGTATCTCTAGAAAAAGTTAGGGATTATTACCCCTCCTTCTTTGAACTAGATGCATAAGGATATGCATCAGTCCAGTAGATTTCAAGAGTCATTCTTTGTTCTGGACTGATGTTGGAGGCTACCTCTTAGGGGGAGTAGGTAGTGGATTTGTTGGTTGTTGTAGTCAAGGGCCCGAGTTAGTGATGGTGCAAGTTGGTGTTTTCCTTTCTTGGTTATGTCAAGAGATATGTGCAATAGTTGTTGGTTGGTAAGGGGGAGAAAGAGAAAGTCGGTATGGATCAGTGTGTTGGTGATCATAGTTATTATGTTTGTTGTTGATGGTTTTTCACATCATGTGTTATCATCAATGAAAAATGGGGAGATTATTGCAAGTATGAGTAGTTGGTGTTGTCATTGATTTCAATAGGCTTATACTTGTGTTATCATTAATGTCAACTGATGACGGTTAAGAAGTTGTGATGTTGCTTTGACTAGTTTCATTATGTTGTCATTAGTAAGTGTTACTAGTGTCAACCTCTAGTGTTGCTTTGATAAGCTTCTATGTATGGATGTTGTTGGTTTAGTGGTGATGAGGAATTGTTGAAGACGATGAGTATGTGTCTCTAGTGCTTGGTTTCTGAGTGTTTTTTGAGAAAATTTGAATAAAGAGGAAATAATGTGTTGCAGAGGTGTTCTAGCATGCATAGTGGTGTTCTGGTTTTTGCTTTGCATTTCTTCTTTGTTGAATATATGCTTGTGTGGTTTGGATATGTTGATCAAAGGCATTCATAGTTGTTATATCTAGAATTTTTTTCTCTAGATCGTTGTTTAGAAGAAGTTGTGTTCACCAGTGTGTGAACTGTGTTGCAGTGTTGTTTGGGAGAAATGGTCATGTGGTTTTAGAAGTGTGCTTACAAGGTTCATATCTACCTTTAGTTTAAATTATTCTTGGTTTCGTACTCCACGAGTTTATTTTTTGACTTATAGTGTATGGAAGGTTGTCTGAGTGTACTAGGTGTGTACATTCTTCAGGTGAAAGTTGTTGTGAAGGAATTTGTTGGATTTTAGGGTGTTTGTGGAATATTCCAAATTTTTTTCAAGTGTTTTGTGTGGTCCTCAAGTCATCTTTGGATTTGAGGAAGCATGTACTTAAATTTTAATGGTGTTTACATAGGCTCGACCAACCTTGGGTGTTTACACTAACTTCATATTTGTGCCGGTGATTGTGGAAGCGTGGCATGGTGTATATGTATGATTTGGGTCCGAGTTAAGATGTGGTGTGGTTTGATTTCATTCCCTTCCACCGCGGGAATGTTTAGTGTCGACCTAATTTAAATTTCCATGGTTGAGGTACATAACTGACCTTGGAGAATGCTTTTAAGGTTAAACAAGGTATAAATAAGAGTTGTGTTGATGGAGGATTGTAAATAGAGAGTGTGTGATGTGAATTATAGAGTTGTGAAGTGTAGTGCAAGATTTAATGAGTTAGACCACTAGAAGCAATGAGCAGAAGGTTTCTACAATCTTTAGAGAGGCTGTGAATGTGTTGGTGATGTTGTGGTGGACTTTTTGGTTGCATTGAGATGAATTTCTCACTGTAACATTCTTCTTTCTTCTTTTTGGTAATCTAGTAGTGAACCATTGTCAGTGAGCCCTTCTTTCTTTTAGGTAGTGAGCCCTCCGATAGTGAGCCTTTTTGTATTCATTGTTGCAATTACTTTATATTGTGAGCTAATCCTTACCATGGTTTTTCCCTTCTTGGGGTTTCCACATAAATCTAGTGTTCTATTGTGCATGGTGTTGATGTGTTTCAGTTTATTTTATTTGCTTTCATGTTGAATCATTCTAACAGACTAAGGATTAAGTTGATATGAATCTGAATGTTTATAAAGGTTTTAATATTTAATGCACAACTGATTCACCCCCCCTCTCAGTTGTCTTGTGTGCATTCAACACACCTCACATAGGTTTACACACTTTCCATTTTTTATACTTCTTAAATTGTCAACCTAAGTTGAAATATATTAAATAAGGGATTGACTAAAATAGTACAACCTAATTTTCTTATCCCCGTAGCTTAAATATGGAGTATTTCACATGCTGGAATTCATGAGGATAAATTGTAAACAAAATAGATTCATAGACAAAAAATGAATCATTTTTTAAAAGTCCAATTTCTATGGAACACCCTTGCAAGGCTATATTTCCCTTGGTTCATAGTTGTAATGCCTAAAACTTTCACCACAACACCTCACTTCTAGAATTTTCATCTAATAGCTCCTAAATTGTTTTTGTAATTTTTTCAGTCATTTACAACCTATTCTAGTATTTTTAATTACCTAAAAATAGGCATGCATACATGGTGGGTCCAATTATGACTTGATGGCCCAACAAATGACCCTATGTATGGAATGAAAAAATAAAACTCTTAATTTATCCTAATATGATGGAAATTTTAATTTGACCCCTAGAATCCTCCCCTTTTTTTCTTGTCTTTATTTAGTCATTTATGAAGCTTTATACATTGTTTCCAAACACTTGATTTTTTTCCATTTATTGACATGTTCGCCTCTATTACCATTAGTTTACTCTGATGATCAAGTGAGCACATTGGTGAATAAATCTTCATCAAGGTAATTCAAATATTATCAAAATACGAATATGAATGTCATTCTTGCTCATGTGATTTATTGCATGCATCTTATTGGTGATCAATGTTGTAGGCCCTAAATCCATAAGGCCTAGTAATCTCCCAAGTACCTGAGGTGTCAAACTTAGGAATATTTCCACAAACCTATCTTTAGGTTGGGCAACTAATGACCAATGGTTAGGGTGGGTAAGACCTCCTTCACTTATGGATTTGCAAGATCAAGGGAAGTTTCCCTAAGGTGTTAGATGATGCTTAACAAACTAAATGCTTCCTTACAAAAATGATACCCAGTGAACAACATATCCCAATATAGGTGTCACAATATAGTTATGTTCTAGTTTGGATATGTAAGGATGAGCACTTTGTTAAATAGATAATCTTCCATATGGATATATGAGTGTTTTTTTATAACCCCTTATATGTTACAAACATTCAAACATGGCAATAGAAAACACAAAATAATCAAACTAAAAATATGTTTGAGTTGATTGATTTTGACTGTGTTGATGATGATGAGGGGAGAAAGCCAATAATAGATGTGTTCCATTATCTAGTTTGGAAATATAGTCTCTTTGTTCACACAAAAATATGTAACAATTGAAACCAAGATGATGCATTAATCAAAACACCGTAAAAGACTAGGCTTTTCAAAATGCACAAGAAAGTTGGGTTCTACACATACATTTAGAAAAACTACTAATAGTTGCAAAATATTAAATGAATCTACTTAGTAATCCATGAACACACCCATACACTTCCTTTATTGTTCTGATAAGATATCTTGCAAAGCATTACAAGTATTTTATAGTTGTTGGGTTGGCTAACTAATCATAAACATATCAAGAAATAGACACTATGCACATGGAGACACTCAATCAAGGTTGAATATACCTTTAATCACTTGATCTACAATAGTTACAAGTGTTATTATATTTTTTGGGATGAACCCAAATTATTATAGTGCAAAAATAGTTATACTTAAGACTAGAAACTATGAAGGTCCTTTGGTTCTACTGTGTAAGTTCTTTCCTCTACTATGCTTCTCCTTCCCAAAATGTTGTCCTCATCTCAAAATGGCCCACAAACTCCTCCATATACTCTTGGGCCCCAAAACCTAATTGCAACCTAGCAATACATTCAAAATACATGAAAAGGAATAAATCCCACCCAAAATGAGCGCACCATATTGAAATATGTGCTTTGTATTAAAGTTTTGTGTTTGGGAAACACCACACCATTAATAGTGGTAGATGAAATCAAATTTGCATGCTGAAATGTTCACCCAAATGCATTCATGAGATCACCAAATAGAGCATAGTCATTGTAAAATTGCATTAGTGGTAACTAACTTGCTAGAGAAGTGAAATGAAAATGTAGAGCTAGAATGATAAAAATTTCAACACCCAAATACCTTTGGATCCTTCTACATGTTGAAATGAATCTTTACAAGAAAATGATCTCCACTAGGTCGTGTTCATATCGGGCCTTTGTCTAGTTCACTTATCTCTTTTTGCATCATCTTTTTCTTTCTCTTAGGCCTTTGTGGAAGATTAGCCTCCATTTGAACCATGCAATAATTTGCCCCACTACTAAACATATTAGAAATTCAACTGCTCGGTGAATATTTTGGGAAGAACTAAGTGAGCCTACCAATTATAGCAAAAATTTGGTTAAGATGAAAAGTCCCAATGATGATGTCAGTAAGGATGATGCCAACATGATTTTACCAATGGACTAGAGGGTTTTAAATGAAGTGATGTCATGATGATGTTAGCAAGGTGGGATGACATCAACATGATGTCATCAAGGTATGGATGCAAAAAAATGGGATGGAACAACCTTGCAGACAAAGGCATCTAAATCGGATGAAGAACTTTGGAAGTGGAAGTTAAAATGAATGGAAAAGGTTTACAAAATGATTTATGTGGAGAAAAATGAAAGTGAACCAAACAAGAGCATCGAAAAGGAGTTCAATTAGAAAATCCCACAAAAGGAAGCTGACATCACCGGGGTGGTGCGGGAAGTTGGTCTCCATCCACCCATAAAGATTATACTTAGACCACTTTTGAAGTCAATTGTGTTTGCAAAGAATCTATCAGTAAGTGGAAATACCAAAAAAAACATTAAAAACTAGAACTAAAATGGTTCACATGGAAATACCTGCAAAACTAGATGGGCGCAATTTTCCTACAAAGCAAAAAATCTAAGTGAACCGAACAAAAATAGACTTATCTAGTTCAACATGAAGGCCTCACAAAGTCAATTGCCAATAAAAAAACCCACAAGTAGATGAAAGTGGGCTAACAACCTGCAAATCCAAAGAACACTAAAAAATTAACTAAATTGGAAAAGTAGAGTGAAGGGAAGGTTCACTTGACCGATGGATTCTAACAAGACCCACACTTAGCCATTTCTCATGTTTTCTACCTTTTTACCTTTTGTAGGGATCAACCACTAAACCAAAACCTTGTGGAAAGACCAAACCGAACTACACTATGAAAAAAAAAGCATTTTAAACTACACCTGGACCAATTGAAAGGAGAAAACCTGCAAAGGAAAAAATTTCTTGCCTAGAAACTTCACAAAATTGCAAATGGCTACTAAGCCAAAAAAATTATGCTCTACCCAACTGTGCTAAGAAATTTTGCAAGAAACCACCCAAAATAGATAACTTAGATTAGTTATTAATGAGTGGTCATGAACTAGGTACACAAAAGGGAAGGGACTCAAGCCAAAAGACAAATGCAAACTTGAGTCCCAACAATTTCTCTAGTTGGGGACGTGTTCCTCTTGCAAGCACATTGAAAATTTAGATTTTTGAGTAGAACAAAATGAGGAAAACAAGGATCGGGACAAACTCATGAATTAGAACAAATATATTTACATAACAAGATGCAATATTACAAGGAGAAAAAAAACCTACACCTAATAACATGAAGGCACAAAAATCTAAATATTGGCTGCACAAAACTTACCACTCGATTGTAAGTTAGACCCTACAATATACCCATGGAACTTGGTCATGGACAAGCTGCTACATACACTTCCTTATGTCAAAGACAAGCCTGTTGAAGGAACTAATTTCCCTCAACTCACAATTATTTCCTTCACCCAACTACAATAAGTATAGCCTTCTCCCTTCAAGCATGATCCTATGATTACCACTGAAAAAATGAAGACATGATCCACCGTTGACCTTATAACCTCTATATGGCAACCACAAAACATAAGCCACCACACTACCATGCATTGTATTCTTCATCTTTATATTAATTGGGGGCATCAATTGAACACTTAGGTCAACAAAAAAGAAACCATGGTTTTCTCATACCTATTGGCCTCCATGGGTGAATTGAGGAAAAAAGAAAACACCCCAATTCACATGGAAAATAAAAACACGCCTCTTCATCTTGTTGACCTACAAAAGGAAACTAATCTTCTAGAAAATCAAATTAAAAACTTTGAAGCTCTGGCATAAACTAAACTTGAGCAACATGTTAATCATCAACCTAAAGAATAATTTGTTTCTCAACACCATAACAAGATATATGATGGCCCAAGTGAAACACTTAAAATCAAGTGCACACTATCATCCACACTATAAGAAGTTATACCCTCATCACAAAGGAAAGCCTCATATTCAATTTTACAATCACCTAGGATGACTGGAAACCAACATACCTTGGAATCAATTATGTTGATGCAAACTTCATCAGCACAACCATTTAGATCATGAGATATTTTGTGTCAAAAGTTGGACTCTTCAAATTATCTCTCTATTTTAATCTCTTGGAATTTTTTGTGACACGTGTGTTGCATAAATCAAACTTGCAGCACACCTCTTCTTCCACATTCAACTCAATAGAAACAGTTTCATATGACCCTCTTGAAGTGTATTGTGCATGAGGAAGACTACATGTTGCGCACCAAACAAAAAGGTTCTCATATGCATCCACATGATCATCCAGTCCACAATATTCAAGTGCAAACTCTTCACATTGAAATTCATTAGTTGCAACAAAATCCATTTCTACATTTTCATATTCATGTACACTTGTGCCTAATCTATCCTCATGTAGACTATCATCAACCAATTAAGAATTAGAAACAATACAAAGGAAGGAAAAATATCAAAAAAGAAGGTAACTCCTTATTCACCACTTGCATCACCATCATATGGATTCTTTGCATAATTAGCTACTAGAATTGATTCATTTGATGAATCTATTGCATACACATTGTCTTCATTGTCCACACCATTGTAACAAATAGTAGGTTAATATTCATCATTCACAAATTGGAAATCATCATTGGTTTCTTCTTACAATCACCTATGAATGATTGATCTAGCTAAAGGTTGGTGCACACATTGTCAACTTCATCTATAGTGCTATCACATAATGCACCAACACCTTCCTACCCTCCTGCAAACACAATCATCACTTGATATTGTTCTTATACTTGATGAAATTTATAAATGTTGTCTTCAACACCAGTTTCACTACTAGTAACACCTATTCTTGAGGACAATGATTTTTCAATCATATCCTTTCTCAAATCATTAACAAAATCAAGGAACTCATATGCTTGTCGCATGTTAATCAAATTGATTTTTCTTGTATTGAATCAAAACCTAGAGAAATATCATAGGCTCCAAGAAACATGTCAATACAAGAAAGTTTGTTAGGTTTTCAATTTTTATGGATCTTAAAAAGAGTAACAAAAAACATGTGAATAAACTCCATACTAGACTCTCTCTCTTGCCATCTAATGTTTTATAATTCTTTAATAAGAGAAGCAGGGTCCAAATGTAAAGCATATTTTTCTTCAAACTTAGTCATAAGTTGATTCCAAGAAGCAAAAGAATGCCCAAAGAAACTAACATACCAACTCTTTTCCTTTCAATCTAGTGACCTAACAATAAATGTTATCCTCATGTCTTCATCGTCAAATTGATACTTTTCCATGAAATCTGAAAATACTCCAACATGTGAATCCCCCATCCAATGATCATACCCATTGAACATTGGGATCAATATATATTAAATATATCATTATTTTCCCTTCATGATTAACCTAGGAGAGGTCAAGCTACATATAAATGGGATCAAGAGGAACAATAGGTGAATGAGAAACTTATTTTTTTACAAAATTAAGGTGTCTTTGTGATCGTAGAGACTTGATTATTCCTTCACATTCCATTTCAAGCTCAAGAATCTTTTCCAGCTCTAACGCATTTTCAAGTATGGATGCATGTATATTAAAATGTGAAGAATTACTATGTGTTGGGTTGTATAAACAACATGGCAGTTCATCTTCATAGCATTCTTGGACATGCATCCTTTCATACTCCCTAGGGTTTACATTATTTGCTACATTTGATGAGGTATCCTTAGGTAAATGCATCCATTTGAACTCATCATAGCTGGTTACAATTACCTATGTAGGGTAGAGAGGATAAAATAAATTTGTTTCTTTACCAAGAAAGAAACCATGCATTGAATTGAAAGAAAACGAAGTAGCAAATACTTAGTTGTACTCACTTGATATGTATTCATGAAACATGTTTGACACCAAAGTTTGCACCTCACACAAGTGATGAAATCCTTGAATTACATGAACCTTCAAGATGCAAATCTGATTCTAGGTTGTATTCACCAGTAGAGTCTTCAATATCTTTTCAACCCCAAAACTCTTTTCATTCTTCAAGCACCATTTTGTTGGTGTAAATTGACGAGATGTCATATTTACCCACAATAAAATGTAAACAACAAAATTATCTAGTTACCAAGGTTTTGAAAATATTCTTTTGTCTATTATGTAGTGGACAATAATTCCAATTTGTTAGTGATTTGATTTTTAGGCCTCAAATCCCTCAAGTTCCAAGAGTCTCAAACTTTCGAAAATTACCACAAACTTATCTTTGGGTTTAGAAACTATGGACCAATGGCTGAGGTAGGTAATACTGAGCCATTTCTAGCTATGCAAGACCAAGGGGGGTTTTCCTAAGGTGTTGGATGATTATTAACAAACTATACCTAGTGCATAGTGTATCCCAATACAAGTGTCACAATATAACTATGTGCTAGTTTGAATATGTAAGGATAAGAACCTTATTTAATAGATAATATTCTATATGGATATCTGAGAATTTGTTTTGTGATAACCCTTTAGATGTTACATTCATACATGGTAGTAGAAGACACAAACTAATAAAATTGAAAAGATGTTTGAGTTGATTGATTTTGAGTGTGTTGAGGATGATGGGGGGAGAAAGCCAGTAATAGACCTATACCTTTATTTAGTTGGGAAACAAAGTCTTTTTGTTCATACAAAAACATGTAACAACTAAAACCAAGGTGATACATTAAATGACACACCACAAAAGTAGATTTTCCAAAATGCACAAGCAAGTTGGGTTCTACATATACATTCAAAAAAACCCCACATAATTGCAAAATATTGAATGAATCTACTTAGTAATCCATGAACACACCCATACACTTCCTTTATTGTTTTGAGAAGATATCTTGGAAAAGCTTTACAATAATTTTATAGTCATCTTGTTGGCTAACTAATCATAAACACATCAAGAAATGGACACCATGAACATCAAGAGACTCAATAAAGGTCAAATTTTCCTTTAATCACTTGATCTACGATGGATACAAGTTTTATTATAAATTTTTGGGATGAACCTAGATTATTACAATTTGTAAAAATAGTTAACCCAAAACTAGGAACTATGAACATCTTGGTTATATTTTGTAAGTTCTTCCCTCTATTATGATCCTCCTTTCCAAAATGTTATCCTACTCTCAAAATGGCCTACAAACTCCTCCATATACGCTTGGGCTCAAAAACCTAATTACTCCCTAGAAATACATTCAAAATCCACAACAAGGGATAAATCCCACCTAAAACCTAATCGCAACCCAACAATACATTCAAAACATAAAGAAATAAACTCACCCAAAATGAGTGTTCTGAATGGAAAGATGTGCTTTGTATTAAACTTTGGTAGTTGGCCAACACAACACCATTAATGGTAGTAGATGAAATCAAATCAACGCGCAAAAATATTGTCGTCCAAACACACTCATGAGGCCACCAATTAGATAATGGGAATTGGAAGATTACATTAATGATACCTAACTTGGAGGATGAGTTAGAGAAATACAAATGCAAAGGAAAAATGATGAAAATTTGGATGCCTAAACATCGTTGAATCCTTCTGCATGTTGAAATGAAGCTTTACGAGAAAATGACCTCCATTAGGTCATGCTTATATCAAACCTTTGTCCAATTCACTTACCTCTCTCCACATAATTTTCTTATCTCTCTTAGACCTTTGTAGAAGATTGGCCTCCATGTGAACCATGTAGAAGTTTGCCCCACTGCTGGACATATCAACAAAAAAACTGTCATGAACATTTTGAGAAGAACCAAGTGAACCCTCCAATTGTAGCAAAAATTTGGTTCAGATGAAAAGCCCCAATCATGATGTCATTATGATGTCATCAATGGAATGGGGGATTTTAGATGAGGTGACATCATGATGACATCAACAATGTGTGATGACATCAACATGACATCATCAAGGTATGGATGTGAGAAAATGGGATGGAACAAGTTTGCAGTCAAAGGCATTTGAATTGGATGAAGAACTTTGGAAGTAGAAGTTCAAATGAATGGAAAAGGTCCACACAAGGATTTATGCAAAAAAATGAAAATGAACTTGACAAGAGCATCAAAAAGGAGTTGACTTAGGAAAGCCCAAAAAAGTAAGATGATGTTATCAAGCCCATAAAGAGTTTACTTAGTCGATTTTTGAAGTAAATTATGGGGAATCTATCTAAAAGTAAAAATTAAAAAGAAACATTGGCAACCATAACTAATATGATTCACATGGAAATGCTTGTAATATTATATGAGCAAAATTTCCCCACAAAACACAAAAAAATCTAGTGAACTGGTCAAAAATAGACTTATTCGGTTTGACGTGAAGGTCTACAAAGACAGTTGCCAATAAAAATCCACAAGTGGATGGAAGTGAGCTAATGATCCACAAAGCCGAAGGACATGGAAAAAAATAGCTGAACTAGAAAATCAAACTAAAGGGGAGCTTCACTTGATCGATAGATTTCCGCAAGATCGACACTTAGCCATTTCTCATGTTTTCTACCTTTTTACCTTTTGTAGGGGTCAACCACTAAACAAAAACCTTGCGAGAAGACAAGATTGAACTATAGTATGTGGGAAAATCATATGAATTGCACCTAGGCCAATTGAAAGGAGAAAATCTACAAAGGTAAAACTTTCACCACTTAGATAATTTCACGAAACTATAAAAGACAACTAGGCCTAATTTTTATGCTCTACCCAATTGTGCTAAGAAATTTTGTAGTAGATCACTTAGATTAGATATCTCAGATTGATTATTAATGAGTGGTAATGAAATGGGTCACAAAAGGGAAGGGACTCAAGACAAAAGGAAAATCCACACTTGAGTCCGAACAATGGCTCTAGTTGGGGATGTTGTTGGAAGAATGGCATTGATGTTGTTGTTGGCAACATGAGCATGAGAAATAAGAACTTTTGGAAAATCAAGGGAAGACAACTGAGAGGGGGGGTGAATTAGTTGTCACTGAATCTCAAACTTATTCAACTTATTAGTCTTATTCTCATATTTGATCATTAATCATGAAAGCATAAATGAACAACACATCAGAAGCACACATAACACCGATATTTTTACGTGGAAACCTTGTTAGGGGGAAAACCATGGTGGATATCAGTCCACAAGATTATACCCTGTTAAAAGTATAAGAAAATATGAATGGGGAATGCACATGAATTCAGGCACACTACCTAGAGCTCACTACTCAATTACAAAGGAAGACATATTGTCTTACAGAAAGGTTTTGATTAAATCCATCAGACTTTGAACTGAGAAAATAACATCTGCTAATGCCTAGTTACAGTTTCGGTTAGGCACATGAACACTTCTTTACTCTTCTTCACTCTCTGCTCTTCCTTCGAATGATCTAAACAATATTCACATATAGGACTTCCACACTGCACACTTGCACTTTCACACACACTTCCAAATGATAAAACAATCGCTCAAATATATCTGCAACAAGAGATTACATCGCTATAAGTCGACTTCAACAAAATAGCAAGAAAGAATATAAATAGTCAGCTCAGATCAATAACCATGAGGCATTTTGTTATTTAACAATTGACTTACCTTGTGTATGGTTCTACATTTTGTATACACATATATTACATAAGTTTTAAGGAAGTAAAATAAAACATCATTTCTCAATCCTTTATTATGGATGTGCATACCACTCTCTGAAGCTTTCATTGAGGTATTTTGTCAAACAGTTATACTAAGCAGTTGATTGCCTTGTCTATGCTACCAAATTTTCCATACATGCTCTAAAAAATTGGAATATACTCCTCCCACATTGATAGATCTTAGAAACTATTTTGGTTTTCATCTCTATTTCTAAATTTACCTCATCACTAAACATACCTCATCACTTATGTTGTGATATATTTTAAATGTTTCCTTGATTAATCTACCTATAAGGGATTCTAACCCTTCTCTCCACTGTTACAAGACTCTTTATTCAAGGCTAGGTTAGCAACATGGGGAAAGGTGCAACCTATCTTGCAATCATGGCTCAAAATGGAAGCATGGACAAATTATTTGAATTGTTTGACAATAATTTTTTTGTATAAATGTATGCAAAATGTGGTAGCATTGACAAGCTAGTGAGCTTGGCAAGATAGTGAGTTCACTCACTAGCCTGCCAATGTGGTAGGGTTGAGATGGTAGGGGTAGCATATGCCTCATAGAAATGGGGTCTCATGGTCACCATGAGATTCCATTTCTATGAGGCATATGTTGCCCCTACCATCTCAACTCCTATCGTATTGGAGGCTAGTGAGTGAGACTAATGTAGTAGGGTTGAGAAGGTAGGGGCAGCGTATTCCTCATAGAAATGGGGTCTCACGTGATACCATCACTTGAGACCCCATTTCTATGAGGACGCTGCCCCTACCTTCTCAACCCTATGGAGAAAACTAGTGAAGTGAGCTAGCTTGCCAATGCTCCACTAGCTTGCCAATGTTGGGGGAAGCTGAGGGCAGAGTGCCTCATAGAAATGGGGTCTCACGATGATGTACCATCACCGTGAGACCCCATTTCTATGAGGCATACGCTGCCCCTACCTTCTCAACCCATACATCACCGTGAGAACCCATTTCTATGAGGCATACGCTGCCACTACCTTCTCAACCCTACTACATTGACAGTCTAGTGAGTGAGCTAGCTTGCCAACACTCCACTAGCTTGCCAAGGAATTTGAATTCACATGCCTTCTCCATACTTCCATTTTGAGCCTATCTTGTAATCATGGTATGCCACATTACCACATTTCTTTAAGGAATTCCATCGAAAAACAATTATTTTATTCTCTCATATTCATCCACCTTTGACTTATCAGTCTCTTCACAAAGCTCTTGATACAAACACCCAAAACTGAGACCAGGGCATTTTGCAACTTTGAACCCCACTATGCCTAATACAATATGAAAATGGTCTAACAAGACCTTATTTAAATGACAACACCTAAAACCTACCTAAAATCAATTACATAACCAAGATTGACATAACTTGAAAATTTGACTCCTATGGTGCCCCTGCACCACCTTTGTCTATGCTATAAATACTCTTCTACAGGATGATTGTAAGTATTTTTTATGAAGCCTTGAATGACATATATTTCATTTATTTGAATGGATAAATTTTTTAGGAACTAATATTTGTCTCATTACCATGCTACAAATAAAATTATCCGCCATGTCGAAGAAACAAAGAAGGAATAAACTAATAGAAAAAAAGTATGAAACTTTCAAAGCAAAGGAGAGAGAACAGGTGGCGACATATCGTGAAAAGAAGAAATTGGATATGATTGATGAAAACAAGCCAATTGAAGAGGAACCTCAACCATCAAAAAGAGAACAAGCATTTGTAGCACAAAGGGCACGAATGCAAAAGAGTCGTGGTAGGACAGATTCAGATACCATAGTTGGAGACACTCCCAGGTATCTTGGAACTCCGTCTACCACAAGTGAATACGAAGGTATCTTGGAACTCCCAGTGAATATGTATGACTAAGAACTTGCCTAAGTTGAGAGATTGGCATGCCTATCTGTAAGTTCCTTCCATCTATTTTTATTTCATTTCCATTTTGGATGCTCTTTCTTTTTCTTCTTTTACTTTGTGTATTTGTAAGTAAACTACTAAAAATTGATTGGTCTCTCATTGCAGAAAATTCTGATTCATGAGCCATTGAAGAGAATTTTAGCCAAAAAAATCAATGCAACATCCTTATTTTAATGATCTTGAAAAATCTAAATTCTGACTTGAAGCCATTATAAAAGAGCATGTGAAGCTTAGCGAGGGAATCTCAAGTTACTCATTTGAAGTTAACCTCATAATGAGCACCATGATGTAGAAATTATAAGAGAATATCGAATGTATGAGTGACATTGTAAAAGATCTATGAGAACGAAGTACCTAACCTACATTGTAATGAGATTTACTTATAATGAGATTTACTCAAATATTGAAATTTGGTGTAGGGGCACCAAGGTTATTGAGCAAATTTAGTTCATGGAAGTCTTAAGTTAGTTTTGTGTTTTGAGTTTTTTCAATTGAATAAGGTCATATTATACCAATTTATAATGTAATAAGTCATGTTAGTTGGTTTTAGGGTCATTTTGGAGTTCATGTTGCATATTTGTCAAAATAATGTAAAAGTGCAAAAATTGAAAAGTTGTCAATGTGAAAAAAGTGCAAAAAAATGTAAACTTGAAGAAGCCCAAGGGTCATGGGCATTCAAAGGGAATTTAGAGACATTTTCATAGGTTGGTTAAGGTTTAAATATGTTGGGAACTTGAAGGAAGAGGATGTTGAAGGTTTTTGTGAAGGAAGAACAATAAAAATCCCCTGATTTCTCTTGTAATTTTGTGTGTTTCATTGAATTTTTCTGTTGCAGACTATTATACTTGACTGTACAAAAGTATTATGTCCTGAAAGATTTTCCAATTGGTAGAAATAGGTGTTATCTATGTTTTGGATTTGGAGTGATGGAAATTCATTGAGTTTTAAAAAATTTATTGTCAAATTACTAACTGCGGGTCTGTATAGCCAACCATAAGGGTTTGATGACTAAAAATGAATAAATGACTCATTCCACCTCTTGTTTCTCTCTGTGGCTTAGTGGAATGAGTCCAAAATGGTAGTATTAGATGTAGGAATAAGATTTAGAAGTAGGGAAAATGTTTAGGAATGTTTTTGGTTGTTGTCCTAGAGGAAATTGGGTTAATTTTGGCTTAAAATGGAGTTTAGATGTTGGGTTTTGGTGAAATTGTCTTAGGAAATATTGGGAGATGATTTATTTGGCATGAGTAGGCATATATTGAAGTGTTTGAAGCTTTGGAAGGGTAGGGAAGGTGAGTAGAGTTTTTGCGCATGATTCCCTAATTGTCAAACTGTGTATTTGGAGTGAAATTTGATGGTTATAGAGGAGGGAAGTTGTAGAAATTCTTGGGGGCAGCAGATTTTGATGAACCTTCAAGCATGTTTAGACATAAACTAAAGGTGTTTGAGGCCTTGGTTGGCTGTGTAGAAGCCTGGAATAGTGTTTTTCAATAAACCCCTTTGGAAAGGAATAAAATGAGGGTTTCAAGTTTTGGTGTCATAGGAAGTGACTCTGATAGCAATACAGGGAGGCAATCAACTTCCACCATAAAAAAGGATTCCAACCTCCATTCCATCAAAACTCAATCTTGGCTTATTTTCAACTTTTCACCTAGTCACTCTTGTAGGTATGTAGACCTATTTTTCCCACCTTAACTCTCAGAATTCCTTAACAACCTCTGCAACAAACCACCATTTTAGGCATTCATTTAAGCCTTCTTCAACATACATCAAACCCTCATAAGACTCTTTTAAATTAGCTTTCACAAAACAAGCAAACTACACTGTCCACAAGGCCAATTAGGCCAAATTAACAAAGCAACCCCCCTTTATTCTTCCTATCACATGCAAACCACCATTGGGTAGCATTAACCAGTCTTCCAAACCATAAATTCCTTCACTTTTAGGGCGTGATAATCCCTCTAACATAACAAATCCCAAAACTCTCTTCTTTCACAAGGTAGGCAAGAGTTTATTGAAAACCCCTACTCCAAACCTTCCCACAGCCAACCAAATCCTGAAACACCTTCAAAAGGTCTATACAAGCTTAAAAATTCAAGAGATATTGCTTCCCCCAAATATTTCTTCAAACCCTAGCACTAAAGCACCATTTTCCACTAAAAAATGCACCATTTGACATCTAGGGCATCACCTAAAAACCCTCTATTCACCTCCCTTGCACAAAAAAAATTTCACACATGTTTTATAACTCTAACTAAGCCTTTCTACCGAGTTACAAAAGCATATAGTGGGTGGAAGGCTTAATATGACATTTTAATGCACTCAAAACCCTTAAAACGGGGTATACAAACCGACCCTCAGTAATTGGCTTCTAAAATGCACAAAATCACTTGAAATCCAACCAAACCAAAACTAAAATGGAGTTAAGTTTTCTACCCACTGAATTCCATCCAAAAGAGAGCACAATCACCCTGTACAAAACCGTACAGTTCAAGGAAACATCAGATTTATGGTAAAAATACATAAAATTGCAAGGAAACAATGAATTTTATTGATCTTCTAGGTATAACATCTCCAACCTCAACCTTGAACCATGTGAGGCATTTTTAAACACAAAGACACCCAACTACCTTGTCCCAACTGACTTCAACCACCAAAGAAATAACTTTTCAAAAATCTAACCGTTGTCATTCAAATTTGTTGCAATTTTGCAACTTACAAATTTGGCAACTTTTCCATTTTAACTCTTTATTGTACTATAAACTCCCTAATCACTTAAATGACACAAAAATGGCCCCCCTAGACACTAGAATGGCCTTGACATGTTCTTATTACATCCAAAGACTCAAACTTTCAAAGAAACCAAACTAAGATTCCCTAATTTCATGTCTTGGTCATGGTGCACCTGCACCAGATTCTTTGATAAAAAGTTGTGGATTTATGTTTGGAATGGGACATTTACACTAGGAATGGTCCTCTTTCACACCCAAACATGCAGAATCGCTCTGAGCTACGTTCAACCAGCTCGATCCCTTAAGGGTCCAAAGTGCAAAAGAGAAGCAATTTTTGACAGGTTATTACTCAAAAATCGTAGCGCTTACAAAATCTTTGTCTGAGCCTACGAGATCATGTTGGGACCCTCTACAATAACCTCTCTCGGTTTTTGTTATCTCGGATTGGTTTTCCCGTGGTGTCCATTTTTCACTTGATGGAAAAAGTGTCAAATGTAAGCAGTGCAAAGTTGCAAAGTGGTGCAACTTTCATTCTGCAACTTGTGTGACCAAACAAACCATTCCAACACATCTGAATATATATGTTTACGCTAGGTGGCCGCGCCCACAAAAGGATATAAAAATCACAGTAAAACCTTTCCTGGGAATTGGACATTCCAATAGGTGAATTATATCTCTCTATGGACGTTCATTTACTTGTCAAACCAGGGGACGTATACTTTAAATGGCGCGGAAAAATATATGGACTAAGAACTAGTTTTGGTCAAATCTTAGCAGAAATAAATACTGGAAAGGAATTCTATCCACACTACAAGAAGGTAATGCAAAGTTCTTCAACTCAACTATGCTTTGATTAAAACATAAACCATAACAGCTACGACTGAAGCACAAACCATGAACTGGCCTTATGCTGCAAGAACAGGCACAGGGATGGATTCTCTATGCTGCAGGAGCAGTACAAGACTGAGTTTATATAAAAAATTCAAAGATGAAAGCTAACTGAAGATCAACAGAAAAGAACAACTAACTAGCTAGCTACAGATACTTACTAAGTGGGCCCCCTTAGCAAGCGTCTAACGATTACACAGATGCTAAACTCAGAACTTCATCGAACTTTATTCATGAAAACAGAATAGTATACATTGCTTTGTTGATGTGGAAACTAACAACAAACTCTGTCTCTAATCATCCAGATTCTGTTTCTCATTATCATACTGATTCTTACATGATATATGTTATCACTATACTTCTATCTTTTTCTAACTATCATCTCTCTGTCTCTCTCGCGCAGGAGAACTTTATTTAAAAACAGGAGATCAACTAACTAACTAACCTAATCAAAGAAAGACGTGGAAGTAAAGTATATCCCCGAATCAAGGATCAAACTTCATAATGAATTTATGTGTTCATCCCAATTCGGAGAGAATCTAGCGCTCCACTCTTTCCAGATTGACTGTCATTAAAATTCTTTCCCATGGTTTCGGTCAAAGAGTCTTCACCGGAGCTTCCTCGAAGTCGTGTAGGAAATGGACTTTACTGCAAGGCCGAGATCGACTGCGCTTGACTCGATCATTCTTCAACAACCTGCGAAACAAAAGGTACAGATGCGAAAGAAAAGGCGTATGGCACATACACGATATCTATTCATTAATCACACATTTTAAATCTACTTCATCATTCAAAAGCTGTATACGATATACCAGTCATTTTAGGGAGTCAATGGGGCAATAAATGCAATCAAGTCAACACAATGAGCTGCAGGAATATGAAAGTATCTTGCTACAGGATATCCCAATAAAAGGTTTCAACAAAGTTTAAACAGCCATGAAATAACAAAAGTAAAGGCATTTAAAATTTTATCATAACATCCAAATTATGAGCATATTTTAAGCTCATCACTGCCCCCTACTTAGCCTAATGCTGGTCCTCCAGCATTAACTTTTTTGGTGGTTTCTCTGAAGTCAGTGGTTGTTGCATGACTCGGAGATGGATTTCCAAACCTGTAATAAAATACTCTGAAATCCCGGCACCTTTCATACCTTCGGTCTTCTAATTCATTGTTAAGATTTGTAGCCTGGTGAGGATAGAGGGGCCACATTAGCACAGGGGGTCTGAATGTCAGTGGCAGCCACAGTTCAAATCTTGTTTGAAGTCCCAATTGAATATATCTGCTGGTTCATTTGAGAGCTGCTGTGAAATTTAGGGGACCATGTGGTTCTGACTTTCTTAACCCAACAATTAATCTCTCCCATCTTTTCTCACTTCTGGTATATGCTAGTCTCCAAAACGAATATTGTTGTGCCTGGAATTCATCATATACCTGTTTCCTGATATCAAATATCTTCTCTTTGGCTGTAACATTATTAATGCCATATGTCAGAGCAAACCAATTTTTCAACATTGCATGGGGGTTTGAACTTTGAGAGCGTAACAGAACAGGCTCAGTTTTCTCAGCTTCCTCATATGTTTCCCACTGCCTGCCATAATTCGCCTCATTTGCTGCCCTTGACATAAATGCTCTCAAATGAATATCACCAATATATAAAAGAGGACTTCATTCTGTTTCAAATGGTATTAAAAAGCTATGCAAATAGAATTCACACAGAGAATTCCTTAACTAGCTAGGGGCTGCCTGGTATGCTTCATAAAATTCTTTGGTAGAATGAATTATAGGATCTTGGTTTCTGGAAATTCTCATCAATTGAAACCATGAAAACTGTTCTTTAAGGCACAGAGCATAAACTCTAGGTGGTGGTCTACATTCCATAATCTGACCAGTTACTTTTAACATTTCGTCCATTTTTGCTTTCAACTCAGTAATTTCTTGTTTCTGACTTTCAATTTCCTTTTTCAATTTCTTCTTTTCTACTTCCCATAGACTTTGTTGCATATCAGTCTGGGCTATGTGTCGGAAAGTCAGGGTTTGCAATGTAACTGCTTCCCAATTAGCTTTAACATATTCCATAAACTCAATTAAAAACGTCCTCCTATACACAACAATGGCTTTACAAATTACAGGGTGAAATACAACTTCACTAGGCACATTCAATTGTTCAATCTGTTCTTGCTCTTGCTGCAAGATAAATTCTTCTTGTTGCTGCAGTGGAGAAGTCTGTGCTTCCTCCGAAAATTGCATAGTGGCAGCAGCCAAATCATCAAGATTTGGTAACCCTTACTCATTATGCCCTGTTTCTTTTGCTTCAATTTGTTCCCCTTTAGGAACGAATGAACTCTAAGCAATATCCTCGGACACATTCTGTGAAACATTAAATTCAGACTCAACAGACCCTTCTGAAATCACAATAACCTCCGGTTGAGGTGAAGCAAGGGAGGTCTTAGATTGTTTCCTTGTGGAAACCCTTCTTGGCATTGGGGCGGCTGCAGGAGGTGTTCCGGCAGCTTTCCTCTTTCTTATTTGTTCAGAGGGCTCTACCCTACCAAAGGATGACGGTGAACTAGTAATAGCAACAGGTGTTGTTGTAGGAGAAACGACTGCAGGGGAAGGTGCTGCAGGAGAGGAGTATTGCCTTTTTCTGAGAATGAGGGTCAGATTCAGGGGACCCTTCTGCCTTTGTTTTACCCTTCTCTCTCCTAGTGGTAGACCTAGTTTGTACCCTAGCAGAGGATTTAGGTGTGAAAGCTGCAGGACCAGGTGCTACAGGAGTAGATGACCCTTGCCTTGTTCTACTGGTAGATGCAATTTCTTTCTTCTTTCTTTGAGGCCGTGGGGTAAGTACCCTAGGGGGTTGTAGACTTTGCAAACTCTTTTGGGCAACAAATTGTTGCTAGAAGAGAGGTGAGACATCCCTCAAAGAGCGCTCAATCAGTAATTTAATAAGGCCATGCTGAGTGACAGAATTGTCTTTCCCCTGTTGAGTTCCGTGGGCACTTTGTTCTAAAAATTTTGACAAGAAATTCAGAACATTTACAACTAACCCATGCCTCATATGGCTTAATAATTTAAAATGATGAGAATGTAGGTAGGAGAAACGGCCTTCACAAGTTAAATACCTGATTATAAAAGCGGCATACTCTGAATAAGGAGGAGGCAACGATACTCGCTTGCATCCCTGCTTGGAGACTTCTAGAGGTCCATCAACAGGCATTGAAAACTCAGCCCTTGCAGCTGCAGCGTCTGAAGAAAAGTTTTCTCCAACGGCTGGAAGCCTGGTTACTTCAGCAATTATGTCTTCAGTTGCAACAACCGTTAGACCCCATACAGTAGCTTCCCCTTCAGAGAGTGTTCTCAAAAATTCTCCAGCAGCCTCCTCATCAAAATCATTTAAACTCAAGAAATAATTTAACCATCCACAGAGGCTGAATGCTTGGACTGTTTGCGGATTTTGCAATAACAATTCATGAGCTACAGGCTCATGTCGTACCAACTGACCTCCCATATTTGTAGTTTTTTTCTTAGCTGAACTCAATTCCTTGCTGAAGATTCAAATTCTTTGTTTCCCTTTTTGCTCTGGTTTTTCTTTTGTCGTGCCGTCACATTTCTTTCTTTTTTCCAAAAATGAACTTTTGAAACAAGCAGTCTTAATCGTAGTTTACAAGAAAAACATGCAATAAAGAAGGACATGCGATCATATTTGGAAAGTACCAGAAAAGTATTAAAGAAAGGTCATTTATGCAGTTATGGCAGCGGCGAAAAAATAGGTTTTAAAAGATGGACTACCCCGCCCCCTACTTAAAGTATGACATGTGTCCTCACATGTATTAAAGAACAAGTAGATAATTAGGTAATAATGACCGGTACATGCATAGCAGTAAATGAATGGAATGAAATAAATCAAATATGCGATAAGAAAAGATATGGCGTACCTTGATAATTGCACGTATGTGTGAAGAAAGATGACGGTGTCTGCATGAATTGACAAGTGGGAAAGATATCTTAATTAAGGTTGATGTGGATGGATGAAGTGGATGGGTGACGTGGGCGGATGAGTTGAACTGATGGAATGGATGGATGGGATGGATGGATGGAAGATAAAGAAGTGAGATGGGGGCGATAAATGAAAATGGAGAAAAAGGGGTTTTCGTTTTAAAAAGAAAACCTTTATTATGGGCATACTTTTTTGAATATTACGGTAATGCTGTAGGAGAAAGGCTAAAGCCTTCAGCTGCAGGAAGAGTAGCGGGAGGAACCTGGATGAACTGCTGCATGAATTCTTCCTTTGAGACTAGTTTATGGTACAACCGGAGTTGGTGGCCATTAACTAGCAATTTGAAACAGACTGGATCAATTGTCACCAGCTGTACAGCTCCATTTTCGAACACATTTTCAACTTCATAGGGGCCAAGCCAGCGTGTTGTGAGCTTACCCTGGTTTTCTTGATATCTGGAATCATATAACAGAGCCCAATCTCCAGCAGAAATTTTTTTGGTTTTGATATGTTGATCATGCCATTTCTTCATTTGCTGTTGGATTACTTATGTGTGCTGCAGGGCGGCTTTTCTCATTTTGTCCAAAGCGTTTACTTCATTACAAAGGAAATGTAAGAAGTTTGAGTGGACGAAAAAATATCAAGCAACATTTGATCTACTCAAGGAGAATTTGACTACTACTCCAATTTTGAAAGTACCAGATCCTAAAGGTAACTTCATTGTCATCATGGATGTGTCGGGAGAAGGCTTGGGAGGATTCTTGATGCAAGAAGGGAACTTTATAGCTTATGAATTAAGAAAGTTGAAGACCTATGAAAAAAATTATGCATCACATGATTTAGAGCTAGTAGAAGGGGTGCACACATTGTAGATGTGGAGACACTATTTGTTGGGAAATCCTTTTGAGCTGAAAATCGATCATCACGGTTTGAAGTATTTGTTCACCCAACCCAATCTAAATGCACGACAAAGAAGATGGTTGGATTTGATATCAAATTATGACTTCAATATCAACTATATTAAGGGAAAAGAGAATCGGGTTGTCGATGCCTTAATTCGTAGAAGACAATCACCTCAATGGTGACAATCTAAACCAACTTTAAAGGCCAAAAGTAATGCAAAAGTGCAATGAGGATTAGTACTATGAGAAAGTTAAGCAAGCATTCATAGAAAATCCACAAGATTCAAGGTACGAGGGATTTCACTTTGAACCCAATGGATTAGTAAGGTTTAAAGGAAGGATATATGTTCCTAATGCAGAGGAGTTAAGGAATCTTGTGTGGAAAGAAGTTCACGAAGCACCATACTCTAGACATCCTGGAGTGAAAAAAATGTTGGCTAATGTGAATCCATTATATTTCTAGAAAGGGATGAAAGGAGATGTTGTAATATTTATGACTAGATGCCTAGAGTGCCAAAGAGTGAAGGTTGAACATCACCATCCCATGGGACTATTGTATCCACATGATGTACCTGAAAGTAAGTGGCAAGTCATCAGTATGGACTTTGTGCAAGGATTACCCATGTAAAGGAATAAACACAATTCCATTCTAGTGGTGGTAGAAAAGCTTACTAAGGTAGCACATTTCATACCTGGGAATTTAACTGATGGAACTCCTATAATAGCTCAGAAATTCACTCAAGAGGTATTTAGGTTGCGTGGAATTCCTGAGAAGATTATCTCAAATAGGGATGCTCATGTGACCTCAAGGCTTTGTAAAACCTTCTTCTCATCACTTGGGACTCAATTAAATATAAGTTCGGCATATCATCCAAAAATGGATGAAAAAACGAAAAGAGTAAACCAAGTATTAGAAGACCTACTAATTATTTATTTCATGGATCAAAAATACAAGTGGGAAGATTATTTTCCTTTGGTGGAATTTTCATACAACAATTCCTATCATTTTGTAATTAAGATGGCTCCTTTCGAAGCATTGTACGGTTGAAAGTGTCGAACCCCTATAAGTTGGGATAAACTTGAGGATAGGGTGAGTCTTGGGCTAGAGATGTTGTCAGAAATGGAGGAACAAGTTAAGGTTATTAAGCAAAGGCTAGTTGAAGCCAATGATAGGCAGAAAAGCTATGTTGATTCAAAAAAAGTACCCAAGAACTTTGTTGTAGGAGAAAAGGTGTTGTTAAGGGTAAAGCCTCATAAAAGTACCATTAAGTTTGGAAAGTCATCCAAACTAGCTTTGCGCTATGTATGTCCCTTTGAGGTTTTCGAGGAAGTAAATCCTGTTGCTTACCAGAATGTGTTGCCATCAGCTCTTGCTCGAATGCATAACATCTTTCACGTCTCATACCTAAAGAAGTATATACCAGGTGATAATCATGTAACTAATTGGAATTCTTTACAATTACAAGAGCCCAGATTGGTAAGAATCAAGCCTCTCAAAGTACTCAAAACACGTAATCTTCACTTACGTAACAGGGAGGTTTTGCAATGCAAAGTCCAATGGGACTAGTATGTAGAAGATTCTGCCACTTGGGAAGACTATGCTGAAATTGAGTAGAAGTTTCCACATGTCTTACATGCTTTTTTTAATGCTTGAAAAACAATGTTGTGTTTTTTTTTGTTATTCTATGTTTGCTACATAAAATCATTGAGGACGATGATTCACAAGGGGGGATATGTTACACCCTGTTGTGTGTTTACCTATTTACTATTACTATGATTGGTGAAGATATTGAATATATGAATGTGTTTGCAATTTTAATTGGAAATCATGTGCTTGTACTTTGTTTAAATTGTATCATGGAAAAATAATGAATGAATGTTAATTTGATTTGATGTTATATTGAAATAAATATGTAGAAAGAATGTTGATTGAATTTGATATTCTAATGATGAATTATATGATGCAAATGATGATATTGTGAATGGCTAACTACTATTGCAAATGTGTTAAGATGAATGCAGATACAGGGATTAAGCCTTTGGAAGAGAGGGGGAGTATCACTCAGGAGAAGGACTTGGTCTGATAACCCTTAATGAAGCCTAAAATGAGCTCTCACACACTCACATATAGAATGGTTAAGTCAAGTAATAGTTTTTGGAAATTGGTAAGTCATTCCTTAGTTAGTTTTTTCATGTATTAGATAGGGTTATGATCCCATTAGAGAGTGTTTTAATTTGTGTTAAGTGCTTGGTATGTGAAAGCTCTTTCTTATATGTTCTTTATATAATCGATAAGATATATATATACATGGAATGTATATATACGTATACATGTACATGTCAACGATAAACCCATACACATGAGTTAATACATACATGAGTATACGTAGGTAGATGTACCTACACATGCTCATGGACGGATCGCTCATGGGCATGATGATATTGAATGGACAAATAGACATGTATATATATATATATATGGATATATACATCACATGTATATGTGTCTATCGGTAAGTTGGAAAATATATGTGATTGATTGTATAAGTAAATGTATATGTGATATAGGCATATATATATATATATATATATATATATATACATATACATATTGACATGCATGTATGTGTATATATGTATATAAGTATATACATATAATATTGCTTATATAATGATAGCATGGAAATATGCATTCAAATATCGAATGGATTATTAATGAGTTTGTTAAATGAATATATGTATATATAAATAATACATATATACATGTATATATGTATATATATACATTTATACATATGTTGTGAAGCACTCAAATTAAAGTGTTTATAGCGTTGATTATACATAATGCATATATGATATAAATCCCGCGCCTTTGGAATATTATTTTTAACGCATTAAGCATGGTAAGTTAAACATAGTATATGATATGCATTTAATACAACAATTGAAAGATGTGTGTAAAGAAAAGAAGGGAAGATATGACTTCCACATGCTTTATTAAGTGGATAGATAAGCACCATAAGTGCATGAAAGAAGTCGATACTTTTGATATGTGCTCAATATGTAGTCTAGACCAAGTCAAACTCTTTAAACGTAGGAAATAAGAATGTGACTTATTCTTTTGAGTAAAAAAGTGACCAAAAAGATAGGAAATGAGGCGATTTGGTGGCGCCAACTTATGAATTGTGTAACTCAAATTGAAGTCTGAAACCTGCAAACTGATTTCCAGTTAGTAAGCATGTGCAAATATGAAATGGTCAAATATGTAGTTGTCTAATTAAGTCGGCCTGTAGGCGACCATTACCTTGTATTTCTAAATATCTCTTTTGATGTAATGAGGAGGGAGTCAACTCATTCTTGAGACTGTGTGTGTGTTGATTTATGCTACCACCTTTCTTGTTTAAAATGTTGAGTCGATTGGGAGAGCTAAGAAGTGTCATGTTGCTTAACTAGTTTGTAGGCTGCAAAGACTCACATTTTTTTATAAATTTAGAGACATCCATTACCTCATTTGGACACTAAATTCACTTGCCTTCCGCTGCATTTTATCTGCTTTATTCTTGCTAAGAGCTTATTACAAGGAGACAATTGTGAGGATAGTATTGAGAGATATTTTTATAAGAGGATCTGAAGAATTGTTCTTGGAGGGATTGAGCTAGGAGTTAGCTTGTTCAATTGGAATTAGTATTTTATAGGCATGTTGATTCTATTCTTAATTCTTTGTATGCTTTCGAAAGATTGAATGCCATTGCTTGATTTGTTTGGTAATTCATTGAATAGAAAGAATAGGGAATGATTATGCTTAATTCTATGAAATTTAAAGGAACCTTATTATACTCAATTTTTGTATGAAGATGCATTTGAAGTGTTTGTACATACTCCCTATTAAGGAGTGATTGTGTTCATTAATATTATATACTAAGAAATGAAGAAGCTTAAAGTAGCTATGAAGTTATTTGTTACAAGTTGTTGTGGAAACCAAACTATAGGAAGTTCATAGGTTTCTCGTGAGAATAATTAATCCAACGATGGGAATAGCTTATGTGTAGGAAATTACTTAGTAGATATGTTATAGACATAAAGGGAATAGGTTGTTCCTATGGTTAAAGACTACCTCATGAAGGGATTACCTATGCATAACGTACAAATGATCTTGATACAAATCGAGCTACAAAAGTGTATGTGATCTAGGATGACTTTTTATATGAAACTTTAGCCAAAGTAGTGTAATTGCCACTGGTTACACTATCAATTTAGCTGTGTACCTTTTATGCATGCTAGTTCAATATTTCCATACAAGTTAGGATGTATACAATTTCTAGTCATGTAGGGAACAACACTAAGCTCAAATAGGCCATAGTTATGAGGTTATCAAACCAACTTCTTCGTTGATGAGAGGGCCATCTTACCCTACGTGGAAGATGTGCGAGGGACCGCATAAAAGTCCATGGTTGGTAGAAAATTTCTTGAGTGATGCTTCCCCTCTTCAGTTGGTAGCCAAGGTTTGAGGGAATCTTCTCAGATCATTGTACATCTATTGTTGAAGGAAGCTTAGAAGAGCTATGTATGTTTCATTGTATTCCATCTTTGGAAATGTGTAATGTGATACATTATGAATGAAATCAATGCTTTATAATATTGTTATGTCAAATATGTTCATTAATTCTCTCTTTGAAAGAATTTTTTTATTGCATACGAAAATGGAACCAAGTTAATTTACTTGAAGGAAAAACTTAGATAATTTATCTTTGTAGAAAAAATGGCATGTTACACCTTCAGAGATTTGAGTTTAGATATCTCTTTATCTCTTGTTTTAACAATATCATCTCCTCAAGTAACATCTCCGACAAGAAACATATGAAGCATGTTTCAAGGGTCAAGTCAGATCCATATTTTACCATTTGTTAGTAGTGTTACATTGGATTTGAAAAGTAGGCCCAGCCGACGATACCTGAGAGCTTCAGGTTTATTAGAAATCGATTATCGAGGATGCTCCCCAATAATTTCCATAAGGCTTAGATATCGAGTAAGAGAAACACCCAAGACCTGAAACCCGATTAACATTACTTTGAATTGGATTGAACTCTTCGAAAGAATTTATCAAAATAATGTTATCAAATTTATTCATTAGACTGAGATAGAAGCAATTTCTTTGTGGTTTCGAGTATTAGGTGTTCGGGTTTCGTGATACTTCCTACCTCAATAAGGAAGTCCATAAAGTGTAGGCCCAATGCTCGATGGCCAAAAGGAGTTATTGAAAGCAATGTGTTATTGGGCATTGAGGATCGGAGACATCTCCATCCTTCTAACTCTATAAGAAAAGACGCATGACGTACTCCTGATGGCCAATACCCATAAAAGGGCTTAAATATTTCACTATCTCCATATTTGCATTTCAAAATTCAGGATTTGAGATTTAATCAATTCATTTATCATTTTAATAGAGAACCTAGACCTCGTGACTTAGGGAAAGGGTCAGGGTCGAGGGTTAGACTTGCACCATACTGAATCTGAAATCATTGACGTAACAAGTAATCGAAACTCCTGACACCCAATACCCAACAATTTTCAAGTTTAGTAAAAATGCTAAGGCAAAACATTCAAACCTTGGTAGGTTTGAGGCTCAACACCTGATTGATGACATCATAAACACCCTCAATCAGCGCACATAAAAGAAGGTCGATCTAATGGGATAACAAAAACAAAAAGAAAGAAAGAAAAAACAGAAGGCAAAAACCCAAAGGAACCAAAACGGCGAAACAAACAAAAGCAATCCCAAAGTTAGATCAACGAAATATAAAATAAAATTCCCCAAGGGAAAGAACTCACAATCATACCAGCCAAAACAACGATTTTTAAACCAAACTACAAGCAAAGAATTGAGGCTAACCTGGAAATCGAGTATGAGGAAGATGGGAAAAATGACAAACAAAACCATGAACACAATGCACAACAACCACAAACCAAATGAACAAGAGTACAACACCAAACCCATGAATAAATGAACACACGCAGACAATTCCACACACATGAAAAAACTCGCAATTAGATTCACACCAAAGAACATGACAAAGCAGCAGAAATGGTGAACAAGGATTCAGAAGGAAGCTTAAAATGGGTTTGCAAAGCTCGATTATCACGAAGGAAAGAGGTAATTGTAAAATGAGATTCAAATTATCGATAATACCCCCTAAACACCCTCATTAAGGATATTCAATGCATTTAATGATGAATTCATAACTTTTCGGCTGCATTGAATTTGAATGACTTGAGGTGATGTACATGGGGCTCGAGGTGACAAGATATCACCGTCATCGGGCCTTGTTGATCGTGCATGCGAAAAGATGAAAGCCCAATCTATGAAGTCTTATGGGACGACAAATGAGATAGAAGCGAAAGACAAAAATAGGGTTTAGGGATGGGATCCGACATTATATGTAGTCAAACACTAAGAAGCCTGATCTCCTGAACCCCGAAAAGGCAAAGGAAAGAAAGAAAACAAGGAAAGAAGGAAAGGAAAGGAAGGGAAAGAAAAGGAGAAGAGAAAGAAAGACGAAGAAAAATAGGACATGTAAAATGAAAAGAGGGGGGTCCCCATTTTGTCAAAGATAAAATGGGGCATGAGTGCGAAGGAACAACAAAAGCCTTTTGTGATTTTGAATTCATCCAAAGATTCTTATTCCTTAAGATTTTCTCATTTAGATCAAGGAATACAGAGTCCACATATATAATAGGTGAATTTTCAAGGCTATCATCACTACTTTCATAAGAAAAATGAGTACCAAGAGGAGGAGCTGACTTGCATCTTTTTTCCTTCCATGACTGCCTTTTAAGGGGTAGCTCTAGTTCCAGCTTCTTTGTAGAATTATCTCTTAATAAAGACCTTCCATCCATTTCGTCTTATGCTTGCACTGCAAGGAGACTTTTAGAGTCACCACTCACTTGGAGAATTTGAGATGAATGACTATTAAGAGAATTTAGCAAGAGTAGACAAAACTATCAGGACTTCACAAATAGAAGGCACTTCACACAAATATATTAAAATAACCAAAGACCTTTGCAATGTAATTTGAGCTTTCCCCAGCAGAGTTACCAATCTATTGGTTTGTTTTTATTCTAACTAGTTTTTAAACAATCTAAAGGAATAGCCAATTCTTATATGCTCAATTATTCTAATGGGTTGGCCAAAGAATAGGAGAAGGGTGAGACAACTTTCTCCTCTACACTTTAGACTCTACAAAGACCTAGGAGGGTGATACTATGTAATATCTATCAATAATTCATGCAAATTATAATGGATATTACTTCAAATAGATACACTCTCTTCATTCAGACCAATATTTGTAGGTAAACAATAGAAAGGGCTAAGTTCTTGGAGTCTAATACAATACTATGAATAAGATCATGAAAATAACATTACAAGATAAATTATAACTGAAATGGAAAATGATTTTGAAATTCATGACCATGGAAAATCAATCAGAACACTTGTTTAGACTGGTGCCTTAGACCTATGCAACAAATTCCAAGGGAAATGTAATTAAAAACCCATACAACAATATTCATTACATCTCTATAAAAGCTTTGTAAAAATGCCTTACACTGACATCTCTTTAAAATTTTGTAATCAATTTTGCTTAACAATCCTTGTATATATTTAAAACATTCAATATTCCTCACAAAGAAAATTAATTTACTCCTTGAGTAGAAGCCATGAAAGAAACATTCAATTACAAAAAAACTTGTAAAGATGAACAGAAAAGATCCTTGATCAATTTGTATTCATAAATGTTGAAGAAGTATACAATTAGGAGACAACTGACTACAAAATTTTCATTGTATTTTGATTTTTTGAGCTAGTATTGTCATACAACATTATACGTTACATTGATATCCTTTTTCTATGAAAACCTAGATTGAACATATATAGACTAATACACAAAATGTTCTACTTACAAAATTCTCCAAGCTCCTTTTAAAATGGCCTTGAATTCCCTTTTATAGAAACAAGGGAGCCAACAAGCTTCAGGCCACGGATAGATGTCACATTTTCACTTGACAAACTTGTCCTTTTAGGATCAAACAAACATAAGTTACAACTACCTCGTTAAACAAATCTTTTACAAAAAGACAAAATAGTTGCATACATTGTTAGAAAAGATATTTGTTGATCATGCAATGATGAAATACAAAAGGTGTAACTGCAATCATACCGTTGAGCTCTTTTAACACCTTTTGAAACTACAAACCTCCAAAAAACCATCGAGGGAGATGTTGACTAGGTCACATAGGAAAAAATAGGCACCACCTTTGCAAAAAGGACAAAATGAGCATAAGAGACATGTATTCAATGTATTTATCCACCCACGAGCTATACTCTTCTTCAGAAGGCCATTAAAAACTTAGAAGCTTCTGAACCTTATTATATGCATTATAACTAGCATCTGTAATAGCCCTAGTCTCTTTTACAAAATTATCTAGATTAGTCTCTAATTTGAATAAGTCATCAATTGAATTATTTAAGAGAGATAGTTTTGGTTTCCCATCCTTATAAATATATGATGTCAATAAGGAGATAATGTTTGCAAATTTTTCCTTACATATGTTCAAAGATTTTATAAACCCTAAATTGTCCATGATATTTTGCATTATTCCTTGTTCCATTCTTTCAAACATTTTTAACTTAGAATTAAACTACATGTACAACTTTGTTTGAAAGGAAGAAAATTCTCTCAATAATTCAATCATCTCACTTAGTTATACCAAATTCCTAGGAGCAGGAGCACTACCATCAAAATATGCCATCTTTATGATCTCCTTTATTGAAGTGGATGTCAAATTCCACTTATTCAGGACCTCCTAGAATCAACCCTGAAGTTGCATATGCTTAGCATATTCCTTTTGTAGTCCATCAAATACAATTCGAGCACCTTCAATCTTATGAAAAACACATGAAATTTAATGGCCTAGAATATCATCAATGATGTCCATTGTAATATTCTTGGCCTCTTCTTAGGCCTTATTTTCACTCTCCTTACTTTGCTTTAGTTGATCCTTCAACTCTTTTATTCTAAGAGATAAAGTATCTCTATCTTGAGTTGAGAAATCAACTAACACAAATGCACGAGGAAGAGGATTTACAACTTGAGGTGGTAGAAGCTGAGCTACCACCTTATTGTATTTAGCCTGAAACTTTACATGCTTAGCATGTAACTTTTCATACTCTTCCTCTTGTCTTTTGAAAGTTTCAACACTAAACATGGTTGTATGCACAACCAAAGTTGTTGCCTATAGTGTTGATGTATCAGATGTTATTTAATTATCACATTCCTTCTGATTTCCTCAATAGAATCATCCACTCTTGGTTTGTTTGTGATAGGGGCCATTTCCCGTATAGCTAAGGTATATAGGACTAAATCCTAACCCAAAATATGCTTGCTCAACTTGCTCATCAAATGTAAATGCATTTTCATAATGATGCCTAATTATATCCAGAACAATGGTTAATGCAAGGTTCCACTCTAGAAACAAGAGGATGGACCACTTTCCTTAACCATTCTTCTTCCCTCCTCTATAGTGATTCTTAAAGCATCAAGTCCATTTCTTGAAGGACTTGCTTAGTAATTTCTTCATATTTTGAAGGATTCACTCCCTCCTTTGCTTGATTCAACCTTTCATTGAACTCATTTTGCTTAGCCTTAATTATGAAATCTTTGAACTCCTTAGAAGTTACAAATGTATCATCATCCATGAATTTGGAGCAAGCTAGAACTCTAACATCATCAAGGAGCAGGTCATTATTATAAAATTCAACAACAAGCCTATCATCAAGAACTTGTTCATTCCCTTGATTGACTTGAGGGGAAGTGAAATTTTGATCCACTTCCTCATCATTTGGAATGTTTTTCGTATTTTCCTCTTCTTGAATGCTTTCCCCCTTGTAAGGCATAACTTATGTCTAGTCAACTTAGTGTTAGGCACATAATTCAGAGGAAGGGTTCCTAATTGAACAGTTCACTAAACTCTTGCTTAGGCTTCATTAAATTGTCAACCAGGGCTTCATAAGATTTTGATGATGTTGGCACTATATGTGCATTCATAGACTCTACACGACCTATATCATCAAGTATAGGTGGTTTACACATATGCAGGAAAACAATAAAGATTGTAAAATGGAAACAAAGCATAAACTGCAAAACAAGGGAAATAACTTAATATGCTACTAATGTTGCGGGTACTTTAAGCTTAGCATTGTAACTGATAACTCTAACTTGAACTCTGCAAGTTCATTAACACTTCCAACTCTTACTCCTAACTACTTGACTTACTTCAAAGGATGACTCAAAGACTCAATACAGAAGGTGAATCATAAAACAAGATATCATTCGTGCATGTGTGTAATAAAGAATCTAGCGAAATGAATGTAATGACATGAACAATTATTCTAACAACAAAAATCAAAGGTTGGTGAATAGTACCTTGAGTGGCCCTTGCTCAAGTTATTGTTCCCACTAGATAAACCAAATATGCACTACTTGAACCAACTAAACATAATGGTAAAATGGAACATATTCATTGTAAAAATTGAACTCTCACAACATGACAAGAATCTTCATAGATCTTTCATTCATGAATGCATATCCAGTACAACTGATAATAGAAAACTAACAATTTGTAAGATTATCTATTGGAAAACAATACTTAAAATATCAAAAACACATGTATCTCTAACTAGATCCGCTCCTTAACCACCAATCTAACTATATAGGTTTGGAAAGAGGTTTATTTGCATAAGGACTAAAAATAAAATTAAATAAAAGTGTCAACTCTCCTTAAAAATAGAGAGAGACAAAGTATTTTCAATAAAAACTATAACTAAAACAAATGGAAGAGGATAACTAGGTTTTCAACTCTACTCTAACGGCATGACAGATACATGCTCTGCACAAATAGTCATGGTAGTTTCCTTTTTCATCACAAAATCCTTCGCCCTTTCATCATCTTATTGAATGCTCTGATGACTCCCAATCAATCACTCCAATGATCGCCTTCATCATTTTCTATAATTGTCACATGCCCAGTCATTCTAGAATCTCCCCTGCTTATCAACTTGAAATCCTTTAGTTGTGGGTTGAGTTCTCTGGTTGTTGTGGGTTGCTATTCTAACTGCAAGGAGTTCTCATCCAAATCATACATAATATTAACAATCATGAATTAAACACATATTTGAATTGAAATTAATACACATTCATACATTCATCATGCAAATATCAACATATCATAATAATATTCCCACTCATTAAAGTCTGGTTTGTATGGCATAAAAGATATAAAAAATTATATAAGTTCAGGAATGTATAAGTAGCTTAAAGTGCCTAAAAGATATGGAATAAACAAGAGAAAACTATCTATTGATAGGCTCATCACCCCTCATTTGGATTCACTAAATAATCGACTAGTGGTTGAACACCCACTAGTGTTGAATGGATTGGGGCAACTTCCAATGAAGATTGTGTTGGCATGGCTTCTTATTGAACAATTTCTTCAACTTCTTCTTCAGGCCTTTTCTCAATTGGCTTCCTCTTAAAGTATGTGCCACTCTAAAAATAGGAAAACATCTTTTCCATCCTCTCCATAGAATTTGTGATGTTTGCAAAGGGGCTAACATAGGAGGGATTGTTCACTACTTCATCTATTTTAATATTTCTAATAACATCATCAAAAGCATTTAATTTTTGATAGTAGTGTGATCTGCCTCTTTCTAATCTTATTTTATTTATGTACCCCTCAGGGTCACAATTCCTAGTGTTGAAGGACCCACTTTCATTCTATAACTTTGTAGCATAGTTGGAAAACATCTAACCCTTCTTTCATAGTTGTATATTAAAATGAGAGAATTGAATTCCTCTTGGAATAAGTGATCCTTTCTTAATGAGTCTGAAATGGAACTTATCAGCCTCATTGAGTTGCCACATTAGCTCCATGAAAGCCAATCCGTCTGTCACAAATTTTGGAAGATAGTGTGGTTGGATAGGGGTTCCATACTCTGAAAAATTTCCAATTGGTATGCAGATACCAATATCCCCAGTTGTGATCAATTTTCTTTGTAGGATCAAATTGTAG
>VDFB02000007.1:213396647-213527528 GCA_007258455.2 Sequoia sempervirens | reverse complement strand
GATTCAGAATTCTATGCTCTACGCGATGGCATTGCTTCTGAGAGAAACTGGAACACTTCAATTTCAGGTCCTGAAGATCCACCTAGATCAAACCTCCCCACTGAAGAACTTTTGGTCCTCCAAAAGTGTATAGTTCCTTCAAAACATCTCGCATTCAGCATCTTGCCACTCGCCACGACTAAAACACACTGCCACATCTGCCTGTCGGGGTCTTACACTTCGGTAATGCAGGAATTCACAACTCATAATGCAGTTCAAAAATGAAACTTAAAACACCCAAAGCAAGAAGGAAAAACTGAGTATGATGAACGTATCCCTCAGTGCTTCTCACAGGTAGTTCGCATTCTGCATCTCTCACCTTCTTCTGGCTTGCTTCTGTTGCTCCTCTCAATTAATTGAGCACGGATTTGCACCTCAGCCTGACATATTCCTTCACCCTTGTATTTCGGAATAGCTGATTCAAGGCTCCACCATACAGCTCAGGTTACGTCCATCTGAAGCAACAAGGTCATCGATAAATCCTTCAAGAACTCCATTTGAGTTCAGACTTATCCTCCAAATGGCCATCACTGAGTCTTCAAGCTGAGAACATACAAGGTCACTGTTGACCGTTCTCAACAACTCTGTCTTGAAAAAGTGCTCTTCAACTGAAGCTTCGCACTAAAAGAAACTGCAAGAAACTATCAGCAACAAATTGCTATCCTGCAGTAAGAAGTTATCAAGTATCTCTTTCCACTGATTACAAGACATGGCTTCCAAGAGCCTTACAAATTCTCAATCAGAAAGAAATACAACTTCATAAATAAACTATTACAAACAATTTTACTGAGTTTTATTCTCACAAACCCACACTAGTTTATCAACATATTCATCACACTACAAAAGATGTAATAAACACACAAATTGATATACTAGTTTGATGAGCGTTGTTCCCAACTCCTACGAAGCTGTTCAAAGGAACTCTCTTTCACAGGTTGCTCAGGCTGTGGTTGAATTTCTCCTGGGACTGCCTCAGAAGTGGTAGCTACTGCCAGCTCCGCTTTCGTCTCCTCAACTTTCTAGTGGTTGGGTTTCTCAGTAGACCTTGATTGACGATGAAGCTCTGGATGCAGCTTCCAACACTTTGCCTCCCAATGTCCACTGATGCCACAGTGGTTGCAGAAGTTCCGAGCTCTAGAGGATTGTCCATCTCCTCCTCTGAATCCCAATCCTTGGTACCGTGGTCGCTTCTTCGCCTCGATCGGATTGGTAATGCCTTGCTCAGAAATACCAAAGCCTTTCCCTCTGAAGCCCATCTTCCTGAATAGCTTCGATCCTATGCCTCTTGTGTGCTTCTCGAAGTGTGCAAAAGAGTCTTGCTCATCCTCTGTTGACTTCTTCTGTTTGATGGAAGAAGAGGCTTCGAGATAATTACTGTCACTATCAGGCAGATTGAGAGTCTGAAGGTACTCCATCTGTCGACAGTAAGGACACTCTACTGCACTAGAAGAATTAGCCCAATCATGGCCACAAGAAAATCTAGCCACGGGCCTCGTCGCTGAAGAAGCTCCTGTACTATCAGGTGGTGTAAGCAGGGAGTAGGATGATGTATCCTCAGAATGCGGACAAAAACCACATATGTGTCCACTCCCAGATACAGGACTTCTCCTGTTCTGCTCCTCTAAGATGTCCTGCAACAACTTTTGCAGTCTTTCCTTCTCCATGTTGGATTCCTCCAACAACCACTGAAGTTCTACATTCTCCATCTGCAGGCGTCGATTGGCTTCTTCCAACTCTTGCATTCTATCAGCCTTCTCTCGATGGTCTCGATAGAGTTCTTCAACCATGCCTTTCATTGACAAGAAATCATCCACCATGGATGGGGTCAATGTCAGCCTGGAAGATTCACCCTTTTCTGATGCCATCTTTGCTCCAAACTCCAGATGTCCACCAATAGCAAAATGAATAATCACTCCTGCAAACCAGCCAAACAAAGCTCTGATACCACTTGATCCGTAAAGCGGAAGGGATCTATGACAAACGTTGCTTAAGTGATTATGAACAAAGGCAGTAAGACATCAACAATGGAGTAGCAGGAACATTAAGAGAGAATTCAAAAACATAGAACCAAGAGAGAGATAAGAAGACACCAATTTGATTACGAAGTTCATCCGAGTGGACTACGTCTCCAGGTCGAGCTCAATTGAGTGACCAATCTATTGAGATGTTCAAAAATGGAAATGCAATCTCCACTGGAGCCTCTTGCAACTTGCTTTTGCAATATCTTGTAGCCTTTCCACAAAGTCATACAAAAGTCTCTCACTCACACCCCTATCAAAAGCTCTCCAAGGCTAGGGATGATTAACAAAGAGCAAGGAACTAACTTTGCCTAATAGAATCTACTACAAGACTCAGAACATCAATACATCACAACTCAAATATTCTCCTAATTCCCTCTAAGAAATTCTCTCACAAAAAAGCCTCTCAAAGACTAAGAAAAAGGGAAAACAAGAGGAGAATGATCAACTGATGGATGATTGATGAAAAACACTCCAAGACTCCTCCCTTTTTATACTTGAAGTTTACCCGATATGGTAGAAAACCATATGATTATAAAATCCCCCTTATTTGGAAAAATAAAAACAATTCCCCTAATAATCTTTCAAAATTATTTAGAGCCCTTCCACTTACGGATCACAGAATTTGTTGGTGAGACTGGAGGTAAATGTTAAAGTTGGCTTCCTCCCTCATCCTTCTCTTTACTAACTCAAGAAATAGCGTGACTAATTGTCTCAGTATCACCTAACTAGACAACATTTTTCATAGTTGGTTCCCTCTATAGTACGAACAATGGCCTCCTTTTCCTTCTTTTCCTTTAGGTATCGCTCATTCCTGATTACTGACTTTCTTGCAGTAAACCTAAGATGCACCATCCTAGCATAAGAAGTCCAAAAATTAGTCTCATTCAATGTTGGATAGAAATTATGGCAAGAACATAGGTTCTAGAGCTAAACCTGGGAGCTTTGATACAATGTGTAACATGCCAATTGTTCTACAAAGATAAATTATCTAAGTTTTACCTTCAAGTAAATTAACTAGGTTCCATTTTCCCATGCAATAAATTTTTTTCTTCCAAAGAGAGATTTAATGAACATATTTGACATAAAAATATTATAAAGCATTGATTTCATTCATAATGTAACAAATTACACATTTCCAAAGATGGAATACAATGAAACATACATAACTCTTCTAAGCTTCCTTCGATAATAGATGTACAAGGATCTAGGAAGATTCCCTCAACCCTTGCCTACCAATTGAAGAGGGGAAACATCACTCAAGTGCTTTTCTTCCAGCCACATACTTTTATGTGGTCCCCCACACATCTTCCACGTAGGGTAAGATGGCCCTCTCGTCAACGAAGAAGTTGGTTTGATAACCTCATAATTATGGCCTATCTGAGCTCAGTGTTGTGCCCTACATGACTAGAACTTCTATACATCCTAACTTGTATAGCAATATTGAACTAGCATGCATAAAAGATACACAATGAAACTGACAACATTGCCAGTGGAAATTACACTACTTTGGCCAAAGTTTCATAGAAAAATTCATCCTAGATCACATACACTTTCCGAGCTTGATTTGTCTTAAGATAATTAGTACACTATGCAGAGGTAATCCCTTCATGAGATAGTCTTTAACCCTATGAAAACCTATTCCATTTATGTCTATAACATATCTACTAAGTAACTTCCTACACATAAGCTATTCCCATCATTGGATTAATTAATCCCACGAGTAACCTATGAACTTCCTATAGTTTGGTTTCCACAACAACTTGTAACAAACAATTTCATAGCTACTTTAAGCTTCTTCATTTCCTAGTATATAATACTAATGAACGCAATCACTCCTTAATAGGGAGTATGTACAAACACTTCAAATACATCTTCATACAAAAATTGAGTATAATAAGGTTCCTTTAGATTTCATACAATTAAACATAATGATTCCCTATTCTTGTTATTCAATGAATTACCACACAAATCAAACTATAGACATTGAAAAATGTCCTAAGTCTATGAGCATCATTTTTCTTGGTCGTCGTCCTTCGATAATTGAATAATTTTAATTATTTGATTATTCTTGATTGTATTCCTCTATTAATTAAATAATTTTTAATTATTTAATTAATCCACTCTCTTAACCTTTTTCTATCCTAATCAATTTAATTAATTAATTGTGTAACTAACACTCCCTTTCTTCAATAATTAAATAAATCATTATTTATTTAATTATTTATCTTTTATCATTCGCCTATAGTCAAATAATAATAATGATTATTTGTCTATGCAATCGACCTTTTCATTCTTCTATAATTAAATAATCGTCAAGATTATTTAATTATGTGTCATTACTCTCCCCATTAAATAATTAATTCAAATTAATTATTTGGTGCGTAATTTCCATCTCTCCCCATTTAATTAAATTGATTTTGCAAATTGATTTAATTAAATGCTCATTTTTCATTTTCCTCAAATAAATAATTCAAATAAATTATTTATCCTCCACTTGTCCATTTCCTCCATTTTTCTTTTTTCCCGAATAAATAATTTGAATAAATTATTTATGCCTCCCTTTTGGTCAAAGGTGCATTGTTCATTAATCTTTATCATGGCCTTTATTTCTGTCATAGCCATTGGGCGTCATAGCTGTCAACATCATAGCCTTCATTTCCCACCTCTTTTTGGTGCATCAATTCTCGATCATTGATCTTGGCATCTTTCTAGAAGTTTGATCTTGACTGTCCATTTGTAACCTCCCTCTCATCCATCCTCATCTGTCGATTTTGGCATCTTTCTAGATGATCGATCTTGACCGTCCGTTCGAATGGTTGTCAAAAGAAACCTTCCTCTCCCATTTTTTCCTTAACAACCATTTTGTCTCCAACTTTCTACTTACAATTTGTAGGTATTTGCACAAGTACAACTTCAAATCTGAGGGAAAAGTTTGCAAAAGGAGAAATAGGAGAGACAAGAGAAGTAATCAAATACAATGGGGAGTGTTTCATTTGCTTGTTTTTAGTTTATTCCTCACTTGTTTGTGTTCTCTTGTTTTGGATTGGGTTTGTAGCTTAGAGTTGTTCATTGTCACTTTACCTAGGATAGGAGTGATTTAACCCCATCTTACATTGGTGAACCTAATGTGAATAGTAGTTTTTGCAAAATTTTGTACAATTTTTGGTTGTTTTTGCATATTTCAGGTACGAAACGACGCAATTGATTGAAGCAGCGACACATTTTCCAGGAAACAATGCATTTGATAGAAGCAATGACACATTTGATGATAAATGATGCATCTATTGAAGACCTCCATGGGCGGGAAAATTCAAATTCAAAATCACGATGCAATCGCTCTGGTGTGACGTGACACAGCGACACATTTGTCTACTCGGTATAAAGTTCTAGTTTTAGTGCCTTTCTGATTTTTCTTTTGAGTTTTTCGAGTAGGGTAGTGTTTTCTTCTATTTGTATCATGTGGCTTTGGAGTGGAGTTCTAAAAAAAACTATTTCTTTTGAAACAACAACAAAATTGAGCTCTTTAGTTTAGTTTTAAGCAAGTTTTCAATTTTGTTTGTTTTCAACAAATTGCATCAAGATCATAAGGTTAAAAATAATCTGCATTCTCACTCATAAGGCTTACAAAGAACAACAATCTGCATTTTTCACTCATGGGTGTTAAAAAGAACTTGCATTTCACGTCATTGGTTTAAAATTTACAAAGTGTCTTCAAATAATAAGAAATGCTTAAAATTAACTAGTGTTCTTCGTGCTTGGTGGTTTGCAAGTGTCTTAGAAGTGCGTATGCTCTCCTTTCATGTCGTTAGGCGATCTTGAGTGACCAAAAGCACCTCTTTGGAATTTTTAAAATCACACCACATATTTGGATTTGGTGCTTAAAATGAACCCCATGTGAGTGTGAGGGAAAGGCATTGAAAATATGATCTATCCTTGCACCTCGTGCGATCTGGGATGGTCAAAAAATAAGTGTACTTCCTCACTTTTTCTTACCCACTATTAGAGGGCCTACCACCCCACTTGAAAAGGTGGGAATGACCCAAGTGTTAACAGGCTAAAGCCACGCTCTTCCGAACTGCTATATAAATTTGTGATTGGAATGAAAGTTGCAATCAACGGGAAGTTGTACGTGATAGCTCTCCCCAAATATCTTTATGATGTGAAAAGCCCTTGTTCTAAGTGTTGGGAGACCTATTGAGGGAGTTTATCATGGTATCCCTTGAACCAGATTCCCTTACTAGAAACCTTTGTGTAGAAAGCCAAAATCCTTCTATTTGCCAGTGCATGAGGTTAGACCTCTGAAGTCTTCCCACACTTTTGCGGTTCAAAGTAGAGGTAGAAAATTCCTCTTTGGGGAATTCAGAGTTTGGTGCGCTCGAGAAGTGAGTGTCATGTAAGGGGGAGCTAGTGCCACCAAACTCCTAGGCTATCTGCTCTGAATAGGCCCGACTGGAGAAATCCAAGTGGGAACCCAACGAATATTGTCCTTGCCAACCATAGGGCTTGTGCTTGTTGTATATGTGTGTTTTCATCTTGGAATCAAAAACATTTTCACATCCAAACCAAACCAAAAACAAGTGCTTGATATTTTTTTCTTTTTTTTCCAATCAAACTTCATAAAAAATAGTCAAAGTCCCATAAAAAACCAATTCAAAAACATCAAAATTGCCAAGACAACATTTTGGAAAACCGCAACTGTCAGACATAGAGCCACATCTGATTCTGTGAACCACAACTGAGAACTGGAAAACCATAATTGTCTTCCTGAACTACATTTACTGAAAAAAGAGCCACATTTGATAACCTGAACCACAACTATGTGACACATTTGAAGAAAATAGAGCCGCAATTGTTTGCTAAATATAAATTTTCAAAATATTTGTCCAAAATCTGATCAAATCATTTTCATAGTGACCTTTGAATGATAAACCAGAGACTTGCAAGATTCACTAGTTCATTGCCATTTAGGGAAACATTTTATTATAGGTTGCCTTCCTCCATCCTTTGCATTGCACAAATTAAAATTTGATCTTTAGGGTGCATTTAGGCCTTCATATTTTGAACATAGGAAGACCTTTAAGCTTTTGAAAAACATTTGGTTTCATATTCTATTTGTCATTAACCATTATCCTTCACTTTGTCAATCCTTGTCATTGTCACCTTATGAAATTTGAGTCTTAAGCTTGTGACCTAGCCTTGACCCTACTTTATCAAAACTATCCTTAAATGGTCAATGACACTTGAAATTGTTACCTTGGGTTCACATTAGATTGAATTCCATCCTTTGTTTAAAATTTTAGGATCCCTTTGCATTAGCTTGAACTCATTACACCATAGCTTTTATCATCATCTTTCCAAACTTTCATCTTCAACCTAGATTGCACTTTGTACCGTTATCCAAAAAATACAAAAAATATAGTCTTTTGCATCCATTAGTTTCATTATCCTTGCATCCTTATATCCCAAAAATACAAAAACATAGCTTATCTTCATCTTAATCTTAGTTGCTGTAATATTGTAAAATTTCACCCCTTGCAATTTCACATACATTCTTGCATCCGCTTTAGTGACCACTCCTTTAGTATTTGTGCAGGCTCATTTTAGCCCCTGCATCAGCCTTTTTCCCTTCTGAGGATGCTCCAACACCCCTTTTTGTTAGCTACCTTCATGCGCTAGTTTGCATTGAACTTTGTGCTTTTCTGGTTTGCGTTGTTTTGTAGCATGACGTGTCCGGACACTAGCACATTGCGCAAACGTCTACACGCCACGCTAGCGTCCTGTGACGTTTCAACGTTCAAATGACCGCCTCCAAGCATGTTTTCCACTTGTCACCTCCTTTGGTCGGTGGTAACGACTCAAGATGATTTGTAACTGCTTGGGAAGATTTTTTTTGCTTCTCTTCTCCCTTTAAAAGTTATCTTTTCAATTCATTTGTGCTTCTAGCTTCACTCTAGCTTCATTCTAGCTTCTATCTTCTCTCTAGCTTTGGCTCTAGCCTTCTACTCTCTAGCTCTTGCTTGCACAACTCTATATAGCTAGTTATAGCAGCACTCTCACATCCTTACAACACTCTTTGCAACACCCTTGGATCTTGCAGCTCTCTTTGTCTCCTTTGGCTTCATTAAGCCTTGCAACTTCATCTCCCTTATCTCATGCTTGTGAGCATCTTGGGATTCCATATCCTCTATCTATTGCATCCTTACTTTGTGATACAGGTTCTCCTCGTTGAGCGAGGATTTCTTTTATCACTCATATTTTGTGATATAGGTTCTCCTCCTCGAGCGAGGTTTTCTTTTATCACATTGCACTTGCATACTATACTTCTCTCTATCTATTTGGTTGTCCATGGAGGTGGGAACACCAAAACGGGGGTTTGACTAAGGAAAACCCCTATACAGCCCCAACACTTTCTCCAGATCTTACACATGTAAGTATTGAAGACATTCACATATTGGAGGCTTCATCACTTGCGTGGTTGTGAGCATTTTCTTTCTATCTCTTCTTTTCTATATCTCAATCATTTACTTTACTTTATTTTAGTTCTATCATATTCTATTATTTTCTTGCACTCTGGAAGTTCATAGTAATTAGATTATTAGTAGTTACTTTGCTATTTTTTGGAATATTCTCACTTTTTGGTCCGTACGAGACGCCATCGTGCCTTTGGGATGCTAGTGCACTGCATTGTCGTTCATATTATGTGCTGCCATCCTTTGGACAAAAGCTCATTAGTTTGTCCATAAAACCTTTGTGACCATCTCTTTCCGATTCTAGAACTCTCACGTTGTTCCTTGAGGTAGTTTAGGGCAGTTCGCCCTGTGAGGCTCTCTGAATGAAGAGAACTCGTGAGTAGTGAATCCCCCTTCTCTATAGTTGCATTATTACTTTAGGATCATTTAGCCACCTTACCATATCCTTAACCATTAATCAATATTTAGCATCCTTTAGAATTCATTAGCCTCATCCTTTGGTCATTATCATCCTTGTATAGTCACCTTGCATCCTCATATCCAAAAATCCAAAAACATAGTTTAGCTCATCACCTTGCATTACCCTTCAACTTGCAAAAGTCTCACATGGTTGAAACAAGGTAAAAATAAAAAAGAAAGGACATGGATTTATTAAGTGACCCTCTTTATGACACTACCATTGGAATAGACTCAAATCAATCCACACCTCAAAGGGACACATCACAAAAAGAAAAAACCAACCCTTGGGAAGACCTAAGCCTAGAAGAATTCAACAAGCAATTAACTCCTCAAGAAATTGAAAGAGCTTATGAGGACCCAAGAGTTTTAAGCATGGTTGATCAACTTGTTAGTGCTAAATCTAACAAATTTTTCTACGTACTAGCTAAAAAGTGTGCCAAGTTACCTCAAGGATTTGATGTATCAACCATTATAGAAGAGGAAAATGAAAATCCATTTGCACTTTGCATGCCCTCATCACAACAAATTTCAATCATACCCCTTGGGAAAACTACACACATGACTACCACTACCACAAACATCCCAAGCATCCCAACAATTGGAAACAAGGTAACCCATACCACTACACAAAGACAGTTTCACATTTGGAAGTTCCTGAAATGCCATGGGTAAAACCTTTACAAACCCCCTTTTTCAAAACACAAATCAAGGTTCCACATCACAAGGTCCTACACCTTTGATCCAAAATGTAAACCAAGGTCCCACACCTTTGACTCAAAATGCAAACCAAGGTTCTATACCTACACCTCAAAACACAAATGAAGGATCCTTATTTCAATTCCAAAGCACACCTTCATCAAATCAACCTCCACCAAATAAACCTAGAAAGGTGCACATCATCTCATGAAGGATCCCAAATCAAAACCATAATCAAGGGTCAATTCCATCAATCCAAAATGATAATCAAGGGTTCCTTCCATCATTCCAAAACTCTACCTAAGGAACCATTCCTTCATATCAAAATGTCAATCAAGGGCCTACACCTTCATGTCAAAATACCAATCAAGGACCTACAACTTCATTTCAAAATACCAATCAAGGAAACATTCCTTTATCTCAAAATACCAATCAAGGGACCATTCCTTCATATCAAAACATCAATCAAGGGCCTACACCTTCATGTCAAAACATCAACCAAGGATCCACACCTCAATTTGCAAATCAAGGACTAAATTTTGAAAACAAAAGCATGAATCAAAGGTCTACACCTCAATTCCAAAACACCATACCAAATGCAAACATGACCTTTGGAGAAAACCTAAATTCCAACTTCATACCAAATCAAAACAACACTCATCAATATGGAAACCAAGGTCCCATGCCACAAAGCATCAATCCTAATTCAAATCCAACATATGACCTTAATACCAATATCATGACACCAAACCAAAATGATGCAACACCATCTCTTGCAGACTTCTTGATACAACAAATGTAGAACCTCCAACAATGAATGATGAACATGCAACTGGGAACCAACAAGAAGACCTATTCTGTGGAGGAACTGTGCCCCTTTCCATTTGATCAAAATCTATACATGCCACCCTTTCCCCCTCATTCCACAACACCACCTTTGCTTAAGTATAAGGGGACAAGGGATCCAATAGAACACATTTGATAATTTAACACATCATGTATGGAAGCCTCATATGACCCTACCTATTTAATGAGACTATTCCCATGAAGCCTCACAGGGCCAACCTTAGATTGGTTTGCACACCTTCCTCCAGGGATTAGAACATGAGGTGAAATAGCTGAAAAATTCATCAATCACTTTGCCTTCAACATTAAAAATGATATCACCCTTGCAACATTGAGAACAACCAAAAAATAAGAAGGGGAATCACTTACCTTGTTTTACTAGAGATGGAAGGTTTGGTTAGCAAATTCCCTTGTCACATTCCTAAAAAACAACTTGTCACCATGTTTGTGGAAAAACTTAACGGAGAATTCATGAGTTGAATTCAAATCCAATGTTGCACAACCTTTGAGGAGATTCTTAAGAAATGTGTCCTTATTGAGAAAGGTCTTATTGCAAAGGGACTAGTCAAAGTCAACAAAGAAAATCCAAAACCCAACTATGACAAGTGCAAATACTGGTCCCAAAACAAAAACGTCACAAATGATGGAGTTGTTGATGCCAAACTAATAAACAAAGGTCCAATCATTCAACTTAAAGGTCCTTCCTCATCAAATGCATCCAATACACCAAACACACAAACACAAGGTCAAAATCAAACACTAAACATAGTCCAAAACAATTAGCAATGAAGAGGTCCTCCCCATGCCAAGAAAACATATACCCCTTTGGGTGAACCCATCGAATCAATCCTCAAATGGATTTTGTAATCAAATTTCATCACACTACCAGACACCAAAAACTATGAGCCTACATTAATCAAACCTGATTGGTGGAAAGTCGACAAATAATGTGAATACCACCATACAAAAGGACACAAAACAACTAAATGTTGGACACTCAAGAATATCATTCAAGACCTTATTGAAGATGGAACAATTTTAGTTGATATTTCACAAGCCAAGAAGAATGTTGATCACACCATATTTAAAATCCCCTTGCAAGACCATGATAAAGGAAAAGCCTCCAGTTCAAGGAACAACAATAATGGCAACTATGTAGCTGTCAAACATGATTACAACACTATCATCCTTAATGTGAGACCCTTTGATGATCACATTTCCACTATCACCATAAACAATCCAAAATTAGATTGTGCTATTGCCACCTGGAAAACCAAGATAACTATTCTAGGTCCTTCTATGAATCCTCAACCGTAAGGTCAATATAACCTCCTAAAGAAGCTAGGGAAAACTTCCGTGCAAATTTACATCTTGGAGCTCCTTCGCATATCCCCACAACATAGAGCCATCCTTGACAAAGCATTGCAAGAAGCCTTTGTACCCGCTAACCTAGATGTCAATGAATTTTAGACCATGGTTGGATACCTAGCTATGCCACACCATGTCACCTTCTCTGAACAAGACTTTTTTGCACCAAAATATAATCATAACGACCCCCTATACCTTGAAGTCTGCGTTAATAAACACAAGATCAAAAGATTCCTAGTAGATGGTGGAGCAGGTCTGAATATTTTCTCACTAAAATTGGTGAAAGCATTAGGATACTTTGAGAATTGTTTTTATCAAACCAAGAAAATTGTGACCAAAGCTTATGATGATGCTGAACATTCTTCCGAAGGTGTAATTTCACTTCCTGTGAGAGTTGTCCCAACAATATAGGATACAATATTCTATGTATTGGATCTGGATTTGCATTACAATCTCCTCCTTGGCCGCCCATAGATTCATGTCATGAGGGATATTTCATCCACTTACCATCAATTCCTCAAGTTCCCACACAATGACACTGAAATTACTATCCCAAGTGACCTTGATCCTTTTCAATATTGTTCAAACTTAAAAGGAACTATTGAACATCAAGTGCCCATCAATCAAGAGGCCTCACCTTCCACTTCATATACCACTCCATCTCACTACATTGATCCATCCACTCTTGTCAAATATTCCACCCCATTCGTCACACCTGCCACACCCAATATCCAGATTCAAGATAGAGGGTGCAAAGAATACAATATGAAGAGTCTCTTTTTTATTGGGAAGCTACCTAAATCACCAAAATCTTATGGAAAACCGCATCTTGTGCAGCCTAAAGTTATCATCCATAATCCCCCTACCACCTTCACTAGATGGGGGAACTTGCTAAAGAGTCTTTAGATGATCACATCCTCACATGGTTATACAAATATGGGGAGGTTGTTGAAACTAAGAAATTTCCAATTGAACAGTATCCAAAAGGGTTCCAAATAATGAAGCAACACAGATATGATGGAAACAATGGCCTTGGCCTAAATAAACAAGGAATGATGGAACCCTTGCAACCTCCTAAGTTAATAAAAAACCAAGGGCTAGGGTTCGTACCAGTAAAAGTGACTATTTGGGGTATCGGGTTACCTTCGAGTGAGTTTGTTGACGCTTCAAATGAGATCAAGACATATGAGGACTCTTGGGATTATGATGTTGATTCCAATGAATATGAATGGGATTCCCTATCCTCCACCACTTTTATAGACCTTGATAAACTATTCGGGATATCTGATGAGCCTCCCCTCGAAAAAAATTTCAATCAAATGCTTACCTTTAATGCCCCACCAAGCCTACCAAGTCCTCATCCAAAAGTCCCTTTGAAAAGAGAAGAATGGATCAAACACTTCTGGGAAACCATTGATGCTGCCTTATGGGAACCTGATGACTCTACCTCCATCTTTACCCTATAAGCCTATACCATGAATCTTGACAGTACCGATGATGGCTTACCCCTTGTCTACCCTCAACTTATAGACTGGGATCAACAAGAACCACCAAGTTTGGACACTTTCGAGAATGATGAAGCAATTGCTGAGTTCATGGGACTTCATGAAGGAATACCAAGTGGGGATCATAAGGCTGGATTTTCCATAGAATTCATTTATGCAACATAATTTGGTGAGGTTGTCCTATCCTCTAGTCGCAAAAGTGAAAATGAAAAAAGTAAAAAAATAATAATAAGTCTTCAAGTGAAAACCGAAAGGCGCCTGCTGATTGTGAAAAAGTAAAAATAAAGGACGTATATGAGGGTGAAAATCTCTCTGAGGCACCTAAGGATGGAGGACTGGACTATCTCCCAATAGACCGAGAGAGATTTCCATTGATTATAGAAGAAACAAAGGAAGTCAACATTGGAACACCAGATAATTCCAAAATCATACAATTAGCAGCATCCTTGACTATTGAGGAAAAGCCTGAGTTTATAACATTCTTTTCAAAAAGACAAGTCAATTTCGCATGGTCATATGCTGATATGCTTGGATTGGATTCTGAACTTGTTCTGCATCACTTGCCACTGCTACCTAATGCTAAACCATATAAAAAAAGTTAAGGAAAATGCACTGCCAGATTGCACTCCTTGTCAAGGTGGAATTGAAGAAACTATTGGATGCTGGATTCATTCGCTCAATTGATTACACATATTGGATATCAAACCTTGTTACTGTCACCAAACCAAATGGTGAAATAAGAGTTTGCATATATTTCAGAGACCTCAACAAAGCTTGTCCCAAAGATGATTTTCCTTTACCAAACATTGACATCATAGTAGACCTTACGACTGGATATGAGATGTTATCTATGATGGAAGAATTCTCAGGTTACAACCAGATAAGAATTGCTACTAAAGATCAACTGAAGACAACTTTCACATGCACTTGGGGAACTTTCTATTGGAATGTGATCATGCCATTTGGACTGAAAAAGGCTGGAGCTGCATATCAAAGAGCCATGACTACAATATTTCGTGATTATATGCATGTCCTTATGGAAGATTATGTTGACGACCTTCTCTCTAAGTCTCTAGAATGAAGTGGACACTTAGCAGTATTGGAAAATATCTTCACCTAATTGGAAAAGTATCAACTCAGGCTAAATCCAAAGAAATGTGTTTTTAGGGTCCAATTAGGAAAGCTTCTTGGATATATTGTCTCACGTAGAGGAATAGAAGTTGATCCCACAAAAGTAAAAGCCATCTTGGAAATGCCACTACCAACCAACATCAGTCAATTAAGAACATTACAAGGATGACTAAAATCCATCTATAGGTTCATTGCTCAATTAGCAGACAAGATCCATCCATTTCAACATTTGTTAAGAAAAGGCATTCCCTTCAACTGGACATAAAAGTGTCAAGAGGCATTTGATTAGATCAAGAACTATTTATCGACTGAACCTTGTTCTCATGCCTCTAATTGATGGAAGACATATGATACTATATGTGACAGCCACTACATTAACACTGAGGGCACTATTAGCACAAAATGACAATGATGGCAAGGAACAATCAATTTACTATATTAGTCACACCTTAGTTGGATATGAGTTAAAATATAGTTCTATTGAATGAGCATGTATATTAGTGGCATTCACTACCCAAAAGTTGAGACATTACATGTTGAATCACAAGACAAAACTTATTTCCAAGATTGATCCTCTAAAATATCTTCTTAGCAAAGTAGCACTGATAGGAAGACTAGCTAAGTGGGTTATGATTATGAGTGAATATGACATTGAATACATTGATCAAAAAGAAATAAAGGGACAAGTGATAACTGAACAACTCGCGGATGTACCACAAAAAGTAGATCATCCCTTGATATCTAACTTCCCAGACGAATCGATCTTTTCCATAGATACACCAATGACATGGAAGCTATACTTTGATGGATCTTACACAAGTCATGGTTCAGGAGCTGGTATTTTGTTTATCACACCTCAAGGAGATGATATTCCTAAGTCATTTCGAATAGCATTCCCGTGCACAAACAACATGGTTGAGTATGAAGCATTATTGACAAGACTTTGAATGGAAATAAAATAGAAAATCAAGGATCTTCAAGTTTATGGTGATTCTGAGTTAGTGATTAAGCAAGTTAATGATGATTATGACACCAAGGATGAGAAATTGATGCCCTACAAGCGCATGGTGCATAGCTTCAGACTATACTTTGATAATATTTCCTTTGAGAAGATATCGAGAATCTAGAACTAAGAAGCTCATGCAATGGCTACAATTGGATCTCTCTCGGATATTCCTAACAATTCCTCACAGTATGAGTTCTTGGTGGAACAAATATTGATCCCCGCATTCGATGTCCCTGAGATTGAACTTGTGTGTGAACTTGTTGGTCTCCATTCACCTTGGTACAAAGATATCTATGCCTATTGGAATGACCAAATTATCCCCCTGACTTTTCCCTTAACCAATGCAAAAAATTTATCTGACAAGCATCTAAATATGCCATCATCGAAGATACCCTTTATCGTCGTAGCCTAGATATCACCCTTCTTTAGTGTCTTGAATCAAATGAAGGACAAATTTCCTTACAAGAGGTACACCACGATATATGTGGAGCTCACTCTATTGGTCGAACCTTAGCCAAAAAGCTCATGAGAATGGGATATTATTTTCCTACAATGGAACGTGATGCCTATCACTTCATGAAAAAATGTCACTAGTGTCAGATTCATGGAGATCTTATACATGCACTAGCTCAGGAGCTACAACCACTTACTTCACCTTGGCCATTTTCTCAATGGGGACTCAAACTCATAGGAAAGATCCATCCCACTTCTGCTAATGGACATAAGTTTATCCTTCTTGCTATTGAGTACTTCACAAAATGGATTGAAGCCATCCCATTGACTTACATTACTGGAAAGCAGATAGCCAAGTTCATCATGAATTACATCATTTTCTGCTATGGAATCCCACATTCCATCATTATAGATAATGGTCGCCCTTTTAAAAATTAGGATGTCCATGAGCTTTGTGAAAAATTCCATATCCAACATAATTTTTCTACTCTGTATTACCCCCAAGGTAATGGCCAATCTAAGGCATTTAATAAAACTATCTTGAAAATCTTAAAGAAGATTGTCAATGACGTTGGCCGTGACTGACACTTACAACTTAATCCTACCTTATGAGCCTATTGCACCAGTGTTCGCACCCCTAAAGGAGCCAAACCATACTCCATTGTCTTTGGGTCTGAAGCAATACTTCCTATAGAGGTCGAGTTACCATCCCTACGAGTCTTTATGCAAGGCTTGATTGATCAAGAAGAATATCGTGTATCCCATCTACATGAGCTAGAATTATAGGATGAAAAGAGACAAAATGCCTTGACACATTTGCAAGCATATCAAAATATCCTTCGATGTAGCTACAACAAGAAATTTCAACCTAGAATTTTTGACATTGGTGACTTAGTCCTGAAAGAAAATTTGAAGAATGAACAGAACGGGAGAAGCCCAAAAAGTTTGAACCAAACTGGTTGGGTCCTTATATTGTCACATCATCATATGGATTAGGTGCTTATTAGCTTTCTACTCCTGAAGGAGAGCTGTTGTCTGAACCTATTAACAACATGCACCTTCGCAAGTACTACATTTGATTCTTAGAGTATCCCCTTGAAAAGTCAAAAATACAAAAAAATCAAAAAAAGGGTCACCTTAATGAAAACCTGGAAAACAAGCATCTTGGTGACAACCAAAAAAATCCAATTTTTTAAAAAAAAAAATGGTAAAGAGAAATAATTCGTCCAAAAGTGAAAACCACTTCGGTGGCACTTTGGATAAGTACCATGGTGAAAACCTGGAAAACAGGCGCCATGTGTAGTCAGTCTATGCTCCTCCATCTACTATCACTCCATCTAGTCTTTCCACTCTTCCATTCGCACATGACACTTGTTCATAATAAATATTTGACATCCTTTCCATGACCTGAGAATCGCCAAAATTTAGTAGCCTTAGCCTTCCTGATCATCCCTCACATTTGCTGCTATCCCTTGCACATAATAAATTGTTCCTGCACCTAACTGGGGGCATTTCCTTGACTCACATCTTCACAAGAAAATAACACATGGTATCAGCCTTTTTAAACATCAAAATCCAAAAAAAATCAGAAAACATCAAAATCCAAAAAAATCATAAAACATCAAAATCCAAAAAAAATCAGAAAACATCAAAAATCCCAAAAATAGAGTCAGAGTCAGAGTCAAAGTTAGTCTATGTTAGAGTGGTTGAACTACGTTATCTCTGTGCATTTTCTATGTAGGAAAGGCTCATCTTAAATGAGCCCCTGAGACATTAGGTAAGTCCTTTTAGGTTGTCCAAATAAATGTTGGCCCTCATAGTTGTTGCCCTTGATGTCAAAGACACACAAAGGCACTTGATGACAGGTATTTGATAGGTATTTAGACATTTCAGTTAGTATGACAGTGCATGATCATGGAATTGATATGGTATCACTTAACATTTCATTTGATACATGGGCATGACATGTTTGGTTTCAATATGACAATGCATTATAAAGGTTGATGGCATATTCTCAATAATGGTCATTTGATTCACTTGTGTTGAATCTGCACCTAGATGGAATCGCCAGTAATATAACAGTGGGTGGTTTGGTTTGTTACAATGACAGCTTGGTTGGCTTCTTAAGTCACTATTACAGTGACATTGTGATGGCTCTTTACAGTTCTATTTCAACTTCATAAAGACAATGATATTGTGATGACAGCTAAGACTTGTGTTTGATAAAAAGTGGTACTTGTGATCATCTTTCTTCATCATGGTGATTTCATGTCTACTTCCATACAACACTATTTGTATGTGCAAAATGCTATATTGGTTTATTTGGTTGCCATCATTACACAAAGGACATTACGGTCCCCAAAGTTTAAATGATTATGTTTTTTTTTTAAAACATTATTAATGTCAAAAGACATTATCATTTGATGGCACGAGGTCGATATGTCAAACGACAACATAAGTTTTTATATCATTACTTGTAGGGATCATTTTGGTGGTCGAGTTTATGTTTGAAGCATCATTATGAGAATATTCTAGGCACAAGTTTATGCTATATTTTGACATAATGTTAAGCTCAATGTTATGAGCTAGGGCATCAAATTGATTATTCTCAAAGCATTATTTTGGTTTCATTTTGAAACCCTAACTATGAAAGAGTGAGGGCACAAGCGTCATGGTATTCTCGAGCCTATAGTGGACTTCCAGTGGTGGAAATGGACTTCGAGCTGGTTTGTTGAACAAAGCAGTTGGGTGCACTTCATGAAATTGGTAATCTTGTTTCAGTTTGAAATGGAAAATAGTTATCTTTTGTTGCCAATGCTTGCAATTATTGCGTCGATGACATTGAACTCAAGTTTTCATTGTGAGTTAGTTTGTATGATGTGTTGAACTTATGGGGTTTCCATGTGTTCTTGTTGTGTCATTCATTTATGAGAAAAAGGCAGATTAAGAGGCAGTTTAAAAGATGTTAAAAGATACCTCAGTGACTCAACAAGTACAAATCAATTATGAAGATGACAGTTTATTTTCAATTTAAGGATGAAGAACATTATATATTCTATGTTGAAGATATACAGAGTTTAAAGGTTTTACGGAAGGGTTATGATACTGAAAGTTTAATCTCTTTTTTTGTAATTGAAGTTTTGCAAACATAATGCAAAATAGATTGTATCACTAATATATTTTGTATTTTAAAGATTCTAGAAAAATGAATCTTTAAGATATTAAGTGTATTAGATTGGAGGTAAAATATATGATTTGTAGAGAAATAGAGTGATCTTCTGTAGTTGAATTATTCTTTATTGAGAAATTTATAGTGATTAAAATGATCAATTAAGTGAGACAAATTGATCATTGCTAGTGAGGCACATTTAATGTCAGTGAGACACATTGCTAGTGAGGCATTCTTGTAACCAGGGAGGTTCTTTGGTCAGTGAGGCAATTTTTTTCCAGTGAGGCCTTTTGTAACCAATGAGGTTCATTAAGCCAGTGAGGAAATTTTACGAGTGGTTTTTCTACCCCAAGAGGGTTTTCCACTCAAGAAATTCACTGTGTTATGGTTCTTTATTTGGTTTAATTTGTGATATTACTACTTCATAGTTATACATTTTTGTGCTTATATTTATGTGATTAAGAATCAACATTTTAGATTGGTACACATGTTAGCTCTTGAAACATAATTCATATTGTTCTCAAAGGGTTTAAAAAGGATTTTTAAATGTTAGAAAATTGAATGAATTTGTCTAGAAACTGATTCAACCCCCCTCTTAGTGTCTCACGTACTCCAACAATAAAATCATGATTCAGTTTTTTGTCGAATAAGGAAAAACCAAGTTGTGTTGAACTACGAGGTCTCTACATGTATAACGCAGGCAAGGCCATCAATTAATGAGCCCCCGAGGCCACCTAGGCCATTCCTTTGGGGTTTTTTGAGTCTTGCTATGTCCTTGGTCTGCAAGAAATCATCATTCAAACCAAATCATGAATCAACAGACAAATATAACCAACAAATTTTTAATCTACAATCAATCTTCACATCAATCAATCATTTGGAATGGGGTATTATGTCGTTTGTCTCATTCGGTCCTATCTTTGTCTTCTATCAGGCTGCGTCCTTCCTGAGATTAGACTTTGTCAATTTGGTCATTCACCTTAAGCAGGATGTTTCTTTCTTATAGTTAGGTGTCTTGTCAACACTTGTCATTTGTTCAACCTTATCAGATGTGTCCCTTAACTTAACAAGATGTATCTTTCCTAAAATTGTGTAGCATCACATTGCTTGGTCATATCAATTAATCTTTGTCAAAAAATCAATTAATCTTGTCATCCTTTTCAATCAATCTTTCCTTAACCAAGATATGTCTTTCCTGAAGTCAGGCACAATAAATCAACCTTATCAATCTTATCAATCAACTTTATCAAATCAACTTATCTTGTCATCTTGGTCAATCAATCTTGCCTTAATCAGGATGTGTCCTTCTTGAAACTAGGCGTGGTTAAGCAAATAAATTTTCCAACACTTATCCAACTTATCAATCAATCCTTTTCAACTTATCAATCCAACTTTCTCATCTTGGTCAACCTAATCAATTACATCAAACAATCTTATCAAAACTATCGACAAACATTGTGTCTCTGGAAAACACTTTGTTGGTCTGGATTTTTCTTATCTTTTTGATTGATTTTGGGTTATGTTACTAGTTACCTTGAGGATTTCCTATTAAAGGATTTAGAGGGACGATGATGGTGTTACCTATTTTTCACTACCAGCTCAAATAGGTAGAGCTGAATTGCAAATTCAAATAAAAAAGTATACAAGTTGTTCAAAAGTTTCTGCTAAGTACTCATTATTTTGCAATGTTTCATTACAGGGTAAATTTCAGTAATATTATGCAAAAAAATCTCAAAATGATATCATAATTTTGCATATCAACTTGTTTTAATCAATGTACAAACCAGATATAGGTAGTAACTCAATTTGAAATTTTTACAAATCAACTATGCATCAATCAACCTTTCAACTTCAACAGTATCTCTCCTATCAGCCTATCTAATTTCAACATCATCATCAAACAATCATCAGCTATTTGTTCATCATAGGTTTTATCTTATCAGATATGGAACAACACATATCAAGAAATAGGTAATAAGTCATAAATCATCATGGATTTTACAGCACATTGAGCCCCTTTATACTGAAAGGGAATAGCAGAGCATTCATGATAACATGACAACATTATTGCATCTTAAGATCAAGAGACAAAACAAAGTATTATGTAACAACATCATTATGCATTACAACCACATATGCAAGTAAGGCATTGACATATTAAAGCATCAAGGGAAACATCATCAATATATTAAGGGGTATGACTGTCATTATCATTACCAGTCCCATTTGTTTCAGTTAACAGAGTTTCAGATTCAAGACATTTCCAAGTAACAAAAGCAGTGATAAGTGAAGAACTTTGGAGATATAATTCTGTGATAGACATCAATGCAAATACAAAAGAACAGGTGCCAAATCAAAGCATTTAAAAGTGTTCACTTACAGGAAAAGCAACAATAGATTTATAGGCATGAATGCATAAGCTGGAAGGCAATCAACATGGTAATAGGACAACATTATTACATCTTGTGATCAAAAGACATTTACAGTTTCTTTTTGACAATCATAAAAGGACCAGTAATTAAGCAATGAGTTCCCTTTAGTGCACAATAGCCAACAAATATAATAGTTACAACCTTTGAACAAATTTCTCATCAGAAGTGGCATTCAAGGCAGTAAAACAGTGGTGATGAATGTGTTCATGCACAACAATATAAAAGATAACTCTGAAATACATATGAAAATATTCTTACTATCAGGAATAATAGAGGGTAACAGAGCTTGAAGGAAGGTAAGATTTTACCCCCAGGGTAATGCACAGTGATTATCAATGAATATGTAGATAGCATCTCTCGAGAAGACAATTCAGAGGTATGATTTATTCATCAGACATGAGTAAAGCTACAGTTTGCAGCTGAGGACAATGATTCAATGAGAGTAAGGCAGTCATACCCTATATTTTCATAAATAGAGGTACTATATCATTGATAACAGTGAGCACTAGTTTCAGCAATGCAAGAGAAATCGACAGTGGTATATGAGGGTTACAGAGAATGGAGAAAGCATTTTACATATACCTAGAGTGCAAATATGAGGCTGTTTCCTTCAGTCAAGAATATGGGTAAAAGATTCTTTGTTTCTTTTTCCTCAAAAATAGTCACCCAGAAAATGGTGAAGCCCCACGTATGGTGCAGAGTGGTTTCTATTTTTTTTATTTACAAGGAGGCAGAAATATTTATATGAGCGATGGTAAGGTAAATCTCAAATACAAGGTAACAGTAAAGCAACTTTTTCAAGTTTGGAGAACAACTCATGAGAAATATATTTATAGCCATGACTTGCTTAGATCAGGCTTATAAAATGTATGGAATTCTTTGTTATGACTGTGAGAGATACCCATAAAATGAAAGGAAGGCGTAGTTTTCTGTGTGTACAGGGGAGAGTCAATTATAGAGTCGCGGCCCGGGAGTTTCTCCTCTTTTGCTTCTGAAGGAAACCAAACTCTTTATAGAGTTTTGCATCAATTATTTGTGGAATACTGAAAAGTAGAGGAACTTTCAAACCTATTTTATAATAGATGGTACCCAAATGGAGAAAATACAAATAAACAAAGAAGGAAGCCACACGACCTGCATGAAATAAGATTCAATGATATAAAACTTACCCATGGGCCTGTTGTTTGAAATATTTTCAAAAACTGCCATATTCAAGCTTCCAAAGTCCTTCAAATAGCAGCTGCAGAACAAGAAAACATCAAGCAATGGATGCAGAAACTGGAGGATAGACCAGAAATATATTTATAGTCGCTGATGTTGAAGCCTAACAAATTCCTCAAGACATGGAAAAATTTCTAGAATAATGAGGAATACGGCTTACTAGGTATCTTTTTGGAGAAGCTCAGAGGAAAATTTTTATCAAAATATCCAAAGAATATGCAGGTCGAGCTCCAAACCCTAGCATAGTGGCAGCGCAACGAGAGCTCCAGAATTTCCAAAAGAGTGTGGAGAATGATCAGGAATGATTAGGGTTCGAGCAAAGTCATTTCATACCCTAATGTGACTTGATAGTCATTTTTGACTATTTTTTATCAAAGGCTAACAAAATCATTTCATGCCCATGGTCTTGACTTCAAAGTCATCGACCTAATCATCATGCATAAGGGTGGTCATGATTTAGACTTTGAAAAAATATGCTAGTGTGGTGGCGGATTTCAGAATTATGCATGGGCTCGTGTTTTATAAGGTCAAAATTCCATTTGATATAAATCTTAATATTTATGCCTTGCATTACATATTGTAAAGTTGAAAAATTAAATGATAAAATATAAATCATTTAATTTATTTAACTATCTCAAAGTGCAAACATAAATGTAAAAGTGAAGATAAGCTTATGACCATAGCTTCTAGTTGGAGATGCGAATTGCTATTTTTAGAATATGCATGGAAAGAAATGTTGAAAATACTAAAAAAAAATTTGATCATGCACAAGTGGAGTTTAGTTTCAGTTGATCAGATCATGCAGATAGGCCTCCTTCTTCAGTTCGCTTCAGTTCACAGTTTTTTTATCATGCGCATGGAGAGGTGGAGTTTTCAAAGCAGAGAGTGCAATTTACTTCTTTTTGGAGTTGTTTTTATCAGGGTTTACAGTTCTACTCAGATTTCAGCCTTGGAGTTATCATTTTACTTCAGTTCTCTTTTCCACTTCTATTATTGGCTGCTTGTGTATGCCTCTTGTATATATTGAGGAAAATTATTCATTTTCCTCTAGTTCTTGTTTTTCAGCCTTTGCATTTTGCAAAGTGAATTATCATGTAACTCAGCTTTATTTACAGATTAATTTATAGTAGCAGGTTATTATAGGTTAATCGAGTTTCATTAATTTGCAGAGCTTTCCTTTTACCTTTCAGTATGCTAAAGTGTTTTCCTTCAAAATCTCAGGTGTCATGCTGTGTGAATGATTTGATAAGGAATTTATCATGTTTTAATTTCAGGAAACCTTTATTTTCTTGTCTCATTCACATGTGCTTGTATGCAAGCAAGTTTTAGTTCCACAAGTTATATGTTGTGCATCTAACTTATTTTACTATTTTAGTTGTGAAAACGTTCTTTTCCTTCAAAGATGGTAATATAGTCAAGCCTTCATATGAATTATTTATGTGGTTAAAATTTTTAGATTTAGTTGTGTGAATAGGATTATTGAAGAGTAATTGTGAAACAAATTGCATGCAGTATCGTCATTTAAGTGCATAGTCAGTACAAAAATTAGTTCTTGCATTCATTTAAGTACCTTCTTCCCTTTTCCCAACCAGTTTCATTGATTTAAACCGAAGAATAAATAGGAAGCCGACCTAGAATCCAGAGGTTCAATCTCATTATAGGTCACCCACAACTTGAGTTTGACCCAATGTTACACGGGATTGTAGAGATTTTTAGCCTTAAATCCCTATGATAACAGATGGATCATGACCTCTTTTCTTTGTTTGCCTCCCATGGTTTGTATTGGAAAAAAGACTGGGATAATTGGGTCCTTAGTATGAGCTAGGACATTCCTTGTCTTTTTGCTTTGTCTTTTGACTGCTTGTCCCTAAAAAATGGTCACCTTGCAAACCTTGGTGTATTTCATACCATGGTGTTTGTGTTCCATTTGCAACAATTTTGACGCCCGATGATGATAAATATAAAAGCTCGAAAGTTGGTTCCCTCGTCAATTCCCATGTAACTTTCCATCTCCATCTTCCTTTCCCTTTTTCACACTAATGTCCATCTCTTCCACCTCTTCCATGCTAAAATTTATTCTATCTACAACTTGACAGAGTCTTGTGACACACAAAAACATCTTGCATGCATAATCATGTTAGATAGCACATAGAAAGCATCATCATCATAGATATCATTATCACACTAAGTCATGAGTATTTGCATAAGAAAACACAAAAATAGAGAGAGCTTCCATATAGAATTCATATGTTATCATCATATTAGTATTTTATTACATTGTACATTGCATCATAGCTCATCCATCTCACTGCATAACATTACATTACATTCCATATCACATTTCATGTTACATCATGATCCATTATATCATATTGTATTGCATCTCACATCACATTGCATCCTATACATACTACATCACATTCATGATAATATGGTATATCATATTACGCATCACATTTTGCATTCACATTAAAAAAATTCAATCAAACATTTTGCATTATCATACAAACATTTCATTACATTAACATTAAGATAACATTTGCATATCACATCACATTCATAACATTAGGTCATCCATATTGCATTTATTATCCATATAGATCATAAAGAGCATAAAAATTCATAACATAGTCAGAAAAGCATAATCATAAAGCATACTAGATCATCACACTATCATATATAATGCATCCATAAACAACATAATCACAACACGAACATCCATAACATAGCATGTCATCATCATAAACATAAAAGAATAATCATATAACAAGGCATATCATTAGCAGACGCAAAAATCATATCATACATATCACTCAAAAAATAATGTGTTATAGGTACAATGTCAAGATGTGTCCAACAAAAGTGGAGCTCGTAGGCTCGATCATAAAAATATCAGTGTCCATATAACAACATAAATAGCAAGAGGTGCTAGCCTGAACTAGCCTGATCTCCTATCCCTGGGGCATCCCCGTTCTTCCTGCGTGGTGTATCTCTATATATGTGCTCTGTGGTAGGAGGCTTTTCATATGGAGTGGCCCGTCTAGCATCTTAAGTCTCAACCTCAAACCTGCTCTGTGTTCACTTGCTCTGGGTCCTACTGTGTGATCTGCCCTGCGAACCACTATCAACCTCAGAAAACATTGGCTCCCTCCTCTCAGGAGGATTTTCACAAGAGAGTTGTACCAGATACTCATGTTCCACTAAGCATACTCATGTGCCACATCAACAATGGATCCACTGTATGTCACGATAAAATAAATCATGTGCTGGTCAGTCTGCTGCCGATTAATAAATGCTAGGTCCCTCTCCACCTGGAAAGCATTCCTCTCAGCCTTAAGGTCGTCTCTCTCTATAGTAATTGTCCTCATATCTGCCTCCAGTGCCTACACATGTGCTTGTAGCATGGCTATCCTCTGATCCACTGACCCATCATCTCCTCCAGCCCCCACCTCCTCTAGCTCCTCATCACTCCCCATGATAAACCTCTCATAGAGGACTCTCTCTACCTCATCCATCTCGGCCTCCTCTCCTCCTGCCTACTCCTATCCACTGTCTCCCCAGCTTCAACCTCCATAGCCTCTGGTTGTACCACATATAATGCAGCCTACTCTCCCTATTGTGTTGCCACCTCTGCCACTTCCCACACCTCCAAATGATTCTCCTCCATCTCCTCCTCCTCTAGGATAGGTGGTATCTATCTATCCACCCGTTGTCCCGCATCCCTCCTCCCCTTGTGACAGTCTCCTCCCCATCCATCACCCCCATCATCCCCCCATCCTCCTCTATCTCCCTTGCCACTGTCTCCTCTCCTGCGACCTCTCCGACCTCTATCCCCTCGCCAACCTCTCGAGCCTCTACCTCTACGCTCTATTGGTGTTAGATGTTGTGGATCTGTAAGTGGAACGAGTATGTGTATCAACCACCAGGCATCATACTTTGGTGTTGTGCCTACGTCTATGTCCCATCCTCTCCACTCCTAATCCAATGCCTCCATGGCATCAATCTCCTCCTTTGTTGTTGTGACCACAATCTGAGGTCCCTAGGGATGCACCTCACGAGAGGACCATCCATACTCTGTTGTCCCAACTGGAATGTCCTACCTCTCCTCGAACTGCCTCTGAACCCTCTCTAGGAGATATATCTCAATGATGTGTTGTGAATGCATTATCCACCCGATCAGACATCTCAGCTATCGACACCATGGAAAATGATCATCCTCCCTGATCCATAAATCACATGTCCTATAGGGCCTCCAGATAAAATTGACCAGTGTATCCAAACCATGCCACCAACAACCAACATCATCAACATGCATTTGTCTAAGGGCACCCTGATATAGATACACATATGAAGCTCTTGCACCCAACTATCGAACCATTGGAGGTTGGAACATCGCTATGTGCTCCCAAGCCCATAGTGTCAACAAAGTAACACTGCAACTTAGACTATGTCCTCCTCTATAAGTGATGTCGTGCAACTTGAAATAGAGCATGGCCAATAGACATGTCCCCCATGCATACACTGTCCAAAAGTGAACCATCAATCCCAACGACTCTCCCCAACCAACCGGGAAATTGTGAACCCTGCAGTCAGGAATCATCACGCCTGCTATCAATGCACACAGAACGTAATCATATCTATCATATTTCTTTGCTAGGGTATAGCCCTGGATACCAAGCTTCGTTTCATCATCAATCTGGTAGTACTCATAGAATGCTTAGAGTCCTTGCACGGGGTCATAGCGTACCCACTCACTGTGAATCGGTAGCCGTAGAATCCTGTAAACATTCTCTAGGGTGATTGTCGTCTTCCTTGTCGAAAAATGGAAGCTTCTCATCTTGGAGTGCCATTGCTTCACCAGTGCTGCCAGTAACCCTATGTTTTCCCTAATCATGGGAATATATGTGGCATAAAACAATCCCAAGTCTAGCAATGCTTGTCTCTCCTCCTCACCTAGCTAGTTCACAGTTGGAACACATCTGGTCTGGAATCTTGTGTGTAAATAGGCAGTAGAGTCTCCTGAAATCATCAAGCCACCAATAATGTCAATCCATGCCTTTCATTTGACCTATTGAACCTAAGTTGACCAAGTCAAAGTTTCCTAATTTGGGGCAAATTTTTAACCAGGCAATTGCATCACAATTTTGACATATGCCTCACACATTTTTAACTAGCCCACAACTGTGATTGCATCACTCACCCAACACATGCATCATTTTGTACTGCACATGCATCACAACCAGTCACTTGCATCATTCCCGACCACAAATGTAGCTTTGAAAGTCAGTTGCGTTGCACAATTTTGTGCGTCACAATGCAAATGCTTTTCCCTAACCCTAATGCAATTGCGTCACGTTGAGATGATTGTGGCAAACCACTTATCGAATGCGTCAAATGTGCACACAATTGTGTCACAACATTCTGCGACACAATCTCCTGTTAAATTAATTCCTAGCCTAAATGCATGCAAAATGAAAAAAATTAAAAGATGGGTGCTAGTACATATCGAGGTGGGCGCTCCCTCAGGTTGGAAGTATCTTCGAATGTGGTATGCGTGGTGGGAGGCCTCTGAAATCGGTGAAATATCTACAGCTAAATCACTCTGAGCTCTCACAATTTCTAAATTTGGAATGCGAAAATGTCCCTTTTTCAAACTCAAATTGCTATTTATAGGTTCAAAATTAGGGTTTCTCACTGGGCTTGTCTATTGGGCGCACCTTTTGATACCTTTGATCTTGAATTTGACCCCTTTATCAATCCTGAAACTCAACTCTGTCTTCACCATCGTATTCTTGGCCATCAATTTGTCTTATTGGGACAATTTTCCAAATGTTTTGAAGAAATTTGAAAATTTGTCAAATTTTCTCGAGGGGGCATACCTATAACCTGAGTTCTCTGGGGCATCCTAGGGCATCTCTTGACTGAATTTCTTTGACACAACGTGATGAACTACATTATGTCAAAGAGGGGAAAAGTGTCACTAAAAAATGTCCTAAGTCTGTGAGCGTCATTTTTCTTAATGGTCGTCATCTTCTGATAATTGAATAATTTTAATTATTTGATTATTCCTGATTGTATTCCTCTATTAATTAAACAATTTTTTAATTATTTAATTAATCCACTCTCTTAACCTTTTTCTATCCTGATAAATTAAATAAATTAATTGCGTCACTAACACTCCCTTTATTCAATAATTAAATAAATCATTATTTATTTAATTATTTATCTTTTATCATTCGCCTATAGTCAAATAATAATAATTATTAATTGTCTATGAAATCGACCTTTTCATTCTTCTATAATTAAATAATCATCAAGATTACTTAATTATGTATCATTCCTCTCCCCATTGAATAATTAATTCAAATTAATTATTTGGTGCCTAATTTCCATCTCTCCCCATTTAATTAAATTGATTTTGCAAATTGATTTAATTAAATGCTCATTTTTTATTTTCCTCAAATAAATAATTCAAATGAATTATTTATCCTCCACTTTTCCATTTCCTCCATTTTTCTTTTTCCCGAATAAATAATTTGAATAAATTATTTATGCCTCCCTTTTGGTCAAAGATGCCTTGTTCATTAATCTCTGTCATAGTCGTTAGCGCCCACCTCTTTTTGGTTCATCAATTCTCCACTGTTGATCTTGGCATCTTTCTAGAAGTTTGATCTTGACCGTCCGTTTTGTAACCTCCCTCTCATCCATCCTCATCCGTCGCTCTTGGAATCTTTCTAGATGATCGATCTCGACTGTCCATTCGAATGGTTGTCTATAAAGGCAACCTTCCTCTCCCATTTTTTCCTCAACAACCATTTTTTCTCCAACTTTCTACTTACAATTTTTAGGTATTTGCACAAGTACAACTTCAAATCTGAGGGAAAATTTTGCAAAAGGAGAAATAGGAGAGACAAGAGAAGTAATCAACTACAATGGGAAGTGTTTCATTTGCTTGTTTTTAGTTTATTCCTCACTTGTTTGTGTTCTCTCATTTTGGATTGGGTTTGTAGCTTAGAGGTGTTGGTTGTCACTTTATCTAGGCTAGGAATGATTTAACCCCATCTTACACAAACAATGACATTCAATATTTCCAAAGCATACAAAGAATTAAGAACATAATCAAGATGCCTGTAAAATTCTAATTCTAATTGAACAAGCTAACTCCTAGCTCAATCCCTCCAAGAAAAATTCTTCAAATCCTCTTATAAAAATATCTCTCGATACTATCCTCACAATTCTCTCCTCACAATAAAATCTCAACAAGAATAAATCAGATACAATGCAATAGAAGGAAAGTGAATTCAACGTCCAAATGAGGTAATGAATTCCTCTATTGATAAAAAAATGTGAGTCTTTGCAGCCTACAAACTAGTTAAGCAACATGGCACTTCTCATCTTTCTCAATCGACTCAAGATTTTAAACAAGAAAGATGGTAGCATAAATCAACACACACAATCTCAAGAATGAGTTAACTCCCTCATGACAACAAAAGAGAAATTTAGAAATGCAAGGTAATGGTTGCCTACAGGTTGACTTAATTAGATAGCTACATATTTGACCATTTCATATTTGCACATGCTTACTAACTGGAAATCAATTTTTTAGGTTTTAGACTTCAATTTGAGTTACACAATTCATAAGTTGGTGCCACCAAATCACTTCATTTCCTATCTTTTTGGTCACTTTTTTACTCAAAAGAATAAGTCACATTCTTATTTTTTGTGTTTAAAGAGTTTGACTTTGTCTAGACTACATATTGAGCACATATCAAAAGTATTGACTTCTTTCATGCGCTTGTGACACTTATCTATCCACTTAATAAAGCACATGGAAGTATTATCTTCCCTTCTTTTCTTTACACACATCTTTCAATTGTTGTGTTATATACATATCATATACTAGGTTTAACTTACCATGCTTAATGCGTTAAAAGCCATATTCCAAAGGCACCGACTTTATATCATATATGCAATATATATAATTAGTGCTATAAACATTTTAATTCAAGTGCTTCACAACATATATATACATATATTCATTACAAAAATTCATAAATAATCCATTTGATATTCGAATGCATATTTCCATGCTATCATTATAAAAATAATATTATATGTATATACTTATATACATATATACACATACTTACATATATCCATAGACTTGTATGGATGTTCCATCACGCCAACACATACATGAATGTCAATATGTATATGTATATATATGCATACATCACATATATACATTTACTTATATAATCAATCACATATATTTGCAAACTTATCGATAGGCACATATATATGCGATGTATATATCCACATATATATAAATGTCTATTTTTCCATTTGATATCCTCATTCCCATGAGAAATCCATCCATGAGCATGCATAGGTATGTCTACCTATGTATACTCATGTACGTATTAACTCATGTGTATGGGTTTATCATCAACATGTACATGTTTATGAATATATACATTCCATGTATATATATCTTGTTGATTATAGAAAGAACATATCAGAAAGAGCTTTCACATACCAAGCACTTAACACAAATAAAAAACTCTCTCTAATGGGATCATAACCCTATCTAATACATGAACAAACTGAGGAACAACTTACCAATTTCTTGAAACTATGACTTGACTAAACTATTCTATATGTGAGTGTGTGTGAGCTTAGTTTAGGCTTCATTAAGGATTGCTAGACTAAATCCTTCTCCTGAGTGATACCCCTTTCTCTTCCAGAGGCTTGATCTTTGTATCTGCATTCATCTTTTAACACATTTGTAATAGTAGTTAGCCATTCAGAATATCATCATTTGCATCATATAATTCATCATTAGAATATCAAATTCAATCAACATTCTTTCTACATATTTATTTCAATATAACATCAAATCAAATTAACATTCATTCATTATTTTTCCATGATACAATTTAAACAAAGTATAAGCACATGATTTCCAACTAGAATTGCAAACACATTCATATATTCAATATTTTACCAATCATAGTAATAGTAAATAGGTAAACACACAATGGGGTGTAACAAAAGGGTCAAAATGTGACTTGAACAAGTTAGATCAATGAACAAGAGGTAAGGGTTAGGTCTGACACCCAACCCCCGATGGGCCAAAAGTTAAGAAAATTGAACTCTTTAATATAATAATTTTGGGTATAAGGTAAGGGGTAGGCCTAAGGGTTGATCCCCAAAAGTTTGTATAAACTTCTTTGAAACAATTTGTGATTTTGTAATGAGGAATATATGTTGGCTAACTTAATTGTTTTGTAGGTTTTCTTTTTTCTAATATATGTAAATGGTAACACTTGGTTTGTAATACATGTAGTAGATATGCCACCCAAAGATTCAATAGAGATGAAGTGTCGGTATAAAGGATATCATACACCATCGAAGAATTGAAGATTTTTTCTCCATACACCGAGATTGAGGATATTGACTTAGGTCATGTAGATATGGATGAATTCAAGTGTAGGATCAACAATGATGAAACCAGAACCTACGTGGCTAGAGATTTGGAAAATTTAGGATTGGTGGAAGTTGTTGCCTTTCCTGTAACTATTCAATCCCCAAAAATGGTGTTGACTTGTGTAAACTACTACAATCATAAGACTCAGAAGGTGTTGGGAGCATCAGGAGAAATTGTTCTAGATATAACTATGGATATGATTGAGAAAATATTTAGGATTCCTGCCCAACCTTAATATGAGGCAGTGGATATGAAGAAGGCCATCAAACAATTTGATGAGCATGAGGCGGAGAACCTCAATTACATTAATAATAATATGCTAGTCCATCCAAGGAAGGTAGTTGTCAAAATGGCCAAAGTCCATCATAGAGTTGAGTTCAAGGGATATCAAGGATTTGATTGTTTTATTAAGCAATGTGTTTGGCTATCAACATGCAAGAGAATTCTACCCATGGATGGTAAAATTCATCAAAACCATCAATGATACTAGTAAGAAGAAGATTGACTAGGAAACTCATATAAGTGATACACTTCATGATCAATTAAGCACTGTGCTCACAACTTCCAAATTTTACATGACTTCTTACTTGGTGTATTTTCTAGCTTCTCAAGCCTCTTTCCTGGGACTTGATAGAGTGGGCTTTTTTGAGCTTGGGGAGGTCTCAATTTATGAGCACTATCCTCAATTGAAGCTAGAGGATAGCTATAATCACTTCTATGTGGTTAATGGTAACTTTATTTATCTTGTTATCAAAGGACTAGAGGGAGATTTCTCCAAAAGAATCTCTAATGAAGCAATGGAGTCACTAAAGGGTATTGGCAACTAGTACATCCAATTTAATTTTTTTTACTATATCAGGGTAGAATGATTTTGTAATATTCCTTATAAGCTCCCTAGGTATCTTTTAGATAAAATGATTTTGTTGGAGATATGAAGACAAGTTGCTGAAGTTCACCATCTCATTACTGGGAAGCATAAACCTGGATACAACTTCCCCATCCACGTAGGGGTGTACTCCTGTGCGAACATGCAAAATGCAAAGGGTGCAAACGTGGAGATGGAAACATATAATTTGGTTCTATATAATGACTCCAAGACTAGATTTGATCCAATTGGCAAGATTGAAAAGGTAATAGGCTCCTTCTTTATTCATGAGCCTAAGCTTGAGGACCACTTGGCCAATTGTGAAGAAGATTATGAGGTTTGAATGAAAGATTAGTGTCGGTTGATAGTACATTTGATCAAGAATTATATAGAGGCCCACATCTCCAAAGAGAAAAAGGATGATGTGAAGGTTCTTGACCCCACCTATTAGGGCCAAAAAATTTATAATCAACCCATTTTTAATGAAGACTACTCGATTAATAAAAAATGATGGCATCAAAACTAGAGCACAAGAGGTTATAACTTGTTCTCTTTGATGATTGTAGAGGTTGCTCCCTATGATGAAATTGCTAGCACCTACAAAGGAGGTTGAGAAGAAGAAAAAGGGAGAAGGTTCATCTATTACATCTATTGAAGAAGGACCATCCACTACTATTGCTGCCCCAACCAAAGAAAAGACTATGGGTGAACCTGCTAAGGTAGTAGGAAAGAAAATAAAAGAAAAGAAAAGGACCCCATCATTATGGATTTGAGTGAAGAGGATCCTGAGGAGAAAGAGACTCTAGTTCATAAGAAAAGAACCAGAGAGGCCATCAGAGAAAGGGTGACCCAACATGAATCTGAACAAACCTACTCCTCTACTCCACACAAGTCTCCATTACCATCCCCTCCTCCACTAAAGAACAAACCTCCATCTCCTCCACCTGATTCATCACCTCTTCCTCCTCTTCCAAAATATGAACCACCTAATGAGGAGGAAATTCCTATTAACACATCACTAGAAGAGGGAGAGATAGAGAAAGAACATCCATCAAAAGAAGAAGCACAAAGGGAACCCCCTACAAAACAAGAGGTTCATACAAAGGAGGTTCGTATAGAAGAGGTTCATGAAGAGGAAGTACATATGGAGGATGTTCATGCTGAAGAGATACCTGCTTAGGAGAATATACAAGAAGATCATCTAGAGGAGGAAGTAGACCAAATGAAAGAAGTTCATGAGGAGTAGCCTCACAAGGAAGAAATCCATGTAGAAAGGATTTAGGGAGAAGAGGAGACTACACAAGAATTAGTATAGTGGGAGGCCAAACAAGAAGACAATGTTGAAAGCTCCCAAAACATAGAAATCTCCATTTCCCCTAGAGATAAACGTATGTAGCTATACCAATATAGTTGAACCATACAATTCCAAGGAGACAAAAAATGTATGTGGAAATTCCAACCAAAGTTTGATTGTATTATCAAAAGCTTTCCAATCCCCGGTTCACCAAAGGAAGAGAGACTGAAGTATTTCTACCATTATAGTGGATGAACGTGGTAATAGAAAAACAAAGATAGCTATCCCACTATTAGATAAACTTTAGCCAGAAATAAGGCCGAAAGGCTACCAGATTCGACAAGTCGATCTAGGAGTCCAAACTAGAGAAGGAGAGAATTAGTCTCTCTAGATGTTTGTCTTTGAAATTTTGAAAAGGATGCAAAAGGATGAGAACACTAAAGAAGAGTTGAAAGCTGAAGTAGCACAACCGTCGACATGCATAAATAATTTGATTGGACCTATTGATGTCACACATCCTAAGTCTGCATTATAGGCTGCTCTAAAAGGTGAGGTCATACATTCTGACCTAGATGGTTGGAGGGCTACAATAAAATAGTGGAAAGAATATTTTTGGATTTAATAGACAAAGTGCTAAAATATTTAATAAAGTCTTATCACTTAATTAGTGATGAAGACAGTGTAGCTCAATAAATTGAGTTGAGTACTGATAAAGGACTATTGGTTTGGGAAGATTGCATCCCAATTATACATTAAATAAATGAAACATCCATGGAAGAATCTTAAAAGCTATAGTGATTGAAGAAGAAGAGAAGGATAAGATCCCATTATGGGTGAGGGCAACAGAGTTTCGTGTGAAAGTTTTGAATAATTGAAAAACCAAGTTAAATAAAGCTAGGAGCTACAAAAAACAAGCAATGAACAACATTCACCAGGCAATAGAAGACTTGGATTATAAATTTTAGGATACCCTTGTGATGGTAAGAGATCACAACAAGATGGTTGAAAAATTGCAAGGACATATGCAGGGATAGATAACACAGGAGGGTATCAACATGATGATGAATAAGAAGGCCAGAATTCAGTCTCTACAGGAAGAACTTGAAGCATTCAAGAATATACAATAGCAAATGGAAAATATAGCACTTGATCAAAAGGTGAAAATCCAATTTCATAAATTCCCAACAATGGATAGAATGAATGAAGTGGTGTCAGCATTCACTAACATGCTCTTGAAATAGCTGAGGATAGAAGATGTTGTTGTTCCTTTTTTATGCTTTTTAATAAACAGGTGTCACAAAAACCCATACCCAGATGTGAAATAAAAGCTAGTGTTATAACTTTGGAACACTTTAGTTTCTTTTAGTTTGTTTTTTATTTCCTAAAGTTTAGCTTAGTTAACTGAAACTCAAACTAGGGCACCCAGTTTTACTTTTGTTTAATTTTTAGTATTCTTTTAGTTAGAACTAAAGCATTAGAGGTAGTCCCAATTAGCTTTTTTATCAAATCCATAATTTTAGGAACTTTACCTCTATATATTTTTTTAATTTCGAATCATTTCAAGGATCTAATTTTGATGTAATTTTGCAAGTAAACTTATACAATCTCAATGTGGATTTTTCCTACTAACTTTGTGGAAATATGAATTATTGATTAATCAAAGGATAACCTGTTTTGCATGCATCTTGATTTGGTATCATGGTGATGGTATAGGTGTTTTGGTTCAATCTAAATTATCAAATTAATGAGATATTGTTAGTAATTATGGAATTAAGTAAGATTTCATCTTAGATTTGCATGTGCTTGATGATGTTCTAATTTGATGATATCTAAAAATCTTATGTGTGTTGTATTTCCTCTAGAGATTGCATCACTATTGACAATAAATGTGTAAATTGATATTTATCTTAACAACGGTTTGAAGATTTCATTTAAACACACATAAATGATTTCCAAAACATATCTTTTCATTTTCTATTAAATTTGAGTTTATTTCAAATTCTCTCATTACTCTATCTCCTTTTGACTTTTATTTTCAAAATCAATTATGAATACTTGAAAGAACATTGAATTAGTACAAATTTGCTATAGATCTGAAATGAAATCTATTTTATGAGTAGTTGAAGTTATTATTTTCTAATTGCATGTTATTTCCAGTAAGCATAAAATCCAGGTCCCTTATAAAACATGTTGACAATGAACATTGTGTTGTCCTGCATGACTAAAAACTAGTTACATAGGAACCTTGGAGAGTGGTTTCCTACTTTTCAAGAGAGGCAATAAAACCTTATCGCCTAGCATGTTTTAAGAGATTAAAACCACCCTCAATAGAAATTGGTGCTAGAAGGAGGGCCAAAATTAGCAAAACTAAAAAATATTGTATCATTTTCTCTAGATGGATACCGTAGAATTCTTAGATCTTCTTTGAACAAGGAAGATCTAATAGAATTAACCCAACATAGGAAAATAAGGACTAACAAGGGTAAAATTAGAGGTGAGACTTCCAATTCTACAAACTTAGGTCTACAATCCCCACCTGTAAGTATGATCATACCCCAGAACATAACAATTGTTGAACCTCCATCATTACAGATGGAATATTTATAGTAGACAAAATTTACCCTCTAAATATAACAGATCTGTATGAGCTACCTAAAAACCTAGAAAAGTTTTTCCCCAAGTTCTTGTATGGTGAATCTTGAACAATCAAAGACCACATAAGAACTTTTAAAAAAATCTGCAATAGAGTGCATATTGCCCATTAGGATGCGGTATGTAGATTGTTTCCATATTTATCAGGGGAATTTACTTATAGGTAGTATTTAAATTTACTCAAAGGAGAAATTCATACATGGAAAGATCTAGAGGACAAGTTCCTTAACCAATTCAAATTTTGTACAGATCTAGCCATTTTGTATCTTGTAGGAAAGAGGCCAATGAGACAATACACATATATAACACAAGGTTCCATAGAAAAAACAAAATATTAGTAGATCCATACAATATACCTAAATCAGCAACAATACAAACTTATCTCAAATCCCTAGATCCCTTCACTTGCTTGTTCTTGAGAATATTTCCCTAGTTGATAGGGATAAGTTAGAAAGAGTCTATAAAAAATCTATCACCTTTTCTAATATGGATTGGGCAAGTGAATAAGCAACAAAAAAAAATCAATTCTAGAATGAGACCAAATCTCTATTGTCAGAGAACAAATTCTAGTAAGGACAATATTCTCTGCAAACAGAGCTGCAAACTTGCATTCTCCAATATGTCTCTTACGTGAGGAGAAAATACAAATATATAGGCATGAATATGCCTAAAATAAAGGATCTAGAAATATTTTCCAAATCTCAACGTGAGATGAAGAACAATAACCAATTAACAAATATAATCATCATATACTAACTTATCCTAACCTCCTATCAACTAGGAAACTAACATTTTACTTTTTACTTTTTATATTTGACATTTACATAGGATAAAAACTAATAAAAATAATACTATGCTAATAACTTATATATATCCTATGCATACCCTATGAATCCTCATCATTTTCCCAACAAATGGATCCATAGGCAGGAATTTTTTTTGGATCTCTACCATCTCTTGGTCCCCTTGGGATGATAAATTAGATCCCTGCTATAAATAATGCCTTGAGTAACCACATGCCCCTAATAAATCCTATTCCAAGAGCTACAAATAAATCACATAACTTTCTACCCCATCTATTCATAGTCCAATAGACCCATGTCACACCCAAACATACATATTTGGGTTATGGACATGAAGCTAATGTTACCAGTGGAACAAGACAGTTAGGGAGATGTTTCTTTGAACAACCAAAAACGCTCCTACATGAGGGACAAAATTCTCAAATAGCTTATGAGTTTGAAGCAATGAAAAAGATGGTGTGCCAAGTAACAAATGAACTCACCTGCCTAAGAGTTAACCCTCCTCATGCACACAATAGCTACAATCAAGGTCATAACCAAAATAGTCAAGGATTTCATGAGACTTTTGACCATAGTGAGGCTAGCTACCCAAAAATGTAGAGAATGTCCAACCTCATGCAGGGGAATACCCAAACCCCAACAAACAATATGAATGCCATGATGGTAGATTCCTATGTTTTATTTAATGAAGCAAACTTGGGTGAACATTTTGAAGAAGAGGAATTCATATTCCCTTTTAATAATAAAAATGAATTGGAAAATAGTGAAGTTTTTTCTTTCCTACAAAACAAAAACACTCATAATTTAAGAAGCAGAAAAGAACCACTGATTGATGGGATTCCACCCAAATCAAGACCAACCCCTCTGGATCCTCATATGGATAACAATTATCCCACTCTTAAGGCACCATTCAAAGGTAGTTACAGATCTAGTGGCTTTTAGATTCTTAAATTTTCCATCCCAAGTGAGGAAAAGTACAATGCTATAGATGACTTAAAGAAAACCAAAGCTAACATTTCCATTTTTGATATGTTGCAACATTGTCCTACTTAGAAAGAAGCATTACTAAAATCATTGGACCATTTTAAAAGTGCTTTTGTTAACCCACCCCAGATGGAAAAAGTTAAAGCCCTGAGCTCATTGGATGTAATGGCTACAATTTTTAAAGGTAAGAACATAATCCCTCCATTTATATTAATAATATGCATGTTTGGGAAAAATATACATAACTATTTAGTAGACTTCAGAGCATCATGTAATATTATACCCTACTTCGTATGTCAAAAGCTGGGAGTAACACCTAAACCAACCAATAGAGTGGTGGTTCAATTGGACAAAACAAAAGTCAAGGTCATAGGGGAATTGAAAAATGTTCATGTACAATTAGCCTCTAACCCTAGATTCCAAGAATATATTAATATACATGGATACTCTTGAAATGTATGAAATTTTTCTCAATAGAGAATGAACCAAGAACTTGAGAGGATGGTTCTCAACTGACTTCACATAGCTCTAGCTACCATGGAAGGGAATCAATAATTAGATTAGTTCTTCTATAGATTTTGCATCTATTAATCATGGTGTATCAACAAATTCCCAAGAAAATCATGCACAATATTCTCAGTTCCAATAGAATACCCAACAATATAACACTGCCCATATGTCCTATAGCCAAATAATTCTTCAAATAAATTAGAATATACCTCAATCTAACCCACAACCTCAAATGATCCTTTTGTAACAAAATTTAGGAGGTTATGGATAGTAAGCAAATTACCAATAATTGAATCCAAATGTGGGTAATCAAATGGGAGGAAAAAATGTTGTTAATCAATAGATTATAAATCCTCAAAGTGTTGCAAATCAACAAGAGAATTCTCAAGAAAATCCCCAAGACAATATTGTTGCTAGAAATTTCCCTATAAGAAGGCCATTGCAATTAGAAAGGTATAGACAATTGGACTTTACTAGTATCCTAGGATGTCCCAATCCTATTCCAAATGACATAAAAAATGTATTGTGCAAGTTCTCAGGGAATAATGGGATCTCAGGAGATCATCTTAGAATATTTTTGAATTTGATTGATGATTTTGAGATTGAGGATGATGATGTATGTAAGGCCTAACTAATGTATAGTCAACTTGTGTTAGAAACACAATTCAAAGGAAGGGTTCCTAGCTGAATAGTCCACTAAACCCTTGCTAAGGCTTCATTAAATTATCAACTAGGGATTCATAAGATTTTGATGATGTCAACATTGTATGTGCATTCACAAACTCTACACAGCCTATATCATCAAGTATAGGTGGTTTACACATGCACGAAAATAGTAAAGATTGTACAAGGGAAATAAAGCATAATATTCAAAACAAGGGAAATAACTTAATCTTCTACTAATGTTGTGGGTATTTTCAACTTAGCACTGTAACCAATAACTACTAACCTAAACTCTACAACTTCATTAACAATACTAACTCTTACTCCTAACTAATTGACTTACTTTGGAGGATGACTTAAAGACTCAATATAGAAGGTGAATCTTAAAACAAGATATCATTCACATGTGTGTAATAAAGAATATACTAAAATGAATGTAATAACATAAACAATTATTCTAACAACATAAATTAAAGGTGGGTGAATAGTACCTTGAATGGGTCTTGCTCAAGTTGTTGTTCCCATAGGATAAACCAAATATGGAACCAACTAAACATAAAGGTAAAATGGAACACTTCATTGTAAAAATTGAACTCTCAAAATATGACAAGAATCTTCACATATCTTTCATTCATGAATGCATATCTAGTACAAATGATAATAGAAAACTAACTATTGTCAATCAGATTGCACCCGAACACTTGAATAGTTAAATTCAGCAATCTGTTGAAACATGGAATGATCCTCAGGCCTGTGGGTTGCCTAATTTTGAGGATCAATCTCTAGAGAGGGCTGGTTCCCTGATGAAAACCTCCTAAAACTAACTTGGCTGGGAAAGAGATAGGAAGCTTGCTTGAATTGAAATCCTAAAGCTACAGGAGGTGATTGCAGCAAAATTATGTGATTCTATTTGCTATCCTAAACCTATAATCAGCTGCAATAAAGTCCTAAATTTATTTCACAATTCAATTCAGATCATGAAATTCACCAATATTTCACATGTAGGTTTGAAGTTTCAATGTTTGTAAGAGGAAAACTAGATTTTCACGGATACAAATGACTGAAATCTTTGTTAAACACAACATGCAACCTGAATTATAACATGAAATCTTCTTGTTTTTTAAAGCATCAATGAGACAAAACAAAGGATTTAAGATAAAATCACAGTGTTTAAATCAAACCATTCATATGACAATAAAACTAAAGAAAGTATTGAGAAGGAAACACTATACTAGATATGAACTCTATTACAATGCTTGAATAATAAAAAGATGAGTTACAATGCCTCACAACTGTATGTGTAAGCAGGAAAAAAGAACTAGTGTAAAATAACTAAGTTATTACACTTTATACAATAAGCCTCTCAAAGGCATGAAGATGAAACTGGAAGTCAAACTTAGTGTGCAGATGATAATTCCAAGGAAAAATCCAAGCAGAAATAAAAATCCCTGAAAAGAAGGCTCAAACTCATGCAAAATGAGTGTACTCAGGCTCAAACTGGCTGTCAACTCGTAACTGATCCATAAAGCACTCAAATTGAACCGAAAATCCCTAAAAAAGTGGGCTAAAGCATGCGAAAATCATCTTGTTTTTGTCAATTCGCCCATGCACACTAGAACTCCATCTTTATGTCTAAATCAATCATGCATGATTAGGGAAATAACTTAATGTTAATGTTTGCATTCTAAAATGGTTAAATTAATTAAATGATTTATATTTTCATCATTTAATCAATTAACTTCACATGGAATAATGCAAACCTAAAACATTAAAGTTAATGCCAAATTAGAAACTTGGCTTTACAACTCACAACTTCATGCATATTATAGAATTGGCATATGTTTTAATCGGCCACCACATAGCACATTATTAGGTTTTTGATTTTAAAGTCATTGACCCCATGGCATATTTGATTTTCAAAACATATCTTAAGAAAATAAATCAAAAGGATGTCTTCATTCGGGTTAGGGAACTTCTAAAATCCAGGCTAAACCCTAAATAATTTTTATCTCTTTAACTCTTGAGTTCACTGCTGGAGCTGCACCGCCATGCATGAAGATAGGGCTTCAACTGGAATTCTATTATGCAAACAAGGCTTAAAACACAATAAGTTCTCCTTGCACTGAGAGGAACTCGAATCTTTTGCTTTTAATCTACAAATACTTGGGAGTATTGAATCCGTATTGAGCTTGTTGTATTTGCAAAAAATGAAATCCAGGTCGTGGCACTTCCATTGTTGTATTTGAAAACTTTCCTTTATACTCTATATTCTATTCATGATAGTTTTCATTGTTGAACACCATTGAAAAATAAGACTTTAACTCTTCCTGTGTTGCGCTGGGTCTTCTCCATGAATTTCTAACCATGTACAGGCTGTGGCCTTTTTGTCTTACATTTTGCTTCATTTGTGGATAAAACTTTCTTATGCAGGCCGCCATGAGATGGGTTTATTTTTTTAGTATTCTCCACTCCTTGAGAAAACTCGTACCTACTGGAAAAGCTCAAAATCATCAAACAAAAGTCATTTCTATGCACAAATATTGCATATTTTTGTTGTTTCTTGTGCATATTATGAAGCCGCCATATGCTTTAATGAAACAAACCTGGTATGAGGGTTTCAAAACAAGTTTTGTAACGGCCCCATAATCTTAGATTCTGCTGTTACTTACCTCGAAGAGATGTCACCTCATGACGTGATATGACTGTAGAATGCACATAAAAAATGGATTTTACAAGGAAACTCTCGAAATCTTTGAACTAATACACTTTGGACTCATCGATGGAAATAACCCTTGCTGATGCACTATTGTCTCACAGTGACAAAATTGCATTTTAATTGAAAACCCTTAGATGGGTATTCTGGGACTGCCATGGTTGCTTTCATTGCATCTTTTATTGCACAAAAATATGCTCAATTCGTATTCAATATGAACAAAAAAAATATATGAGAAGATTTTCATCTTCCAATTGTTTGAATAATTACCCTCTATTGCACACCTCTGTGAGTAGATGTTGCCTGGAACTTTATCCTTTTATGATATATTGAGACATGCCTGATATGAAGCTCTCATTACCATTAATACAATAGTTTACTTGAGCTGTTCTTGCAATGTTCACCTGTTACTTTCCATGAGCTGCTTTTGTTACTGATTTTCTTTCGCTGTGCTTCACTAAACTTGTATATATGACAAGTTTTCTGTAAATATGATAGCCTTTGTATGAATCTTATCTTTTACACAACCATCAATGACCAACCTTAATTTTCTCTTAGCAATGGTTGTCCTTCAATCTTTGAAATTTGACATGCTCTTGTCTTGATTAGATTGTAAGGGAAATGAATGTTAGAGGCTGTCATGAAAGGTTTTCATGCTTATTCCTTGTCCTCATATGCTGTGATTTATCACCATCATCATTCTTCATATGAGAGTAGTGCATTCTTGGCATCACTGTCCTCTTTTGAACATGCTTACAGAGACTATTCATTAAACACAAAACTTTATTATGAAGGTTTGCTAAGTGTTTGAGTGTATGATGTAGTAATGATGTTCCTATTTCGTTGATGAAAAAACTCAACTATCCGTTTGTCCTTCATACTTTGACTAGCTATTTATATGCTTCCCTTTGCTGTTGGTCATTGCACAGTTTACTTGATAGACATTGTCTTCCAAGACATCTTGAAAATTACCTGTTGAAATGACTATGCTTGCTATTAGTGTTAGACTGCCCTGCATAATGATGCTGTTACAGACTATTATGTTTTGTCTCTTGATCTTAGGATGCAATAATGTTGTCCTGTTATCACATTAAATGCCCTCTAGCTATGCATTCGTGCCTGTAACTACCATTTATCATTGTCGTGCTTTTAATGTCTGACGACTGTCACACTCTTGTATTGATGTTTTTTCTCAAGTATTTAATTGCTGCTCCACCAATGACTATCAATGTTATGTTATACTAGTTATGGCGTTCAATAGTTATGGACAACTCTATTTGTACCTGACTGATGGTACATATAAATTCCTCTATGGATGTCTTTATTAATTATACTTGCAATCTACTTTGCGATGCTTCCATCTTTCAGGAATATGCATCTGTTACTTGTCACTGAAAGTTAATGACTATCCTTTTGAGAATTTGACTGCATTCAAAACATGACTGTGGCTCCATTAATAAATGATGTTTTCAACTGTCCTTTGATAAATAAATCAAACTCACAATGAAATGACATTGTATCTTTTAGTTGTATTCAATGCATTTGAGCAAAGAGTGAATGTAGACTTGCTCTACTAAATTTCCACCATGATATGGCTTCATATGGCTTGAAAGTTTCTACCTTAAGTTTTTCTTTGAATTTCTTTCATGATAGCAGTCTTACTTCATGACTGTGACTGATATAAAGCTCTCATATATAAATAGATGAGAGGTATCTTCCTGATATGCCAGGCTCTTCCCTTGTGGGAGCCCATTTTTCTCCACATATCTGATGAGATGATCACGAACACGATGAACCTGTTCCTGCACATTGAAACAAACAAGTTAGCAAAATAAAAGAAGCTGAAAGCTTCCATTTAATTTCGTGATCCTTGATTATCAGCTTTTGTAACTCAATCATCTAGTGAATGCCTGATTTGATGCAAATTACATTCTTGTTGGTAGCGTAGGCATAGAGTATAATGTAACTCATCATTGCTTAGAGTACACCTCTAACATCATTCTTTTTCAATTTTGCAGGTTCATGGAGCGAGGAAACGAGGCTGCAACAGCTTGGAGACACGACGACTGAAGACACTAATGAAAGTGATTCATCATTACAGGAAATGATGAATTGCTCCTCTTCTTTATGCTTATGTTACTTTATGTAGTGTAGTTTTTCCTTGAATTGTGTATTCATCATTTGATTGTCATAATCAAATTCAGTTACTCTCGCGGCTTGTGCGAGATTTAGTGTTTTTACAAAATTAATAAAAGGCATTACTATGCAAATTTTTGATTTTCTGTTTCAAATACTTGCACAATAAAACTATAATTCAGATGTAAATTGATCTTTATGATGATCAATGAATACTTTAACAGCAAAACATGAAAATTTTTGTACCTATCAATGATGAATTTGATTCAGCTCTACTTGTTTGAGCTCGTAGTGAAAAATAGGTAACACTAACAATGCAAGCTTTTTTGCTAGATAATAATACTAGAGATATTAAAAACACATGTATGTCTAACTAGATCTGCTCCTTAACCGTCAATCCAACTATATAGGTTTGGGAGGAGGTTTATTTTGATAAGGACTAAAAATTGAAATTAAATGAAAGTGTCCACTCTCCTTCAAAATAGAGAGAGACAAAGTATTTGCAATAAAAACTATAACTAAAACAAATGGAAGAGGACAAATAGGTGTGCAACTGTGCTCTAACGGTATGGAAGAGATGTGCTCTACACAAACAGTCATGGTAGTCCTTGTTCATCACAAAATCATTGACCCTTCCATCATCTTGTTGAATTCTTTGATGACTCTCAATCAATCACTCCAATGATCACCTTCATCATTTTTTGCAACTATCATGTGCTCGGTTGTTTTGGAATATCCCCTACTTATCAGCCTAAAATCCTTTGGCTATGGGTTGAGTTCTCATCCAAAGCATACATACTATTAACAATCATGAATTAAACAAAGATTTAAACTGAAATTCATACACATTAATACATTCATCATGAAAATATCAACATATCATAATCATATTCCCACTCATCAAACTCTTGTTTGTATGGCATAAAAGATATAAAAAAGGTATATAAGTTCAATAATGTACATAAAATAAGCAGCTTAAAGTGTCTAAAAGATATGGAATAAACAAGAGAAAACTAGCTATTGATCAGGCTCATCAATGTAGTTATTAAATTATTCATGCAATATTTGACAAATGATGCTAGAGATTAGTACAAAAATTTACCTGAAGCTACTATTGGGTCTTGGGAAGAATTCAAGAGGGTATCCAAGGAACAATATCATGAAAAAACTTATCCTAAATTTAACATCAATGAATTTACAAGCGTTACAAAGGGTCATAATGAAATGGTCTCTAATTTCAATACTAGTTTTATAAGTTATGAATAAGATACCTCAATATATGAGACCTAGTGAGCCTATGTGTTTGGAATTATATTTTAATGCATATGTGTAATGTCCATAACATATAATTTTAACAAAATACTGATTTGCATATTGTATTTAATACACATCAATATATGAACACAAAGATGTATACACCTAAAAATGTTTTGGATAATCCAATTAATTAAATATAATTTATTTGATTAATTGACTCCTTTAATTCATCTACTATTAAATAAATAAAATTATTTATTTAATTAACTTCTAATTCTTCTATCTTTACCATTTCATTTCATCTTAATTAAATAAAAAAATTTAATATTTTTTATTTTATTTAATTATTAAATTCTCCTAATTTAATCACATCATTCTATCTAAATTAAATAAATAAATCACATACTTTGTTTCATTTAATTATCCATTTCTTCCATCTTAATTTAATAAACAACTTACTATAGTTTGTTTTATTAAATTAAATATCTTCTTTTACTAAATTGAATAAATCCAAATATTCAATTAAAGTATTTATCTACAGCTATTTCCTCTTTTCACTCATCATATGCACCTACCAAATTAGATATTTGATATCTAATTAAATTCAACACAACCTTCATGGGAAAATTTGGAGACAAATTGGAGACAAATTTGTAGGCAAACTTCTTCATCTTCTTCCATTGATTCTTCCTATCTTCTGGCTGAGTGTTTTTGTGGGGATGAAAAATCTCCATAATAATCTTAGGCTTCTTCATCCTTCACCATTCAATCCTTCAGATCAAATCCAGACCTTTACTTTGCTTCCCCTTCACAAATGTGTTGTCGAGAATCTATAAATACAACCTTTGTCTACAGGAAAAGGATCCCAACTTTGTGCAAACTTACTCTGCAAAAATACATTTACAACTTTTGAAATATTTGACATTTAGCAATTTAGAATCATTTCAATCATTTAGTTTATAATCATGTCTTTCATTATAGATTGCATCTTAATATAGCTTTCATTATCATATCACAACATATAGCTTTTATTTATCTGCCATCAACATCATAGCTTTTACATCATATAGCTTGCATATCATTTAACAATCATATAGCTTATCATTCTCATTCTCTAGATTGGCATTTTAACAATCATAGTGCAATCAAAATCTGAGAGCCTCGTGATTTAATAAATCTTTGGAGATAGAGAGCAATATGACGCTTTCAATAGATTTTTGGATTTTAGTAGTTTAATTGTTGTTTAAATCGATTGATATAATGTCTTATTGTTTGTGTTGGTTATTCATTTACACATATTTTACTCACACAAAAGATAATACTCCAATACATTGATAAATGCCAGAATCTCATTTGCATATATGATATCAATTATAATTCACAACAATGATTAGAATAATATACAAGGTTACCACATATCAAAAATAGTGTTATTATCTTCCTTACACAATCCTTGAAGTTTAGATGTAATCCCTGAGTGAGAATTCCCTCAATGACCAAAGGGGTTTCATCCTCTAATCCTAGCGAGTTTATCATTTTCCGCTCCAAACGGATACCCTTTCTAAGAACTTTAGTGTAGAATCCAACTGTGTCAGTTTTCAGAAACTTTTTATATCACGATGAAAGGGGAGGGAAGAATCTACCCCCAAGACACTCACCATATAACTATCAGAGACCCTAGCCAAAAGTGGAGGATTCAACTTTGGTTAAGACTCAGGAAAGGAAAAAACATGGGCGCCCTCTAGGGGGTGACATGGCTGTGTGAGCTGACATAGTTGCAAGCTGTGGGTTCTGATATTCTAAGTGACCTACGTGACAATTATAAAAGTGCTTGAACTATCTTTATTTGTGTCAAACCTGTGGAAATTGAAAGAATTAGACCTGATTCTAGAACACTCACTACATGTTTAATACATAGAATCTGAAACAACTGTTTACAATCTTGCTTTAGTGTGCGAAGTTATTTTCAAAGGTATCATCCATTTAGATCAACAAACTCCAAGATTTACAAGAAAAACACCCCTCCAAAATATTCATTTGGTCAGAAAATTACATCCTGGAATTAATCATTTTACTGAGAAAAACTAGAACAAACAGACAGAACTATGAACATACTGACAACCTCCAGTTTAGTGCAACCAACCTCTGTTTTAGTGCATCTACCAAGTCTTTCAGCTCATATGTCGTCCAAATGAAGCATACAAACATTGTTTTAGTGCATTTTCCATATCTTACAGTGCATCTGCATAGTATGTCACCATAATCTACCTAGTATCTTGATGCAATCAACCTCTGTTTTAGTGCATCTACCTAGTCTGTAAGCACATGTACCCAATCTATCAAAACATAGACCCTATTTTACATCACATTCACCCTATCTGGCAGTGCATACACCTTGTGTTCTAGCGCATTCACATTCTGTTTTAGCACATCTGAGGTCTGTTGTAGCACATCCACAAAGCAAAAAACCAGAGAGCTATTTTAAACTCCTATTAGACTATTGACATCAGAACTTAGATCTTTGTTAGAGAAAAAATATTTTCTCAGTCCAACCAGTGTCTTAAAATTGGAAAGAGAGGACCTTACAAGAAAAACTCTTTCAAATTAAACCAAGATCTTACAAATTTTAAAGTGCCTAATCATCAAACACAATTCTTGATTATTACGTTAAATTTAATTATCAGGATCAGTCATCCTACAATCACGAAACGAAGCAAAATAATCAGATTTTAACTTTGTCTCATCAATAGAATTTATCATTCTATTTGACTCCGTTAATATCCATTGGCACTCATCCAAAAAAAAGATCAAAGTTTAGTAAAAATAAAACACTTGTATACCAATTTTGACAAGGTTACAAAGACAAAAACTTAGAGAAAAATAAATTCAAACACTAAATACCATGGCTGAAGAAAATCTCTTTCATAGATTCCACCAAAAGGATAGTAATGAAATAACACAAGATGACATTCAAACTGCACAATAAGATCCTAACTTCCACTAATTCATGGAAAAAGTTTTAGAACAAGATATGGAAAAATATCTTTTGATGCTAGCTGAATTAGGTGCAAAACTTCCAAAGGACTTTGATGTTAATCGACTGAAAGAAGCACCTATAGTAGCTGAAACTGAACCACAAAACACACAACACACAGATCAAGTGAATGTACTAACACATCAAATGCAAAATTTGCAACAACTTCAAGATATGCAAAAAGGTACCACAAAAAGGTACTCGTTACAGGACATTTGTCCCTATCCTTTTGATCCAAGTGTAGACATGATACCATTTCCTAGACATTGCGAATTCCCAAAATATGACAAGTACAACGGTAAAATTGATCCAATTGATCATGTGAGGGAATTTAGAACCATGAGTTTAGAATTTGCACAAGAGGAAACTTATCTAATGAGGTTATTTCCAAGAAGCTTAGGAGGTCAATGTATGGAATGGTTCTCTAAACTACAACCAAGAATTCAATCTTTTGAAGAACTAGTCAACATGTTTATCTCACAATTCTCCTATAATATTCAACATGAGATAACAATAAATGACCTTTACAATACAAAACAAAAGAAAGGTGAAACATTCCTCTCAATTCTACAACAATGGAAAAGGTTTTTTGCTAGGTATCCTCGTTCCATCCCTGAAGAGGAAAAGATGGAACTATTCATTGACAACCTAACTGATGACATGAGCTATAGGCTTGAACTACAATGGCCCCCTACATTTGAGAAAGTAATTGAAAACAGGCTCAAGATCAAATAATCCTTGGTCAAAAGAGGGATAATAAAAAATTACAATTAAGGATCAAACGATACAAAATCCTTGAATCACTACAACAACAATGATAAACCCAAGTTTTGGCAAAAGAATAGAAATACTGGTAATAATGATGTTGCAAATGAAACACAAAACATGAAACCGGTATTTAACTTGATGACAACAACTGCAAAGACCAATAAAAAAAATGACCAAAACATCAATCAAAATGTCAATCAAAACAACAATCCGAACAATGGAGAATCTAAATCACAATCATATCAAAAACCATCAAATCAAAGAAGATTCACACCGCTAGGACAAACACTAGAATCAACAATGAGAGAATGTCTTACACATGGACTTATCGCATTACCTAAAGAAAGAAATTGGGAACCAAGAGTCAAGCCATCTTGGTGGAATGATGCAGATTTCTGTGACTTTCATAAAAACAAAGGACACAAAACAAATGATTGTATGCAGTTGAAACATCTAGTACAAGATTTGATTGATAACAGGAAGGTATTCGTATAAGGAAATCAAATGAACAATGAACATAGTGCATTTAAAAATCCTTTACCAAATTATGAAAAGGGAGAATCTTCCTCTGCAAATAGTAAAGGTAAAACTGTAAACTGCATTTATGACAACACTATTCATTGTATTTCTGCAGTTGAGAAGAATGGTGTTGCTGATAATCAAACTGATAACGTTAGAATCATTGACATCATACCACTAAAGTTGATCCCGAGCATGGATACATCCAACAACCAGATCAATGCCATAAAAATCAAGGAAAACCAAGATCATCAACCAGTCAACATGATAACAAGGGGGGAATCTAACGTAATATTGAAAGGAGTTTCATCTAAAACCATTGCTACTCCTTCAAATTAGTACAACATAGTCGATCAACTATAGAAAATACCAACACAAATATCAATTTTGGAACTCCTTAAAATATCACCATCTCATAAGGAGGTTTTGGAACAAGCTCTTGTGGCCACAACAGTACCCAATAATCTAGATGTTTGTCAATTCTAGGCTATGGTGGGACACTTAACCACACCTCACTTCCTATCATTTTTTGAACAAGATGATGTATCACTTACTCATCTGCATAATGCCGCTCTTCATATTGAAGTTTTAATCCATAAACATTGAGTAAAGCGTGTCTTAATAGATGGTGGAGCTAGTTTAAACATTTGCACTTTAAAACTAATCTATGCACTAGGATATTCTGATAATGCTATTGATGCTAGAAGGAAAATCACAATAAAAGCATATGACGAAGAAGAGAGATCCTCCAAGGGATTGATTGTGTTGCCTATTCAAGTGGGACCAATTGTGAAAAATATAGTTTGCAAGTTTAGAAAAAGAGCTAACTTATAATATGCTCTTGGGATGTCCCTGGATTCATGAAATGCAAGCAGTACCTTCAAATTATCATTAGTGTTTAAATTTTCCTGTCAATGGACAAGAAATCACTATTTCAATTGACTACAACAATCCCCAATATTGTAGCATGCTTAAAATAGCTCAAGGCACTTTTGTGCCCCATAATAGGGAAGCAAACACTTCTAGTTCATCCAACGGTGAAAGGCATTGACTAAAAATTGTATCTAAATGGGTTGAGAAAAAGGACCAGTCAAAAGAGACAAGTGTTGCTGAATCCACTCCATCAAACAATGAAGCTCAATTAGATTCTCTATCACAAAAATTCAAAGAAAATATCCAGTTAAAATATAAAGGCATGGGAGGGTATTCCATTGAACAATATTTGTGTTTTTCACAGTTGTTTCCATCTCCGAGATCATATGGGAAGCCATCAACATTAAAACAACCATCATAACAACCTACTATGGTTTTAAATGATATATTTGTAAAGGCAGGTACTTTAGAGGATGAATCTGAAGATAAGGCCATCCTCAATTGGCTCTACAAAGATGAGGAAGCATCTACATTGACATCTATCATTATAAAGACAGATCAATACGGAAAGGGAAAAACAATATTAGAGAAAATGGGGTATGACGGATAAGGGCCTATTGGAAAAAGAAAAGAAGGCATTGTAGAACCCATCCAACTTCTCATACTTCAGCCAAAGGACAAGACAGGACTGGGTTATACAGGGGAAACAAAAGAAGAAAACACTCATAGAGTTGTTGAAAGAATCCTTTAAATGCGAGATAGTTCTGAAACCGATTCTAATGAGTATGAGTGGGATTCTTTATCTGAAGCATCATACAAGGAAACACCAATTGATGTCATAAAAGAGTATGCACCCACACGGGAGGAGGGACAAAGCTCAAGGACTAGATCCCTTGTATTTGGATCACAAAATATCGATGACTCAAGTGAGGATGGACAAATATCGAGTGAGATAGATGACTTGGAGGAGAGTAATATCATAGATCTTGACATCACCATTGAAAACTTTGAAATTTTTTCTATCAGAACCCTTACTGCCATTGACCTTAGCCAATATGATGACTTTCTACCCTTAATGCATCCTGAACTTATCGACTGGGAACCAACTGAACCTATCAATATTCCTATCTTTGCGAATGATGATGCTATCATAAATTTCCTTTGGTGTGATGAACCTAACACAAGTTCTAACCATAATTCTCATAATGACGCTTCAGGTCAGGAGGGTGTCAAATCTTTCAGTTGCAAAATTGAAAACAAGAATAATGGATCTAATGGTGAAAACCATTTAATGGCAGGATTAGATCTCGAAAAAGTAAAAATAAAGAACACATTTGATGGTGAAAACCTCTCTGAGGCACCAAAATATGGGAGATTTGACACCCTTCCAGAACACTATCATGAAAGATCATCAGTGTTGGTGGAGCCTACACAGTCTATCAATATTGGCACAACATAAAAAGCAAAGACTCTACATCTGGAAACATCTATGACTGAACAAGAAAAACCTGAATTCACCTATTTCTTTGAAGAAAGAGACATTAACTTTGCTTGGTCTTACTCTAATATGCCAGGGTTAAACCCAGATCTTCTAATGCATCATTTATCTCTACCATCTGGAATAAAACCTGTGAAACAAAAACTAAGGAAAATACATCCGCATATCACCTTGTTGGTAAAGGCCGAGCTGAAAAAGTTGTTAGATGCAAGATTCATCAGATCTATTGATTACACTGAGTGGATTTCTAATATTGTACCTATTTCTAAACTAGATAATAGTATCAAAATATGTACTGATTTCAGAGATCTCAACAAGGGATGTCCAAAGGATGATTTTCCTTTTCCAAAAATTGACATTATTGTTGACTTAACAGTAGGACATGCCATGTTATCACTAATGGATGACTTCTCAGGTTACAACCAAATCAAGATACCACCAGAAGATTAGGGGAAGACAACATTCACGTGTCCATGGGGAACATTTTGCTAGAATGTCATGCCTTTTGGTTTGAAAAATGCAGGTGCCACATATCAGCAAGCAATGACCACCATCTTCCATGACATGATGCATATCTTTATGGAAGATTACGTGGATGATATATTAGCAAAGCCATATACTAGAGAAGCACATTTGGAGATCCTGGGAAAAATCTTTACCAGACTAGAGAAGTTCAATGTCAGATTAAATCCTAAGAAATGTGTGTTCAGTGTTACATCAACAAAGCTTCTAGGATACATAGTTTTAGAAAAGGGCATCGAAGTGGATCTCGCCAAGGTCAAGGAAATAATGGAAATTCCACCACCAAAGAATATCAGTCAACTACGATCTCTACAGGGCAGGCTACAATCAATCAGGAGGTTTATCTCCCAATTAGCAGAAAAAAGTCATCCCTTCAATCATTTGCTACATAAGAATGTCTCTTTCAAATGGGATCAAGGATGTGAAACAACTTTCAATCAAATAAAGCAATATCTGATGTCACCCCCCATATTGATGCCACCTATAGAAGATAGATCCTTATTACTACACATTGCAACAACTGAGATTTCTTTGGGAGCTCTATTAGCACAGGAAGATCCCGAGGGAAGGGAACATGCTATCTATTATATCAGCAAGACTTTGAATGGTTATGAGATAAATTACACCTTCATCAAAAAAGCTTGTTTGGCAGTGGTATTTGCTACCCAACAATTGTGACATTACATGTTAACCCACACAGCCAAACTCATAGCGAAGATTGATCCATTAAAGTATTTACTTAACAAGGCTACTCTAACAGGAAGATTGGCCAAGTGGGTCATGATCTTGAGTGAATTTGATATCCAGTATGTGGATAAAAGAGCCATCAAGGGTTAAGTGATAGCTTATTAGTTGGCTAAAGCTCCATTACTAGATGATCATCCAATGAACATTGAGTTTCTTGATGTAGACATTCTTACTGTGACAACACAACAATGGAGGCTTTATTTTGATGGGTTCTACACACAACATGGGTCAGGTGCAAGAATTTTGTTTGTTACACCTCAAGGACATACTATCCAAAAGTCATATAGACTCATGTTTCCATGTACAAATAACGAAGCTAAATACGAGGCATTGATTATTGGCATCAAAGTGGCAGTTGAATGGAAGATCACAAAGCTAAGAGTATATGGAGATTCACAACTAGTCATTTATCAGGTAAATGATGAATATCAAACAAAAGATGAGAAGTTGATGTCGTATAAGAAAATGGTGGATGATTTCAAAAATTACTTTGTGGATATCAAGTTTGAATAGATTCCAAGGGAAAAAAATAAAGTTGTTGATGCTATGGCGATGATTGCTTCTCTCTTACAGTTGCTAGAAAAGTGAGGTCATTATGAGTTTATGGTGGAACAAGTGTCTAACCCTGCTTATGATAATCCAGAATCTCAAACCATATGCCATTTAGTTGATATTGAATCCTCAATTTATGGAAAGACCTACGCTTACCTAAAAGACAATATTCTTCCTCCCGATTTTTCCAGAAACTAGAAACACAACTTCATTTTCCAAACCGCACGACATACCTTAATTGCTGACATACTTTACCATCGAGGTCTAGATGGTACTCTTCTTCGGTGTCTAGAACATAACGAGTCTGAGAAAACTTTACGTGAGGTTCATGAAGGTATTTGTGGGACTCATTCAAGCGGATTAACCCTAGTGAAGAAACTCCTCTGTTTGGGGTATTACTGGCCAAACATGGAGAAGGAGTCTTTTCAGTTTGTTAAGAAGTGCAAAAAATGTCAAATACATGGTAACCTAATCCATGCACCGGTGCAATAATTACAACCGTTCACTTCAACATGGCCTTTTTGTCAGTGGGGACTGGACCTGGTAGGAAAGATTAATCCATCTTCATCCAATGGACACAAATTTATAATCACAACAACAAAGTACTTTACAAAGTGGATAGAAGCGGTTCCCTTAACAACAATCACTGGAAAATAGATTTCTCCTTTCATACTGAATTACCTCATCTGTAGGTATGGAATTCCTCAATCCATTGTCACAGACAATGGTTGACCTTTTAAGAATCAGGATGTTCAGGAACTGTGTGAGAGGTTTCATATCCAACATCATTTTTCAACACCATACTATCCTCAAGGAAATGGCCAAGCAAAGGCCTCAAACAAAACTATTCTAAAACCTTGAAGAAGACTGTCAACGATGTTGGATGTGATTGGCATGTTCAATTAAATCCTGCTCTCTAGGCATACCGAACCAACATCAAAACACCTACAAGAGCTACACCATATGCTTTGGTATATGGATCAGAGGCCATATTACCTATTGAGGTTGAGATACCATCATTCTATGTGTCACTAAAGGGAATTATTTCAGATGAGGATTATAGAGTGTCTAGACTTCAAGAGTTGGAACTACTCGATGAACGTCGTCGACAAGCTATGAACCATTTGAAGGCATATCAATAGAGAATGTCCAAAAGCTACAATCACAGGGTAAAACCTAGAAAATTTCAGGTTGGTGACTTGGTCCTAAAGGAAAACCCTCAGAATCAACATGACAGAGAAAATAAAGGGAAGTTTGAACCTAACTGGCTAGGTCCCTTTGTTGTCATATCAGTCTATGGATCTGGAGCCCGTCGACTATCTACACCTGAAGGGGATTTGTTCGATGAACCTATCAACAATATCCATCTCAAGAAATTCTATACCTGAATCATCTAGTGCACGGTTGAAATAGTCACCTTGATGAAAACTTGGCAAACAGGCGTCTTGGTGACAAAAAAATACAAAAAAAATTAGAAAAATACAAAAATACAAAAATACAAAAAAAATCAGAAAAAGAGAAAAATACAAAGAATCAAAAAAAGAGAAAAATACAAAAAAAATCATAAAGTCTGAAAAAGTGCAATAAAAACATGTAGTGGAAACCTGGAAACAGGTGCTACTTGTGATTTAAACTAGCCTTTCCATCTATTTGAGACATGTCTTGAACTTTCACATTTGCCATCATTTTCGTTTATCATTTGAAAGAAGGAACTCTTGTACATATCCTGGCAACATGGTCGTGTCTCACCCTAGCTTGGGGGAAAAATATTGAACTCATTGGGGACAATAAACTTGAGCTTAAACAAATATTCAAACAACAGTATGACAACACAACAAACACAATGATCATAGTGAAATCCAACATTAAACATTAGAACATTTTAGAAAATCACCCATCCATATCAAATAGCTGAAACCAAATCAATCAAAACAACTCTAGATGGATGATATTCTTTTGAATAATGATTTTATCGCTTTAAGCTTGAATGTTCAAATGTTTTACTTTGATTTTTGTTATCATTTCTTTGGAGCAACTCAATGATGTATTGAACTAGAGATGCTAGGAAGGAGAATGGTATTTTCTTTGTCTACTATCTGTGAATTAATCATCATTTTTGTGTGAATTGTCACAAGACGTGCTCTACAAAGTATCATTGATGACATTCGGAATTCACATAACAAAATGATTGATTCTTGTTTGTTTATGCAAGAAATGCTCAGGACATCTCAGTTTAATCATACCTAGATGCTTGTGTTAACTTGCAATATCAAAAATCATGAAAGTAGTACTTAGGTCATCATGGTCTAACTCATACCATTGATGCTTGTACTCTCAACATTTTAAAAGCTCAATAATGATAAAAAGCATAGTAAATGGACTATTAAGGTGACAATTCTTGCATATAGATTTGCATGGTAAAATTAGATTGCATTCATGTTAGTTTTGCATCTGCAGGGTATTTGTTCCAAAAGCTAGTGAAGAATTCAAAAATCATGTTATCTTTTCTCATTAATAGATTGAGTATACTTGACATTAACAAAAAAAATCATCATTATCATATAATTGCATAATCATTTCCATTACATGCATTAGAAAACATTATTATTGTATTTCATCATTCATACATTTGATCATATATTTTGCATCATATCATATTTTTCATTTGTGCATCACATCATATAATTGCATGAGAAAAATATCAAAAAAACGTATCATTTACGTAGTTGCATTTTTCATTAACATTATCATATCATACATCGCCATTAGAAGTATCATCATTCAAACATCATTCATCCATTCATTACATCATATAATCACATTTGAAATTTCAAAAATATAGTGCATTATATTCCATTTACGACATTATGTCATATATCATAGAAACATCATATCCAAAATTATACATATAAATGAATTTTCATATCATTTAGGTGTATACATTATCATACATCCATTGGTCGATATAAATATTCAAGCATCATGCATACATACATCATCATTATAAGAATAATCACATGTAACGTAATAAATAAAACATCATAAATCATAAGCATATCATCATGATCATAAATTGCATCCATAACATCATCATATAAATCATCACATGGCATATAGAACAGGAAATTAAATGCATCCATAATAGAACCATATAGATACATATAGATCGATCAATTCGCCGCATATCATATAAATCTCAAAAATCATAATGTCAAGTATACAATGATGTCTGAAATGGAAAGAGATACAACATAAAAAATGGCTATGAATAAAAAAATCAGAGTATACATCATGTCTCAAAATATATCAGAGAATCCAATCATGAGGCTATGTGTTACTAGCCCCAGACAATGTTGGCATTTCTGGACTAGTGCCTCCTCCACCAGACGTCCCGGGATCTCTCAGATCTCTCGAAAGAGGTTGTGTCACACCCCTACTCATAGTCCTGGACTGGCTCCTTCCTGATCGAGACTGAGAATAACTGACACTCTGCTCGGAGGGAACTACATCATGGTATCAGCCCCTATAATACTCGGCCTCTCTACCCACATGGAGAACCTCTCTCATATAATCAGCCACAAAGGTACCATTGGCCAATCTCTGCAATCTCTCAGTTGTCAACTATGCCTGCTCTACAGCCTGTGTAGCTGCATCTCTCTCAGCTTTCAGGGAGGCTATTTGTGCCTGGGCAGCTGCCAACTGTGCCTGTACCTATGAAAGAGTCTATGCATGAGTCTGTGCCTGAGACTGCATCTGTGTCTGTGTCTGCACTAATAACCCCCGAGCCTAAATCAGCTGACCCTGTAATGTCTGTACTTGCACCTGTAAACTTGCAATATGAGTCTGTTGATGCTAGGAAGGTACCCCAATTTGAACATGCTGCTCTGCAGGAGCTATTAGTGATCACCTCTTATGAGGCACCATGAAGTCTCTAACATCAATGACTAGACCACCTCCTCCACCATCTCCACCACCTCCACCCCTGTCTCCACCATCTCCATCTCCCTCATCATGACTACTTCTCTCCTCATCACCACTGCTCTCCACATCCTCCTCCTCCTCACCCTCCTCTCTCCTTCGTCGATGACCACGTGCAACTGCAACCTCCTCCTCACCGGGTAGTGGCACTGGCTCATCTAGAACAAATATCCATGGAAAAGGATGTAAAGCAATGTACTCTGCATAATCCGCAATAACCAGAGCCTCAATAATCTCAGGATGAATCTCTCAAACCAAAGGCTGTAGACCCTAGTACTCCTGAACTGCAGTATCATATGATAGGCAGGGTCCCAAATCAGTGGAATCAACCTGACGTTGGGCATAATGTGCAATACCCTGGGGTATGCCCTAAATGATGCCATACTATCTGAGCACCCTCCTAGACAAAAAAATATCAATAAAAAAATGATTCCTACCAATTAGATACATGGACTGGCAGAGGTATGGCATCTATGTATCATCATCATCCCAGTGCTCACAATCCAGATAGGGCCGCCATGTAACAACCTCTACATCATCCAAAACTCTCCTCCAATGTTCCAACTTACCCAATCTAGGTTAAGTAAGATGACCTGCGTATATGTGAACCTATGACCTCATGGTAGGTCATTGTCTGACCAACACTGGATGCATAACAACTATATGCTCCCATGCCCACACCTGAAGTAATGTAACCCTAGAAGACAAACTGCCACCTCAGAGGTAGAACACCTGATGTAAATAGTGATAAAGATGAGTAAGCATACACATACCCCAAGCATATCTAGTACCATGAACGATCATGCTCTCCAAAATACGGCCCTACCCAACAGAAAGTCCCTTTGACTTGCGATCAGGACAAAGGAACCCTCCAATGAAACCAACAAGTACCAATGGCAGGGTAGCATAGGCATCCACCATCTCTCGCCATGGGATCTCATATCCACAAATCGTATCATCCTAAAAAAATCAGCGTAGAGCATCAGTCCCACCCTTCTCTGAAGAATCATAAACGACAACCTCCCCAACAATAGGTATCTGTAAAATCTGCCACATCCTCAAGAGTCACTGTCATCTCGCTGGTGGGAAGGTGGGAAGTATTGTGCTCACTATGCCATCTCTCTGCAAGGGCTATCAAGAGACCCCGATTAATCCTAATCTGGGGCATAGATAAATGAGAAGATAAACCACATCGCGTGATAACTACTGTCTCAGGCTGCACTAGCTGCAGTATCAAATCGAATGTCCTAGGAAACTGCTCTTGAATCTGTAAGTTCGTCAATGAATCCTATCATCACAAAATACTGAAAGTTAGTAATCTTTGTCAATTCATCAAACATCAATCAGCCTATGAAATCTAATCAGTTCTGGTGAGACTTCACTAAAATCTCGTGAGCAACTATCATTGAACTTCACCTATCATGAGGTCAATCATCAATCTAAAATTGTACCTCACCTATCATGAGGTCAATTAATAAAATCAACCTCGCCTATCCTGAGGTTTACCAATCAAACTATAATTAATCCTTGCCTATCAGGAGGTTAATTATCATCAATCAATCATCACACCTCACCTATCATGAGGTTGATCAACATCTAATCTATTGGAACCATCAATCAAATCAAATCAAAGGCTGACAAGATCGAAAATTAACAAAATCAAGGAGTTAATTGACAAAATCTATCATTTTGACTTAGATGCACCAAAATAGTGTTTTGATGCACCAAAAAATTCAATGCACCATTAAAATTTCTCAATGCGCTAAAACATGCAGTCAATGCACTAACTCAACGGATGCACCATTTCAGGGAGTCAATGCACCATTTCAGGGGATCAATGTGCTACTTTAGCCTATGGATGCGCTAAATTATCTGACCTATGCGCTAAATTATTGATGTGCTATGTCATCCTATCTATGTGCTATAACAATTTACCTATGCGCTAAACTAGTGGATGTGCTAAAACAACTAAATGCGCTACATCGGTCGATGTATGCGCTAAAATAAATTAAAATGATTCAAAAGAAAATAAAATGCACGAAATTCAAAAAGCACAAATTACGAGGTTCATGGGTACATACCGAAGGTTTGTAGGCAGTCGGGTGGTTGTGTTGACGCACACACTCAAAATGGTGACTGTGGTAGGGGATTGACATCTTGCTCCAATTTTCTCACTCCAAATTTTCAAAACTCAAAATGCACAAATAAATTCAAAATCAACCTTTTTAGCTTTTTAATAAGTTAATTAAGGGGGGTATTTTGGTGGGATTTATTTAATTTCTTTTCTAAGGGGATTAATTCATTAATTCGTCACAGGGGAATTTTTATCACATTATTTGTCGAGAGATAAATCGTTGTATCATCAAAACTTTATCGAATCATCAAATCATCACAAAAATCATAAAAATTTGAAAAATTCCGAAAAAATCCAAAAAATAAAAAAATCATCGATTTATCTCCTGAGGGGGCATATATCCATCATCACTTCAAAATCAACATCTGGGGCACATCGAAAAAAAAAATCGTTAGTACTAGCAGTAGCAACAATTTTTTTTTTGAAGCAATGCATAAACACATCACTTCAAAGAGGGGCAAAATGTATACATCTAAAAATGGTCTAGATAATCCAATTAATTAAATACAATTTATTTGATTAATTGACTCCTTTAATTCATCTACTATTAAATAAATAAAATTATTTATTTAGTTCACTTCTAATTCTTCTATCTTTACCATTTTATTTCATCTTAAAATTAAATAACAAAAATTAATATATATATTTTATTTAATTATTAAATTCTCCTAATTTAATCACATCATTCTATCTAAATTAAATAAACAAATCACATACTTTGTTTCATTTAATTATCCATTTCTTCCATCTTAATTTAATAAACAACCTACTATAGTTTGTTTTATTAAATTAAATATCTTCTTATACTACATTGAATAAATCCAAATATTCAATTAAAGTATTTATCTACAACTAATTCCTCTTTTCACTCATCATATGCACCTACCAAATTAGATATTTGATATCTAATTAAATTCAACATAACCTTCACGGGAAAATTTGGAGATAAATTTGTAGGAAAACTTCTTCATCTTCTTCCATTGATTCTTCTTATCTTTTGGTTGAGTGTTTTTGTGGGGAGGAACAATCTCCATAATCATCTCAGGCTTCTTCATCCTTCACCATTCAATCCTTCAGATCAAATCCAAACCTTTTCTTTGCTGCCCCTTCAAGAATGTGCTTTCGGGAATCTATAAATACAACCTCTGTCTACAGGAAAAGGATCCCAACTTTGTGCAAACTTACTTTGCAAAAATACATTTACAACTTTTGAACAATTTGGCATTTAGCAATTTAGAATCATTTCAATCATTTAGTTTATAATCATGTCTTTCATTATAGATTGCATCTTAATATAGCTTTCATTATCATATCACAACATATAGCTTTTATTTATCAGCCATCAACATCATAGCTTTTACATCATATAGCTTGCATATCATTTAACAATCATATAGCTTATCATTCTCATTCTCTAGATTGGCATTTTAATAGTCACAGTGCAATCAAATTCTAAGAGCCCCATGATTTAATAAATCTTTGGAGATAGAGAGCAATATGACGCTTTCAATAGATTTATGGCTTTTAGTAGTTTAATTGTTGTTTAAATTGATTGATATAATGTCTTATTGATTGTGTTGTTTATTCATTTACACATATTTTACTCACACAAAAGATAATACTCCAATACATTGATAAATGTCAGAATCTCATTTGCATATATGATATCAATTATAACTCACAACAATGATATACAAGGTTACCACATATCAAAAATAGTGTTATTATCTTCCTTACACAATCCTTGAATTTTAGATGTAATCCCTGAGTGAGACGCCCTCAATAACTAAAGGGGTTTCATCCTCTAATCCTAGCGAACACTAGGTTTTCATCTAATGAACACAAAATCCTATTGGTTTTCATCCACATAAGGATTGAGAACACAAGTGTTCATAAATGCAAAATAATGGTATAATAATTCAATTCCTATTACATGAATTGACTCCCTAAATTTATATTCTAACAATTTCCTTTAAGGAATAGATCAGCCTAGAGCCAAAATGGTGTGAAGCCCAAAATTTGAATTCCCAACATGCTACATTAGGTCAGCCTTAAGGCCAAGGTATATTCCTTTGGAATTATTGTGCCACCCTGTAAACCTATCCACATACTTCCCTAGTCCCTTCCTACTTCTTGAAACTTTACAATTGCTACCACATGATCTATAATTCCCTTATTCTTTAAGCTTGCTAAAGTACGTGCCAGTTGCCTAGCACAATTATCTTTTGATAGAAATATCTTTCTGGTACCTGATCCATTCCTCTTAATGTTTGGATATGATGTGTAGGATTCATCATAGATGCTATGTTCCAAACCAAAATCTGAAATGTACTCCTACAGAGGAATGCAGAGGGATTCTCAAACTAAATGCCGCTCCGATTCAATGAGTCTAAACTGGTGATCTTTTGATGGTGATATATTTCTGATATACAATCCTTTTACCTTGAGCTCTGGATATGATGTGTGGGAATTATTATAGATGTTAGGTATGTTCCAAACTTCAAGCTGGTGGGGTGTTCTATGAATAAATGCGGTAAGACTCCTAAATTCCACTCTATAATTGTCTTTCCAGAAAAAGGTACATGACATATCCTCCCCTCCCAAAATTTCTTGTCCTCATGTAATGAAAATTTGGATGCTCTAGAATTTCAGGCTCTTCCTAGATAGCATCTTTGATTAGAAAATTCTTCCAACAAACAAAATATTCCATTATTCTCCTATTTCTTAGATCCTTGACTCGGGTGTCGATCACAACTTCCAAAATGAGAATGAGTTTTTTTCATCTTCTAGTGGTGGTAACCCAGTTGTAGGAGATATATTCAATCCAAAAGCCTTCTTCATACATGAAACATGGAAATTAGTGTGGATTCTATTTTTTTTGGAAGCTCCACCTTATAAGCAACTTCTCCAACCTTCTAAATTATCTTGTATGGGCCAAAAAACTTAGACTTGAGCTTCTCTACTCCACCTTTCCTGATGGAAGACCATCTATATGGTTGCAACCTTATGAATACAATATCCCCTACTTTAAATGAACTTTTTATGCACCTCCTATCTGCATACATATTCTATTGATTATGAGCATTTTTGAAGTGATCCTTAAGCGATTTCAAAATATCATAATTTTTTTTTACTAGATTGCTTGTTGTTGGAACCCTACCGTCTATGAGAACCAATTATGAAAATATCAAAGCATCATATCCATAGAGTGATTTGAAAGGAGTAATGCCAATTGACATGTGGTGAGTGGTGTTGTATAAATAATCTCCAAAATGAAGCCACTTGATCCATGTTGATTGTTGGCTAGTGGCATAGTTCCACAAATAACATTCCACCCATTTGTTCACTATTTTAGTCTGCCTATCAGTTTGTGGATGGTAGTTGGTGCTAGGAGTAAGCTTAGTTCCGATTAAAAGAAACAATTCTCTCCAAAAAAACACTGAGGAACAAACTATCTCTGTCACTTGCAATTTTCTTGGGTAGCCCATGTCGTCAGAAATCTTCCTTGAAGAATACTTATGCAACTTTTGGAGCTTTATAGTCACTAAAGATGACAAAGAAATGAGCATAATTAGTCAATCTGCCTACTACAACATAAATGTAGTCTTTTCCTTGCACCTTGGGTAATATGATAATAAAATCCATGGAGATACTCTCTCATTTGTGTTTTAGAATAGGAAGAGGCTACAATAATCAGGCCATAAATTCTTGTTCCCCCTTGTTCTACTGACATGTGACACATTCCCTGATGTGTGAGAGACCATCCTCCTTAAGGCCCTTCCAAGAGAACCTTTCTTTGATCTATTTGTAAGTTTTCTAGAGCTCAAGATGCCCTACCATAGGTACATTATGATGGGCTTCAAATATCTCCTCTTTCACCTTGGATTTGGAAACTAGGAACACTCTATTCATGAATAGAATCAGACCTTTCAACACCACATATCAGCCATCCCTTTTTGCTCCTTCCATAATTCTGGTAGAAAAAGGATCCTTGGCATATTCCTCCATTATTGACTCCTTCCAGTCTATTGATGTGGACACTTGACATAGAGTATGTCTCCTACAGAGTGCATCCACCACAATATTCATTTTTCCTTTGATATATTCAATATCAAAATTGCATGCTTGAAGTTTACATACCCATTTTTGTTTTTTGTCATTTAAATTTTGTTGACTCAAGAAGAACTTTAGGTTGGTGTGATTTGATTTGACCATAAATATTCCACCCACTAGGTATTGCTAAAACTTCTCCAAGTCATGCATTATGGCTAGCATTTCTTTATCATATATGCAATATCCTCTTTTATGTTCCCTCGACTTCCTACTTTCAAAAGCTATGGGGTGTCGTCTTTTGAGAAAGTACCACTTTGATTCCTTCATTGAAAGCATCACATTCTACAACAAATGGAAGTGACAAATTAGGAACTGCAAGAACCGGACAAGAGCTCATTACATTTTTTAACTTCTCAAATGTCCCTTGTGCTTCCATTGTCCATTGAAAGGATTCTTCTTTAGTAAAATTGGTGAGAGGTTCTGTAGATTGAGAAAATCCGCTGAAAAACCTCCAATAATAGCTACACAGTCCAAAGAAACCTCTTAGCCAAGACAAGTTTGTAGGAGGTGGCCAGTCTAGAATGACTTGTATCTTCTACTAACCAATCTGAACTCCTTTAACACTTATAACATGTCCCAAATACAATATCTTTGTTGATCCAAACTCACATTTGGACATATTTCCAAAGAGATACTATTGTTCTAGAATTCCCAAGACTATATCCAAATGCTTCAAATGTTCTTCCCATGTTTTTCTATAGATTATAATATCAACAAATAAAACCAACACAAACTTCCTCAAGTGCTTACCAAAAACATGATTCATGCATGATTGGAAAGTTATCGGAGCATTAGTGAGTATGAAGGGCATGACCAAGAATTGAAGATACCCATAGTAACACTGAAAAGAAGTCTTCTATACATCTTCCCTCATGCAGATATGGTGGTATCTGAACCTCAATTAAATATTTGAAAAGTACACCACACCATTTAGCTCATCAATCATAACATCTACCCATGGTATGGGGTACCAGTTCTTAATGATCTTCTTGTTCAATGCCCGGTAGTCTATGCACATCTATAAATTTCCATCCTTCTTCTTTACTAGTACCACATAAGATGTGAAAGGACTAGAGCTTGGTCTGATGTAGCCCATTTCTGATAGCTCCTTTATAACTTTCTCTATCTCCTCATTATACATCAAGGGATGGCGATAAGGAGTGGTCATAATGGACTTTGATCCCGGTTCAAGTTCTATGATATGATGGAAACCTCTATCTGGTGGCAATATGGGAGGCATGTCACTGAAAAACAAATTATGCTTATCCAAAATCTTTTATATATCAATATGAACTTGACCATTCTTACCTTCAAAATAGTCTTTTGAAATCACCAAAAAACTAACAGTCCAAGCAACTTGGTTCTTCTGAAATATCCTCTCCATTCTCCTAGTTTATACTACTTGCAAAAATCCATTAGCCATTCCCTTTAGAACCACATCCTTCCCATTGGCTTTGGACTTGAGTTCCATCATTTGGTAGTTTGTAGTATACTCACCCAATGAATGTAGCCACTGCACACCCAAAATTACATCAATTTCACCCAATAGAATAACATAGAATTCATCAAAAACCTTATGATCTCCAAATGTTATGTCCATCTTTTAGAATTTCTCCTTGCAGGTTAAGTTATAACCATCCACCATAGTGAGAGTGAAGCCTTGAAAATTCTCTGCATCTAGCCTTCTTCTCCTCACAAGTCCCTCATCAATGATGTTGTGGGTAGATCCTCCATCAATTAGAACAATCACTCTTTGTTTGGAAAGGACTCCCTGGACCTTGAAAGAGTGGTATCTATGTGCTTTGGATAGAGATGCTAAAATATCGCCATTGTATTTCTCCTTATCTTCTTCCTTCGGAGGGGGGTCTTCTGGATCATGAAATTAATTAAACTCATATGATTTTGACTCTTTGTTAGAAATGACTTCTATATATTGAACTTTCCCCTTTCCAAGACATCTATGTATTAAAACCCATGGATCTTTACATCATAAACAAAGTTTCTTCCTTCAAAGCTCATTCTCGGTTTCATCATCAATCTTCTTAGGTGTGGCAGGGGGAATATGTTTCTGAGTAGTCCAATGCTTCTTTTGGAGATTTCCTTTTTGCTTATTCCATATTGAGGGTTTTTATTTGGAAACAAATTTCTCCATATCAAAAGCTTTCTAGATAGAATCCTAAAGTGTTGGGGGTGGAAAGCCTTCACCAAGCCCTTGAGTTGTGCCACCAAGCCTTCAATGAATAGGATTATGAGTCTCTTCTCTAAGATGTCAGTTACCATGAATGATAGCCTTTGAAAATCTGCAACATATTATTCCACACTTCCCTTTTTTATCGAGGCAAGCCAATTCTCTAAAATGTTCTTTCAAATCTCTCCTATCAAATCTCTCATCTAGTCTGCTACAAAATTTGTCATAAGATTTGATCAATTTATAGCCTTGAGTGATAAGACTATGGTACCACCAATCATGAGAAATTCCTTCCAAATTTAGGGTAGAAAACTTGATGACATCTTCTTTAGACATAGGTTTGAGTGCCAAGTATGTATCAAGTTTTTGCAACCATTCCCTAGTAAGGCTCTTCTTAGATCCATCAAAGGATGAAATAGATAGCTTCCCCAATGAGTGATCCAAATATTTTGGCTTTGATGATGAATGGTAAGTTCCTTTCTTATTCTTCTTAATTTCCATAAAATATCTTAGAGATAATCTCCTTGATTTGAGGGTCCAAATCCCTATACTCTTCATAAGCTCTTGAGATGTCATCTTGGAGGGTAGTATCTTCCCCTAGAACTTCTTCTGCTCTCTAAATGAATTTAGGCTCAAGGGGCCTATTACTGAAGTCAATTACAGAGCTTTATGTAGTAACCATCTTCTCCTTCCCCTTTCCACCATTGGTTTCACTAGTAGGGCCAGCTCCATTAATACTATCATTCTTCTTCCTAGCATTAGTCTGCATCCACTGGAGCATCTTTCCAAACATGTTGATGGGAAATTTTTTACCTTGTATCATTTCGTCAAATCTTGCTTTGGCTTCTTTCACTTCATCAATGGTTTCTTCTTGACCTAGTTTCTTCAATTTTCTCCTCCATAGCCTAATCTCTCTTTAACTTGGCAACATTAATCATTAGAAAACCCTACAGGCTAGCATAATCATGCTCTAATACCACTGTAATGTCCCTAACATATAATTTCAATAAAAGACTTATTTGTAGATTGTATTCAATACACATCAACATATGAACACAAAGATAATACTCCAATACATCGATAAACCTCAAAATATCATTTGCATATATGATATATCAGTTATAACTCACAACAATGATTGGAATGATATACAAGGTTACCAAAGATAAAAAATAGTGTTATTATCTTCCTTATAGAATCCTTGAAGTTCAGATGCAATCCCTGAGTGAGAATTCCCTCAAGAACCAAAGGGGTTTCATCCTCTGATCCTAGTGAACACTGGGTTTTTTTCCGATGAACACGAACTCCTATGGGTTTTCATCCACAAAATGAGTTAGAACACAAGTGTTTAGAAATGAAAAATAATGACATAATAATTCAATGCATATTACATGAATTGACTCCCTACATTTACATGCTAACAATTTCCCTTAAGGAACATGTCGAACTAGAGCCAAAAATGGCACCAAGCCCAAAATTTGAATTCCCAACACGCTACATTAGGTCGACCTTAAGGCCAAGGTAAATTCCTTTGGAATTCCTACTTCTTGAAACTTCGCAATTTTTGTCACATGATCCAAAGGTGTCTTATCCTTTAAGCCTATTGAAGTAGCTGCTAGTTGCCTAGCGCAGGTACCTGATCCATTCGTCTTAAAATTTGGATATGATGTGCAGGTGTCATCATAGGTGATATGTTCCAAACTGCAAGACGAAATGTGTTCCTATGGTGGAATGTAGAGGGATTCCAAAAATTGATCATGCTCCAGTATAGTGAGTCTAAATAGGTGATCTTCTGATGGCGATATCTTTTAGGTATATGATCCTTTTTCCTTGAGTGGTGCAGGGTCACCAGGACCTGTTTTGCATATTTTGTGTAGTTTCGGTTTTAGGTTGTTTGGTGTGTTTAGGAGTTTCCTAAGGTCATTAATGACCATGTGAAATCATGTAATCCACTTTAGTGTGCTTAGAGGGTCATTGATTTGAAGTTGCAAAAAGTTTCCAAATGTGCAAGAAAAGTTGTCATGCATTTTTAGCAAGTTGTCAAAAATCAGGTAACTGTTACATGCAATCAAGAAAATGGTTCCTAATCATTGGAATTAGTTTTAATGTAAGGGAAAAGACTCCTCCAAGTCGAAAAAGGGTGTTAAGAAACTGATTTTCTAATTTAGTGAAGAAAAGAAGTTGATTTTCTATGTTTTTCTATTGTTTCAATCATTTCTGTTGTTTTGTACGACCTATACGGACCATCAATGCCTCTATAACCTATTGTATAGTGTGGGCATGTGAATCTTGTAAATTTTTCTTTTCTTTTCATAGATTTTCATCAACTAGATTTAAAGTTATTGCAATTTCATCTCAAGCGGGTAGAAACCCTACCTAGGGTAACAATGAGAACAAAATAATATGTAACTCACCTCTCCATTGGTGAAAAATCACCAAAATGGGTGGAGAGGCTTATTTTTATGTATTTTATCTTATTCCTAAGTTTCAGGGGTTGGAGATGAGGTCTGCACATGCAAAAGTTCACTAGTAGTCTAATATTGTGGATATATTAGATAGGGCAGTTGACAAAAGGCAGAGAAAGTGTTATGAAGGATTGTGGAGGGAGGTTCCTTAGACTTGTGGTTCAAATACCTTGTTCATTTTTGTTAGTTTGATGCAATTCTTTATGACTGTCCCAAGAGGGAAGATTTTTTTGTCTTAGGTTAACTTTGCAAATTTGTAAATATTACGATAGCTTGCATTGTGATTCATCACATAGTAGTTGCTCATAGTCCTTAGGGTCCTTAAATAAGTTGTCCTAACCTTCTACTTTGCACCAAGCAAGGGTAAACCAGTAGTGGCAAGTTTTTTTCCTTTACTTGAGATAGGTTGAATGTACATGTTGAAGCAATGTTGCCCCATGTTTTTGGTGTTGTCCCACCTAGCCTTAGTGTGTTTTCATTCATATTAGTGCTCTAAGAACCAAGTCATCATTTGTGGCAAGGTGTACTAAGATGATCCTTTTTGCTACTACCTATGAAGTCCTTGAAGGAATTCCTTGTCTTAATCAAGTTTTGTTGAATCTTGTCCTTCCTCTGCATCATTGAGCTCTAGATATGATCATGTGCTGGCATTATTACAGATGCTATGTTCCAAACCACAAGCTGGAGGGGTGTTCTATGAAGAAATGTGATATGATTCTTGGATTCCATTTCACAACTATATTTTTGGAAAAATGGACATATGACAATATGATCCTAAGATGTGGTATGAATTAAGAGACAAAGAACCTCAGTCTTTGAGGGATTCTTTCAAGATAGCTATGCACATTGAAAAATAATAGAAAATATTTTGGGAAGATTAGTAAGAGAGATGATATAAAGATATTGCAAAAACCTAAGGGACATTAGTCTAAAGCTACATCTTTTGAAGACAAATTAGACAAGGTCATGAGTGCATTGAAAGATTTAAGCTACAAGGTGGAAAATAACAAGAAGGGATTTTTTTATGATAGATCAAATATGTAGAGACAAGAGAGAATTCTCGGGTTGTTAGATCAACCTTATAACACAAATTGGCATAATGGTAAGCCAATACATGATAATCAAAATGGTGCAAAATAAAGAGACTCTAGATCCCTTGAGAAAGAACAATACTAATTTTGTTGATGACAGTCTCTGGTACATGGTTTCCCAATTGCATCATTCTCCCTAACAATGAATGGTAGTAAAATATTCGGAAGAGCCACATAACCCATGTGATGACTATGAAAGTTCACATGTTGAGGATCATGATGTGAATATGATGTCTAATAGACTATCATTCACTACTGATGAAGATTCATTTGATGAAGGATGTCTTGAAATTTTTTTTGATGATAAAAGATATAAATCAATTAGTTACCATAAAAAAATCTTCTCTAAAGAGGAAGAGGAAGAAGGAATGAAGATACATAATGTTGAGACTTCTAACTCTAATGTTAGACTCAAAAAAACTTCAAAAGAAGAAATCATATCTTTGACTATTGTTGCTATTACACAGGTTAAAAGCAACTATAATCTTAGAAATAAAGTAGTTAACAATGATCAAGGTAAATATGGAAGCATATTCATCAAGGAACATGCTAGTGGTAAGAAGGTTCAACACTCTTGCAAACAAAAAAGAAGAGCTTGAAAAAAATGATGCATCATATAAAACAAAACTTTAAAAAACATATGAATCAAGTTGTTTATCCTCTTGTCAAAGCTAGGTATCAAAAGATGAAAAAAAAACATGAGAAAAAGGATATTAGGTGTGCTCAAGATGCCAAATCAGGTGACGAGCAAGAGATAACTAGTGACCGGGTTGTAACAATTTTTGACATTCCAAAATACAATACTGTTGACATGATTCATATATTGTCACAAGTCAAAGTGTTTGTTCCTTTGTTGGATATGATGAGAATTAAGGAACATAAGGAGAAGGAAATTTCCCTTTTCAATAGAGAATCTTCAACCTCTGATGAAAAGAAAGTGATTACCACACTTGAGAAAGTTAAGGAATAATAAAAAATAATGGATCTTGAAAATACAAATAATAAAGTACCATAAGTGTTTTTGGGTACTACCCTAACTGCTTTCCCAAATCAAGTTGTTCCATTCTATGTGACTCTTCAAATAAAAAACAAGTTAGTGGGAAATTGTATGATTGACACAGGAACTTCCACAAATGTCATGCCCTTAGCTATTATAAAAGAATTGGGGTTATGAGTAAGTAGATAATTTGGAAAATGCTTAGCTATGGACACAAGAGAAGTTATAGTTATTGGAATAAGAAAGGATGTACATTTTAGATTGGTTGCATTTCCTAAAAAAGGATTATATCATGAATGTGACTGTTGTTGACATTCCACCTCAATATGGAATGCTCTTTTCAAGAAAGTGGTCAACACAAATTGGAGGAAGTATGCAGTTGGACCTTTCATATTCTATAGTCCTAATCAATGGTAGGGATGTCAAGTTAGGGAAAAAATATCCTCCAATCTCATTGAAGATTTGCATCCAATTGAACTTGTGCATTTTGTTGATGTTGACATGGACAAATTTAGAGTTGAAGAGTCACAACCAACAGAAGACAACACTGCACCTATGTTTGAAGAAGAAAAAGAGCAAGATCATGGTGATGGCCTATGGACTATGTATATTGATGGAGCATGCTCAAAGGAAGGATCGGGTGTTGGGGTAATTTTCATAACACCAAGTGGTAAGTCCTACAAGTATTCATTCTCTTTAAAATTTGCATGTACCAATAATGTGGCAGATTATGAAGCCTTGTTGTTAGGAATAAAAGTTTTCATGAAGTATAAAATTAAAATGAATAGAGTATTAGGGGGCTTTGTGTTAGTTCTATCCCAAGTTAGAGAAATGTATGTTTCTAAGCATAAGAGATTGAAGCAATATAAATCTGTTGTCTAGGACACCATAGAAATGTTTGATGCATTCTCTATTGACTGGGTGGAAAGGGAAAAGAATGCAATGGATAGACTACTTGCCAAAATTTCCTTAAGACCAGATGATATAACCTTTTTTGGGATATCAAATGTTGAGGTTTAGATGAAGCCATCCATTCTAGATAACATCCATAATTGGTAGGTATTCAATGATAATCAAGATTTATTAATTTTTACGCTATGTAGATGAATACCATAGCCAAAATATTGATTTCCAAAATTTTGTGGAGAATATTGATGGGAAGGATACAATTTTTGAGAATGAAGTAATTCAATTGAAGAATAAGAAAATTCCCAAAGGATTATTAGCCTTAAAATGAGTTTTTGACAACTCCGATAAGTGTAATATTGTTAAGAAAAATCCTACACATGAGCAAGATTTAGAGGAAATCAATTTGGGAACTGAGTGTGCTCTGAAGAAGGTCTACATTAGTAGGAAGCTCAGCCCAAAAATCAAAGCAATGTGTATTTCTTTACTCAAAAATAATAAGCATGTCTTTGCTTGGTCATATGATGACCAGTAGGCTTACAAAGAAGATCTATTTCAACATGAAATTCCTCTTAAACTAGATGCTAAACTTTCTAGAAAAAAGAAAAGACTTATAAACCCTACGCTGACACCAAAAATGAAACAAGACTTAATGAAACTCAGAGATGGTGGAATCATTAAGCCAATCAGACATTCCACTTGGGTTTCAAACCTAGTGCTAGTGAGAAAGAAGAATGGAGATATAAGATTGTGTGTGGATTTCAGAAATTCAAATATATGTTCGTTGAAAGACAACTATCCATTACCTAATATGGAGGCAATGTTACAAAAGGTTACTGGTTGTGAATTTCTATCAATGATGGATGGGTTTAAGGTCATAACTAGGTAAAACTAAAGGAATTAAAGCAGTATAAAACTAATTTCACTACTTCATGGGGCACATATGCGTATGTGAGAATGCTTTTTGGCTTAACCAATGCAGGAAACTTTAAAAAGAGCAATAGAAGTTGCATTTTTTGATTTCATAGACATATTCATGATTTTTTATCAAGATGACTTGACTACTTATTTCAAGAAGGAAGAAGATCACTACATGCACTTAGAGAAGATCTTTGCTAGAACATGTAATTTGGAATCTCTCTCAATCATAAGAAATGTGTTTTGAAGTGACAAAGGGAAAGCTCCTAGGCCATATCATTTCCAAATATGGCATAAGGATAGATATAGAGAGGGTTATAGAAATATTAAAGATTCCACAACCCAAGACCATCAAAGGAATAAAGTCCTTTTTTTGGCAAGTGAACTTTGTGAGAAGGTTTGTAACCAACTTTTCTAAAATAACCAGACCTATCTCAAGAATTTTGAAGAAAGGGGAATCTATTTCATGGAATGAAGAACCTACCAAAGCATTTTAGAGAATAAAGGAAGCAATAAAAAAGGCTCCTATGTTGAAATCTCTTGATTTCTCAAAGCCTTTCCAACTTTTTTCCTTTGCTTCATTTCACATTGTTGCTACAATTTTGTTACAAAAGAATGATGAGGGTTTTGAGTAGCCTATTTCTTTCTTTAGAAAGTCATTGCAAGTTGTTGAAATCAAGTATGACATGGTTGAAAAATAAGAATATGTATTGGTCAAAGCTGTCAAGAATTTCAAGTCTTACTTAGTAGGAGCTTGAATTGTTGCATATGTTCCTACTGCTATAGTTAAAGACATATTCACTCAACAAGAAGTTATTGGAAGATGCAAATGGATTAAAAAGATATAGGAATTTAACATAGATATTCATATTACCAAACTGGTCAAAGGATAGGGACTATCCAAACTCATGGCTAAATCAAACCTTGAAGCTAATTAGATAAACAATGTGGAAGCAAATCAAGGATCTATTGAGTGTGAAATGCAATTTTATCCTTGGTACAAGGACATCATATTTTACTTGCAAAAAATGAATTGTCCAAATAACATGAGCAAGAATCCAAAAAAACATTAAAACTACATGCTATTAAATATGTCATCATTCAAAATGAACTTTGGTGGAGAAATAGAGAAGGGATCTTACTCAAATATGTTTATGAATAGCAAGAATCTAAGATCTTGAATGAAATGCATAGTGGAGTGTGTGGGGGTCATTACATGGAAAAAACTACAACCCATAAGATCCTAAGCTCTAGTTACTAGTGGTCCTTAGTTTTTGCAGATGCATACAAATTGGTTAGAAAGTGTGATGCTTATCATAGATTCTCTAGAATGATGAAGTTCTCTGTGAATCTACATTTGAGACCAATGTCTACAAAAGCTCCATTTCAACAGTGGGAGATTGAATTTATAGGAGAAATCACTGAAAAACCAAGTGGTGGGAATAGTTGGATTCTAGTTGCTATTGATTATTTCACAAAATAGATAGAAACCATTCCTACAAGGAAAGACATAAGTAAAGTTGTAATTAATTTCTTAATAAGCAATATCATAATGAGATTTGGAGTGCTAGTGACGTTGATATCTGACAATGCAATGTGCTTAAGATTTGAAGAGTTTACAACTTTCTACAATCAATATGGGATGGATATTTCTTATGCATCTCAATATCATCCATAAGGTAATGGACATGTAGAGTCAAGCAACAAGAGCTTGATGAAGATAATAAAGAGGATGGTTGAAAATAATAAGAAATCTTGGGATTCAAAACTCAAATTGGCATTATGGGTGAATAGGGTGACATTGAATAAAGTAATTGGTAAATCTCTATTTGAACTAGTTTATGATTTGGAAGTTGGAATGCCCATAAAAAAATTACTACCTATGTAAAAATTGATCTAGAAACATGATGATGACATCTTTGATGAAATGATTAATAGAAACAACCAAATTACTTAGTTGGATGAAACAATAAGAATAGCTCAACAAAAAAACATCAAGATGCAACAAAAAGTCAAGCATCTTTATGACAAGAGGACCAGTATGAGGAAGTTTTGAATCGATTATTTGGTACTTTTATGGAAGGAAAAGTCTCAAGAAAAATGAAAATTGGGAAATTTGAAGCTCTGTGGCTTGGAACCTATTTGATAAGCATTATTCATGGTGAGGAATCATATTTTTTACAAAATATCAGTGGTGAATTTATGACTACAATGCATGGATAATTCTTGAAACCATATTTCTCTTGAAATGTGGTTTTTTCATGATCAATGTATTATATGTTCATTCTATACAGTTTCCCTCTATCTGGGTTTCGCTTTTTTTTGTTTTGTTCTTGGTTGATCTACTTCTTCGAAGATCCTAGTTTCTTTCCTTACTTCTATGAAGTAAGTATCCCCAACTGGAGCCACTGGTGGTATGTTTTCATTTTTTATGGCTTTCAGTTTTTGTCCCTTGGTCCTTATTTTAAAATGGTCTATTTTCATTAGGGTTTATTGGAAATGGTCACCTTTTTGTGCTTAAACCTTAGAAAACTCTAAATCTAGGCAAGGTTGTTGCACTTTTGTTCTATTCCTACATTGAATACTTGCCTTGATTACCCACCTTTCAAGTTATGATATATGAGCCTTTGCCTCATATTTTAACTAGCCCCTTTTGTTAAGTTTATCGAATGGACTTGTGATTTGTTGAATTTTTTTTCCAAAGTAATAAATTCCTGTCTAAATCCCTGTGTGTTAAGTTTTGACCCCTTTTTCCTAGTGCATCCTTGAAAACAACCTTTGTGCACATGCCTTAATTGATGACTTAAGAACTAGGAATATAGCCCCACTTGAGACATGTTTCAAGCTCTAGGTGTAGCATGAATCCTCTTTGCAACATGTTTTCAAGTATCTAGTGTTGAACACCCAGAATACTGAGAGGGGGGTGAATCAATATTCATTAAAATTTATTAACTTCATCAACATTAAACATCCATTAAATGCATCACATTAAACTTGCAATAATAGAAAGGAACATAGAAAGCATGCATCACATCAAAGAACACAAGAATACTATATTTTACATGGAAAAACCAAAAAGGGAAAAAGCATGGTGAGGATTAGCTCACAATATATTATGATCGGTTATAAGATATTATAGAATGGCTCACTGCCAAGTGGACTCACTGTCCAGAGAATAGAAGAAATGGCTTACTACCATAATAGAAAAGAAGGTGGCTCACTACCAGATATTGACTGATACAATGCATCTATAATATACTAGAGATAGTTCCAATTAAGCCCCATAAAATGACTTAACATAGTTCATGCTTCACCACTTATCAACCTCTTCGCACTCTGCTTTGCTTTAGATCTCACACATAATTTTCTTGCATATCACACATCACATCACACCCTTCACATAAGGAATTAACCTTGTACATATACCACATCCAACAAAATTATCAATTAGGCCGGCCTAATTAGATGTACCATGCATTACAATAACCTATCAGCTCAAAACTCAACCACACACAACTTGCAGAATAAACCAAAGTGTGTGACAAATCAAAATAGGTTGGCATGACCTATAATTACTCTCATAAGTTTGATCTATACATATATTAATTCTACACGACCTCGAACCCTTTAGGTCGACACTGCTGGTGAAGCAAAAATAGAATGAACCAATTGTTCATCACAACTCGACATGCTAACCTCCAAAATACTTGCCACTTGGAGCATACACACTTCTAATGCCTATAAACACATCCTCAAAACCACATAGCATAACAATCATCTGTAGTGGAATGCAGAGCATTCCAATTAGGTACTTTATCATTGTAACTCTACCATATCCAAAGTGATACTCTGTCAAATCTATCTTCAATTGCATTGTAGAGGACTTCAAGGTTTGAAACTTTGGATTTAGATTCATCCAACATGCACCAAAATTACCTTATAATGGTATAACTAGATTCTTCATTGGCGAAGCAATGCAAACCAAAAGATAGGTTCTTTGAACACTAAAAATTGCATTCCTGACTTAGGCAATTTATCCAACACATTTAATCTACTTTGGACCAACACTTCTTCAGCTATGCAATTATTTGACATCACCGACAACACCATATTCAATCATGCTTATCAAACATCAACTATATATCATTGTTGATATTACAAAAATGTTGACATCACTACAATGTTGACATCAATACAATGTTGACATCAATGACAACACCATAGTAACATCATCTGCCATACATCCACCAATCTTCTCAATTAAAAAAAAAACTTCTAAAAATCTTCCCCTTTATCATTGATGGTAACACATCCTTAAAAAACTCTCAAAATACTCCCCCTTTGACATCTAGGGCAAAGGGTTCTAAATATCAAGCTATCTAACTTTTTTCCCTATATATATATATGCATGAGAATAGCCCCCCCTTACAATGTTGTCCATAAAAAATGTACTGCAACAATATCCACTACTTCCAAATATGCACAAAGAAATTTGAAACTACATAAATAAAACAAAAATGTACACAATCAACTAGAGGAGGGTAAACTACCATTTTAGGACACCTTCGATTTGGCAAGGTGTGCCTCCCAGTCCTTTCCAACTTCCCAGTCCTTCTAGGTGAAGTCAAGCATGCAACATTGGTTCTCAAATTACATGAGGTCTTCTCCTTCATCCGGTGAATTGGGTATTGGATTATTTTGTGCCAACATCTCCACCTTAGCTAACACACTGGTCAAGGGGGTAAGCCTTGCACTTACCAGATCTCTAACCTGATTGTACTGCACAATTATCTTTTCCTTTTGTTCTTGCATCTGGAAAAATTGTCCATGTAGGTTCTCTATTGCTATCCTTGTTTCACCATCTACATCATTGGTTGGATCATAGACATCGGAGGCTTGATAAATTTGTGACTCAATTGATTCCATCTGGTTCTTTACGCTCTTTATTGAGGTAGGCTAATTTTAAAAAAATTGAAACAAAATCCTTGCTTCATCCAAACACGACTGCACATTTTTCAAAATTTCTTGCAGTTTTCCATGTGCAATACTGCACTTGTCAGATATTTTGATCAATATGCTATCATTGACCTTATTTTTTATTTATTTTTCTAGCCTTTCTTCCAAATCCACATAATATTCTTTGAAATATTTTAGTGGTAACTTCAACTTTTGTACACCAGATAGGGATTCATCAATTGTTGCACTAGGAATACCTTCTTGCAACACTTTAACTTATTCTTCAATTAACTCTATGCTCTTTTGGTGAGTTTGTAATATCTCCTTCCTTGTGGAGGCATGAAATGCATCACCAAGTTGTAGTTTCTAAAGGGGAGACATTTTAGCCATGTCAACTTGACCCTATTGCATAGGTATTTGCAGGAGTTGTGCAAACACCACTGATTCAAACTGCAATTGCATATCCAATAAACCATTGAGAGAATCTCTAGAGACCCCAAAGGATTCACCAAAAAAAATTGTGCTTCCCTCTTCTTTCTCCTCACTCTTCTCCTTTTCAACACTTCCGAACTCTTCCACAGTCTTCTTCTCTTCAACAAATTTCTCATTATATTTTGGAGGAGACAGGTCTTTAGTTTTTTGTGCCTTTGATTTCTTTAGGACTTCTTTTGTAATTTCTTCCTTCTTATCTACAGTTTTCTCCATGTATAGAGGGGGTGAACCTTGTTTTTCTTGTTCTTCCTCCTTATCCAGGAAATCCTGCATTTCATTATTCTTTTCTTCTCCAACATTCTCCATCACCATAGAGGCATTACCTATAGCCACATCTTCTTGCATATTCTCTTCTTGCTACTCAATCTCATGTTTTGGAGCATGCTCATGTTGTGTATTTCCAGGCTCATTAACTTTAGGGATAGAAGTTTCAAGTTGCATTTCACTTCCACTTTCTGAAAAACATTCCCAATTCTTTTGCAATCTCTTCAACCTTCTACGATGTTTCATTTATCAACCTTTCAATATCTTCTTTATCCATGCTCAACAAAATTCTCACTCTCTTTTTTGTTATAAACCACCTACTCTATAATTGAGCCAATTTTTCTCTATCTTCATCAGAAAGAGAAGAACCGATCTTCTCCAAGGAAAATGCCCTCATTTTGGCATCCTCATCTATAGACTCTTGCCTTATAGCATTCAATAAATTCATCAAATTATCAGGTAACTGATCTTCAATTTGTTCTAAGATAGTACAAAATTTACCATGTACTTTACAATAGCTTCCTATATTGTAGTTTTGTCCAAATCATTTGAATATGAATACATTTTAGTATTATCTTCCAACATCCCATGCTCAATAATACCATTGAATAATGCATCTAACCTTAGAGGGGAATGTTCTATTATTGGAGGGGGATTTTCCTTCTTTTCTTTACCTTTAGGGGACTTTACTTCTTTTTTGAACCCTGCCTCTTTCTCCCTCACATGAATTTTGAATGCTTGCTTTTGCTTCTCAACTTCTTCTTCACTATCAGTGTCCACAATATCAACTTTTGTCTTCTTTACACTTGTCTCTACTTGAGATACATTGGATTTCCTTTTTTGGACCAACTTAGGTCCTTCTTCTTCATCATCATCATACCCAACATACCTTTCTCTTGTGGATTTTTCTTTCCTTATCCTCTATGGAGGATTTGGTTGTGCTACAAGGGCACTGGATGTTGCTTTCTTCTTCACACCAACTGTAAGCTTAGTTTCAAAGACTTTAGGAACTACTGGAGAGGGGGTAGAGGCCCTATCTGACCTTCTAATGCTAGTAGCACCTTCTGGGGGACTAGATATTCCTTTGGATTTCCCATAGGACTCTTTGATATACCCATCATTTCCTCAACTTGTGCCTTCATCTTCTCCACATTGTTCTTGATCTCCTTTTGCTTTTTATCCATATGTATTGCACTAGATTTTTCTTCATATGTGCCATATATTCCTTCTTTAGGATCTCTAGGAATACTCAAGATATGTTCTTCCAGACTAGTAATCACATCCTTTGCTACCTCATATTCCATTTCAAGAATCCACATTGTCCTCAGTTCAACAGCTTCCATAATGCAACAATATTTGTTGACAATGAAGATGATATCATTTTTGTACTTCTCAATGACACTTTTTGGAATCATTTCTCTTGCTTGCATGTTTTCTTGAATTTTTTTAAAGAAACCCCACAAAGTAGAATTTTGAGTATCTGCATTACCCAACCTTCTCAAGTGGTATCTGATTTGTATGGAAACTGGAATATCTCTCAACCACATAATGTTATTTGTACTAGGAACTTCTCTAAGAAAGTAAAACAATAAGCATATAATTAGGGTACCATGTTGGAAGGGGTACCGGGACTCTTTGGTATTTTGAAGATTCTCCAATAATTGTTATCTCAACAATTCACACAAATCTACATCCATACCTTTCTTCACCATCTCATAGGTAGTGTTAATCACAGAGGCAGAAATAGAGTTTTCTTTGTTTGTGAAGAAAATGTTATATCCTATCATCATAGATACATTATTTATTGTCGTATCTTCTATATCCTCTATTTTTAGGGCACAATTATCAAATTTGGCACCCGTTAACTTCATTACTACTTCATTCTTTATAGATTTGAGAGCCAGAACTAGTCTGATGGAGCATAAACTTGTTACAACCCTAATGGATTCCTTGTTGATCATGTGTGGTAGATCTAAACACATGAATCCATCATGAATTCTTCTCAACATGTATCTAACCCATTCATTCACATAGAAAAATTTAGGAAAGTTGTTCCACATATCTAGTTTCTTCTCTGCCAAACTTTCATATTCCAATTTCAATTCAAAATCATCACTAGTTAGCTCATCCACCCAAACTTCTACCAGCTTTGAATGATTGTATTCTTCTAATTTTGCATGAATATAAATCCTCACATCCTCAGTATGCAATACACCATAAGGAATACGTGAAAACACACCTTTCAGATTCGTCACCATGGATTTATCGGGGTGCTTCTTAAACTTAGGTCGAGGTCAGTCCACAACTTTAACTACTTGAGGTGTACATTTTTTGAACTTATAAAACAAGGGATAAGCATGAAATTATAAATACCTTTGAATCCTTGTTGGTTAGGGTTTCGTGTGACAATTTGGAAGCACTTCACTTGGCCTCTACTCAACTCTTCACTTTTCAAGAATTTGATCACAAATGAAAATTTCATATGCAAAATAACTTATAAACACCTTTTGGATGACCTAAAAAGAATTTATTACATTGATTCAAATTTAGGTCAAAAAGATATCAAACCCTAATGATATCATCATAGGCACCTTCAAATACTTCACAAAATGCCACAATAAAAGATTTTTCACTGATGATTTCACCAGTAGATCAAGAATAGCAAACTACATCTTGTATCAATGTGCTAAGGGAATCAACACCATATCTTTGGCAGGGGCTTAAAGATATTCTATTAAAACTCCCCTAATCCAAAGCTCTTTATCTATTTTCTAGAGGAAACATCTGCACTAGGAGCTGGCACAGACTCATTCCTCACCTCATTCTCTTCTTTCTTTTTCTATATCTTGTTTATTTCCTTCTTCATCTCAATTGGATCCACATTCTTTACTAAATAAACCTTCTTTAGTGAAACAAAGTGTCCTAATTTATTGCATTTGTGACATATGACACCTTTTTTAACAAGCTCGCTTCTATCCATTCTAGATCTACACTCATTAGCCTTATACCCAAATCCATTGCATGTATAACAATAGTCACTAAAATATTGAAACCTCGTGAAATTATTGTAACCATTCATCATTTGATTTCCACATTCATTAGCTCTATAACCAAATCTTTGGCATGTATAACACTGACCAAAAAATGATTGAGCATTCTAATTCATTTTCCTTCTACAATCTACAACCTTATGTCCAAAATTATTGCAAGAATAACAATAACTATTAAAAGATGGGTAACTTTGTGCATTTGGTTGTTTGATAAGAGGCCTTTTGAATTATTTATTCTAGTTCCAAAACTTTTTGATGTTGTTCTTCTTGTCATTCTTCCTTTCAACATTGTTTAGGGTTTGATCTACCTTTGAGCTTTCTCCTTTCTCAAACCCTAATCCTTATTTATCTAAAGAAGCCTTATGATTTTCAATCATCTCATCAAGCATTGTGGTACTTTTCTTGAATTTATCTTCATGAATCTTTTCTTTATCCATATCTGACCTCAAGTCACAACCTCTTTTTCAAGCTTTGAACATTCTTTAGATTTTTCTTTTAGTTTAGCATTAAGGTGGCCTTCAATATTTTTCTTTTCTTCAACTTGCAATTTTAGATTGACAGTAGTCTCATTTGATTGCTTGAGTTACTCATTTTTTTCTTTGACTCTTTATGTAGATTGCTTGAATTTCTCTCACAACTTCTTAATAAACTCATCTACATCACTAAGTTCACTTTTCAGATCTATGTTCGTAGCTTTTTCTTTATCCAAATCATCAAGGGCTGATTTGAGTTTTCCTTGCATGTCAACTACACAATCTTTTTCAGTAAAACCTTCATGGATAATATTTTCCAAAGGAATATGATACTTCCTTGTAGCCATGTAATCAACCTCCAAGATCTACCTCAACAATCAAGATAATTAAAGGAACCAAGCTCTGATACCAATTGTTGAACACCCAAAATACTAAGAGGGGGTGAATCAATATTCACTGAAATTCATTAACTTATTTAACTTTAAACATCCATTCAATGCATCCCATTAAACTTGTAGTAATAGAAAGGAACATAGAAAATATGTATCACATCAAAGAACACAAGAACACCAAATTTTATGTGGAAAACCCAAAAAGGGAAAAACCATGGTGAGGATTAGCTCATAATATATTATAACCAATTATAAGATATTACAAAATGGCTCACTACCAAGTGGACTCACTGTCCAAAGAATAGAAGAAATGGCTAACTACCAGAATAGAAAAGAAGGTGGCTCATTACTAGATAATGAACTGATACAATGCATCTATAATATGTTGGAGATAGTTCTAATTAAGCCTTATAAAGTGACTTAACATAGTTCATGCTTCACCACTTATCAACCTCTTCACACTCTTTCTACTTCAGATCTCACACACTTAATTGTCTTGCATCTCACACATCACATCACACCCTTTGCACAAGGAATTAACCTTGCATATATACCACATCCAACAAAAATAGCAATTAGGTTGGCCTAATTAGATGTATCATGTATTATAACAACCTACCAGCTCAAAACTCAACCACACATGCCTCGCAGAATAAACAAAAATGTGTGACCCATCAAAATAGTTCAAAATGAGCTATAATTACTCTCATAAGTTTGGTCCATACATAATTGAATTCCACATGACCTCAAAGCCTTTAGGTCAACACTGTTGATGAAGAAAAAATAGAATGAACCAACTGTTCATTCATAACTCGACACACTAACCTCCAAAATACTAGCCACTTGGATCATACACACTTCTAACACCTATAAACACATCCTCAAAACTAAAAAGCATAACAATCATTCATGGTAGAAGGAAAAGCAATCCAATCAGGTACTTTGTAAATATAACTGTTACCTATTTTTCACTACCAGCTCAAACAGGTAGAGCTGAATGAAATTCATCATTGATAGGTATAGAAATTTTCATGTTTTGCTGATTGAAGTATTCATTGATCATCATAGAGATCGATTTACATCTGAATCATAGTTTTATTGTGCAAGCATTTGAAACAGAAAATTGAAAATTTGCATAGTAATTCCTTTTATTCATTTTGTAAAAATGTTGAATCTCGCACAAGCCGTGAGAGTAACTGAGTTTGATTATAACAATCAAAAGATGAATACAAAATTCAAACGACAAACTACACTGTTGAAAATAACATAAGCATAAAGAAGAGGAGCAATTCATCATTGCCTGTAATGATGAATCACTTTCGTTGGTATCTTAGCCGTCACGTCTCCAAGCAGCTGCAGCCTTGTTTCCTCGCTCCATGAATTTGCAAAATTGTAAAGGAGTGGCGTTAGAGTTATACTCTAAGAAATGACAAATTACATTTTTCCTTACGCCTATGCTATCGATAGAAATGTAATTTGCATCAAAACAAGCATTCATCAGATGAAAGGCTGACAATCAAGAAAAAAATAACTCAATGGAATCTTTCAGCTTCTTTTATTTTACTAACATGTTTGTTTCAATGTGCAGGAACAGGTTCATCATATTCGAGATCATTTTATCAGATATGTGGAGCAAAACGGGAACCCACAAGGGTTGAGCTTGGCATATCAAGGAGGATATATTCTCAAGTTCCATATGCAAGTTCATGAATGTTGATAACAGTTCTTAAAAGCATTAATGCTGCTGAAACTAAATGATATTATTAGGCAAGCAACCTTATTTCAAAGATATTTCAAAGTATTTAGCAACATTAATTTCAAAATGTAGTAATCTACTCTTGAAGCGGACAACCTTTGCAAGGTATGGACCATCAATGTTAGAGTTGTTTTTCATCTTCATTTTAAGCTGAAAGTGATCTTAATGTTTGAAAAGAATAATGTAATGGCAGTCAAAAGGATATATGCAATGATTCCTACAATCCATTTATGAAATACAAGAGCTAATGCATTCATGAGCAGCTTATGAGCTTATGAGTTAAGTGACAAATGCTTTCCAGTCATGGGGAATGATGAAGGTTACAGCTGAATCAAAAGTCCAACTTTGAGTATATGCAAGGAGGCATTTAATAAATTAATAGAGCAATTTTTGAAGCTACAAAAATACATTTCAGAATCAAGTTTGCAGAAACAAGGCATGTTGTATGTCATGGTACATCTTAAGGGCCAAAAAACCAGTGAGAAAGAATAGGAATTTCCTATCAATTTGAATGTATAATGCTGCTACACAGTCAATAAAAGTATGGTATGACAACATTCAATGCAATGTAACAAAAGCTTTATCATGGTTCTAATTGTTTCTTTCATATTGTATAAAATTATGTCATGAAGGACAATGAGCATCCATAATCTCATTACAAATGGATTTCCATTACAAATGGAAGGAGCTGGAGGTTTTCAGAATTATACAATGACCATGAAAAATGAACAATGAATGGATGATTATACATGAAGTTGATCAGTCAAAACCTTGTATGACTTTAACCTAGTATATGACAATTGCTTTTGACTGAGGTTATGAAGTTCATGACAGTTAAAAGGGGATATTGATATCAATTACAGTCATGAAATGTGACTACTATCATGAGAGAAATTCAAGGAAAACAACTTTCAAGCCATATCATGGTGGAAACTCAATAGAGCAGATCATTGTTTCAATTAGTAAGACAAAATACAAAAGCTTTCATCTTCTTCCAAGAGTCATGCATTAGAGCATAGTAACAAGTGAAGGTACAGTTTAGAGCAATGTTTTGGAGTGGAGAAATATGCTTATATGTTTAATGCAGTCCAACGAAATAAACATCAACCATGCAAAAACAGAGTTCTCTAATTTCAATCATGGGCAGTGATCTCATAAGTGCAGTCACAATGTTAAGAACATTCATGAATAGAATGCTGATACAACTGGTAAAGTTAAATGTTTTGAGTTGTCAAAATCTTTCAGCGACAGGTAACATATGCATATCTCTAAAAAGGGAACATAACATGACATTGACAGTCATCAAGGAGCTTTCTATAGCAAATACAGGGAGTAGTTGAAGATTGTTATCAATGTCAAAATAGGAGACAATGAACAGATAACAAAATAGACATGAGGAAATATTCAGAAAATCATGCAAATTCCTGTCTAGAATATCAAATCATTTTTCACCATGGCGGCTGTTACAGTATTGATGCTTCAACATTGCTCAGAAATGTTCTTATGGCGAAAAAAATGCGAATATCTTTTTACCGATGAAGGATTTTATTCTAAAATGCAAAAATACAACAAATTGTAAAGACCCAGATGGGGTTTTCATAAGCCACGGCCAGGTATAGAGTATGTTAAAGTTTTCAAGCTATAAATGTAAAAATCTCTTGGTGCGCAGCAAAGGATTCATGGAAATACTTTCATGGCAGTCACAGAAAGAGGGCGTTTATTCTCTGTTTTGCTTCTTCTTAAATCACAATGAAATTCTTCAGAAGCAGTAAAGTAATGGTAGCTTTGAGATTACAAAGATCTCATAAGTGGCGGCTAACATCAAAATACACTATAGTGGCCTGAAAGAGGTGGAAAGTATACAGGAAAGGAAAGTATCAAGCTTACTAGCGCTGTTATAGTGTCATGTTTTCATAAATTCCTTTGTGTCATATCTTTGCCAGTACAAATCGTGTTCTCTCAAGGCTTCATGGTGGTCCAAAAAAAAAGGAATAGCACATAATATATCAGATTTATTAACAGCCGCGCCATTTAGGCCTCGAGAAAAGAATTCAAATGCTCGAAAAGACTCAGATTTGAGGCAAAATGAACTTCATCTTACCTTTACAACTCATAATCTTACAAGAAGTCATCAGTATTGGCTTGAAAAATTCAAGTTCGAGCTCGACTCCAGTTCTCATGGTGGCCATAATCAACAAATACAAAGATACATAGAACAAAGGAAGTAATAGAATATATCAGAAAGAATGTTCAATATTGTGCACAACCGCGCTTTTAAAGCCTCATAATTGCTATATATTGGAGTTAAGATACTTCAACTAGTAAAAAACGAGCTTACCTTATGAAAATTAACAGGATTCAGCTGAGAAAACGTCAAAAAGTGCAGATTCGTACCATTTCATGGTGGAATTCGAGCTTCAAACCCTACTCAGCGATGGCGGCTGGCTTCTTCATGAAGTTTCTCGAAGTCAAAAAATAGTAATGATTTAGGGTTCGATGTGTGCTTTTGTTCATTCACCCTAATTCCACTTTGCATATTTTTGTAATGATTTTTAATAATCATTTTGTCTTTTAATTGTCCCCATGGTCACAATTTTGAAGTCAGTGAGCCTAGCAATAGTATGGTCGCCATTATCAAATAATGAGCTTTTGCTAAATATTATGTCAGGGGGTTATGTTATTGACCAAGACATGCCTAATGCTGATGTAGTCGACCTTTCTCATAAAACACTTAGAGTTGACTATAGTGTTTATATACTATAGTGTTATTTCAATAGTCTATGGTCGGCTGATATTAGTTAAGTGAAGAGTGCAAAATACATGCTTAACTAATGCTGATAGTCTATGCTTAGTATGACATATGGAACTTGAGAGTCATGAAGTGGAGAAATATATTATCTAAATTAGCTTTATTCTTTTCATATTTATTTGCATAATTCAATGTAAATGGATTAATTAAATGATACATTATAAATCATTTAATTAATTCATCGTCTAAATGCAAATAAAGATGTTATTTAAAGCTAAATCACATTTTTACTTCAGTTACACATCAGACTCAACTAAAGGCTTAGACGTGGAGATGGAGTTCCAGTTGCATGGGTGAATTGACAAGAACGAGGCAGTTTTGCATGCTTTAGCCCACCTTTTCAGGGATTTCAGTTCAGTTTAAGTTGCAGATCAGTTACATGCTTTATGACTACAGGTTCAAGACTGAGTTCACTCATTTTTGCATGAGTTTGAACCACATTTTCAGGGATTTTTGCTTCTGCTCGGTTTTCACTTTGGAATTGTCACTTTCTCACTGAAATTGACTTTCAGTTGCTTATTCATGCACTTTGAAGTGCATTCATTCTTATTGTATATATTGAAAAAGTTTATCTTTTTTCATTGGAGTTCTTTTTTCCTGCTTACGCATACAATAGTGAGGCATTGTAACTCCACTTTTTCATTCAAGAATTGTAATAGAGCTTTCAGTATAGTTTTTCCTTCTCAATATTTCTTGAGTTTTATTGTCATATAAATGATTGGATTTAAACACTGTGATTTAATCTCAAATCCTTTGTTTTGTCTCATTAATGCTTTAAAAAACAAGAAGATTTCATGTTATAATTCAAGCTGCATGTTGTGTTTAACAAAGATTTCAGTCATTTGTATCTGTGAAAATCTAGTTTTCCTCTTACAAACATTGAAATTTCAAACCTTCATGTGAAATATTGGTGAATTTCAAGATTTTAGTTGAATTGTGAAATAAATTTAGAACTTTATTGTAGCAGATTATAAATTTAGGGTAACGAATAGAATCATATAATTTTGGTGCAATCACCTCTTGTAGCTTTAGGATTTCGATTCAAGCAAGCTTTCTATCTCTTTCCCAACCAGGTTAGTTAGTTTTTAGGAGGTTTTCATCAGGGAACCAACCCTCTTTGGAGATTGATTCTTGAAATTAGGCAACCCACAGGCCTGAGAATCATTCCATGTTTCAACAGATTGCTGAATTTAACTATTCAAGCGTTTGGGTGCAATCTGATTGACAACAATAACTCTACCATATTTAGAGTGATACATTGTCAAATCTATCTTCAACTGTGGAGGACTTCAAGGATTGAAACTTTGGATTTAGATTCCTCCAACATGCACCAAAATTACCTTAAAAATGCATAACCAAATTCTTCATGGAAAAGCAATGCAGACCACAAAACAAGTTCTATGAATACTAAAAATTGCATTTCAGACTTAGGAAATTTATCCAACACATTTGATCTGCTCTGGACCAACACTTCTTCAACTATGTAATGAGTTGACATCGGTGTCAACACCATATTCAATCATGCTTATCAAATATCAATCATCACTACAATGTTGACATCAATGACAACACAATAGTAACATCATCTACCATACATCCACCAATATTCTCAATGAAAAACAAAACTTCCAACATCTAACACATAGCAAGTTTGTACTGAGCGGGGTTTATAAGATCAAAACACATGTCATGATCTTGTCATAGTGCACTTCCTCCTCAGATCACATATTTGTTCACATAGCGTATAACAAGAATGCACTAGGTTTTCTTTGTTAAAATGAAGGCAGGTGTCATACTTTAATTACTATGCATTCTTCCTTTTAATCACAGTTCTTATTCCTCAACACATTGGAAATTGCGCTAGGATGGAGTCATCTAGAAATCAACACTTGTCATGTTTTGAGTTCAGTGCTTCATTCCTTCAGAGCATATTTTTATAAAAGGAGCATATAAATAAAATGCATCAAGCGAGGTTAAATAAAAGGAGGATAGGTGGTGACTTATGGTTTTAGTGCAAGGATTCTTTAGAGTGTGTTTTTATGCTCATGGTGCATAAGGAAATTTCAACAAGCCTGATGAGTAAAAAGGGGACACACGTTTGTCTCAAAACACAATGTGCTACCTCTGTGCATCACATTCTTGTTCTAGTAGCACATATATCAAAGGCACTAGGAGGGTGATATCACAGGTGGACACTTGATGCTTATTCCTTTCAATGCATGGTTTTTATGGACACATAAGGAAATTATGCTTGATGATAGTCATAGAGATATTGACATGTGTTGTAGCCTGATTTCATTGTGAAGCTTCTACACAACACAATTTCATATGTTCAACACAAAACTAAAATTCACTTGAAGGTAATAAGAAATAAGAGGAGATGTGGCAACTCCAAAAATCAGTGCAGAAACCCTTCATAATGCGTTTTATCAAAAGCACATTAGGAAATTCAAATTGTATATGCGATGGACCTTGACATTGCGCTAACCATTGATCTTGTTTTAAAGTGCTCAGATCAATGACTGGAATTCAAACAAGAACAACTAGTTGTTGATGTTTAGTTTCATCTACACAAAACTTTACTTCGATAATTGAGACTCAACCACTACGATTTGGAGATGATAAAACAAATAATTGTTTTTATTTTCCTCATAATTGAAAGTGCATTTGTGATTTTTGAAGATTGGAGATCTTTGAAAGAAAATTGCAAGCAAAAAAAGCTAGGGTTTTCGAGCAATTTCACTGGTAAGTGCTTTGGTCTATTATAATTTTAAAATTGTTTGTAAATTATCGTAAGGGTTATAAAGAAAAGGGTTTTAGATTATTTATTTGAATTCTCAAAGAAGGAATTAAAACCCTAATAAAATTTACAATTCTTTAAAAACCCCTAAACAATTTGGGATTGTTAAAACCCTAAAGATGAGTCAATCAAGGGTAAAATCAAATGAAAACAAAATATTTATAGAGGATTACCTAATGAATCAATCGTTTGGATCTACTAAATGATAAAAAAATGCTTAAGGAATGGGGGTGTTAATAAATAGGTTGCAACATTTGGAAGGATATATTAGGGATTCCATCATTCTATAACATGGTTGGACATTGCTTGAATACAAATATAAAAAAGTAGATATAATTGGCCAGTGTCAAATTTATGGACATAGGATTTGGGAAAGTTGGTGGTGTTGAATGTATTCATCATGTTGATTTGATCAAAGCCCTGGGTCCACGGATATGATGAGAAAGAGAGGTTTATAAAAAATCAAAAGGGAGCACCTTTGTTGGAAATTTCAAGGCAACAAATTATTGATCTTTTGACCTAAATGTCTCAACCAGTGTGAGTATAGACTTTGGTTCTCGAAGAAGAGAATGGGAAAAAGATAAGAAAAATTCTAGGGTGTTATGGCCTCCTCAACATGGGAGAAGAGGTTCAAATAATAAATTTGTTAGATTTTCCAAAGATAAAACTGAACCTTTTGATTTCAACATCTTTGAAGACAATTTCATCAATACTTACTTTTCTCTATGCTAAGTCCTTATGGAGGACTATAAAATCAAATTTAAAATTTATATGATGATGTTAGTGTTGCCTGATTTTCACCTACGAGCTCAATTAGGTAGGGCAATCTATGTTTTCAAGTGTTCATGAAGGCCAAATGGAGGAACATTTGCATCAAGGTTACATATTTCCTAACTTGTTTGCTTCTTGTGCAGCTGCAGGGGAAAATTATGTTTTAAATTCAGCACGTGGATTAAATGTGGCTCCCATAAGGGTTGAGCCCAACGTGCAGGTGTTCGGTTTTCATTCGGAAGGTCTTCATCTTATGTCTTTACCTTGCTTTCCCCCCTTTCAGTTTTGGTTATGATCCCGCTTTGCTTTCTTTTGTTTTGGGGTTTTTTACTTTAGCGGAGGCAGAATTGAAATGGGGGATGGACTTGGAAATGTTGGCTAGTCTCAGTTTCATTTTACATCCTGAATCTGACTCTGCCTTTTCTTTTTGAAATGCTCAGGTCCCCAGGACATTTTCGGTCGCCGTGAGTTTTTCTATCTTTCTCTGTTGGGGAAGGGCTCTCGCCAATAGTTGTTCACAAGGTTAGCGTCGATGGGAATGGTTTACATTCAGTATGATGTCCCACCGACTGGTGGGAGTCTCATCGAGAGAGGTTAGCGTCGGTGTGATGTCTCGCCGACCAAGTGGAGTTTTGTCGAAGGTTTGTGGCTTCGGGGTAAGGCCCTGCCGATTGATGTTGGTCTCGCTGAAATGGTTTGAGTTTGGTGAAATGTCTCGCTAAAGGATTGTGCCTTCGGTGTAATGTTTTGAGTTTTGCATAATGTCTTGCTGACTGAGGGGATTCTCGCTGAAATGAAATGGTCTCGGGGAAAGGAGTTAGTGTCGGTGTGAAGTCTTGCCAACCGAAGGTGGTCTTGACGAAAGGGTTTGAGCTCGGGGAGAATGGAATGAGTTCGGTGTGATGTCTTGCCAACGAGGTGAGGTCTCGCTGAAAGATGAAGGGCTCGCTGTAATGTCTTTCCGAATGCAAATGTCTCACCGATAGAAGAGCACAATGGTATAACTCTTGGGGGATCACTATGAGGTCTTGCCGACAAGCAATGGTCTTGTCAATAGCAATGGGTCTACTGTGGACTTCGGCGAGACCTCTTGCTGAGGGTGGTAGTCTGGCCAAATGATTTTTGATCACTATGATATCTCACCAACTTGTTGTGGTCTTGCCGATGGGTATATGGCTTCGGTAAGACTCTTGGCCAAGGGGTTTGCGTTCGATATGATATCTTCCCGATTGATAAAGTCTTGCCAATGGTTTAGCTCTTCGGTGTGACTGATAGGAGCTCGCTAAGACCTTGTCCCGACTTGTTTGTCTTGCCAATGGGTGTGTTCATGCTGAGCATCGCTGAGACTCTTGCCGATGGTCTAAATGGAATGGTATCTACTGTTAGGTGCTTTTGGTATGACCTCTTGCCGAAAGCAATAGTCTTGCCAATGGTTTTGGGATATCAATGTAACTCTTACAACTCGATGTGAAGTCTTGCCGACAGTTCTAAGCTATGTCAATTGCTGCTATGGAGTATAATTGCATTGGGGAGACATGGCTAGTGTCTCACCGACATGTGATTTTGTTTGAACGAATTTTGACCGCTTGAAAATCTTACGTGGTGTCTGTTCAACCAATTAGAGGAAGCTGAGGGTGAACCAATGGAAGTTTGACCGTTGTGACCATCCCGTGAAGATCAATAGAATGTGAGCGGTATGGATCTACTCTGTGATAAAAAATGATGAATCGATTTGGTGAATAGTGGTGTTGTCTGTGAAGGGATTTAACAGGAGAAATCTGATGTTGTTTCTCAAGGAGGTCAACTTGTAGGAAGATTTGGAACAAGAAGAAAGTCGAAAGGAAGAAGGGGCCGTGAGTCTCAATGACAGCTGTGTTGTTTACTGCCAAAGGTAGGTCGACATTAATGACAGTGTTCCAAATACATTCAAGGCAACTCTACAAGGAGGTCTTGAGGTCAGACACGAGGGCCAAAAGTTAACGCGATGGTTTCAAAAGATCTGAATGCCATGCCTGGGAGCGGTCTTTCACTGACATGAGTAGGGTATGCACATTTAATGCCTCATTGACTTTATTTTCCAAGACTCTTCGGAGGCCAGCGTGTTCAGGAACCGACTCATTTTTTGTAAACCCTAGGGCAGGGGCCGACACTTTTTAGTTTTTGTTGTATATATGGCATTGGGCCTCTTTGTAAGAGGGAGTTCTTGGTTAAGAGATTGCTGAAAGAGCATTTTAGACTTTATAACTCATTTTATGAATACTACAGATTTGTAATACAAAGACTCTTTATTTTTCTCAATAGAAAGTCATTTCCTTCACCGATTTTCTTTGTTGTTTTAGTGCTGGTTGTGAGTTGCATGATAAAATTTTGTGTAATCCATTATTTTATTAGATTCCTTCAGTACTGGATGCAAAGAATATTATGTCATAGTGGAGTTTTATGTTAGTGATTTCTTTCTATTGCATTTATATCTGTGACAACATTATCGTTTTCCTTCTGTTAAGCATTAGAACAGTCAGAACCTTACATAGAATCGCTTTTGCAAACATAAATCTCTGTGTTGTGAGATTGTTTAGCTTTATTGAGATTTCTGTGAGTTTCAACAATATTGTCAGATTTTTATTTTTGGTGTATCACCTATTAGTGATAGGTTTTAAATTTCAAGCATATCCTTCTTACTCTTTTCCTTGTCATTTTTTAGTATTTTCAAGTTATCTTAAGGGGAACCAACCCATAATCTGGAGGTCCACTTCATTCCTAGGTCACCCACAACCTCGAAATGTTCCCATGTGTCAATAGGTTGCTACAATTCATAGCTTAGCAAGGGTGCAAACCTTATTTGACAACAGTTAGAATTTTTTTTTTAGCACATGGATGTCAACATGAGATTTTATTATGTTGCATACATTATATAAGAGATGCACAAGTAGCTAATAGTTTTAAAATACCCCAAGGTTGGCTTATATTGTAAATGGTATTCTTTATTGATTCATATGGTTTTGTATAGTGAGTCAAAGATTTGAACTAGGCCCTTGAATCTAAAATCTCATGATGAAGAAGGAAACAAATTACCAGTCCAAATTTGGTCATACATTTGGGACTCCCACTATTCATCTGCCAATTATTTGGTATTTGAAAATGTATTTGTGCATGATGTGTTGACAAATCTTGGCCTTCAGCTAAAGGATATGATTTTTGAGAATTTTTTTAGGTTCCTCAAGCCCCTACAATTTAATCCTATAAAGAAAATTGATCACTTGGGGGGATTGGTATTTGCATACCAATTGCATAATTATTCAGAGTAAATGGCACCCCTATCCAACCACATTTTCTTCCAAAATTTGTGACAAAAAAATTAGATTTCATGGAGATAATGTGGCAACTCAATGAGGTTGATAAGTTCCATTTCATACTCATTAAGAAAGGATCACTCATTCTAGGGGGAATGCAATTCTCTCATTTTAATATAAATGCAAAAGAAGGGTTGGATGTTTTTCTAACTATGCTACAAAGTTATAGAATGAAAGTGGATCATGTTAGGAATTATGACCCTAAGGGGTACATAAATAAAATGAGATCAGAAAGAGGTAGTTCCCAATACTATCATGAATTCCATGCTTCAAATTATGTTAATAGAAATCTTAGAACATATGAAGCAGGGAAGGAGAGGAAACAATGATGGACATTCATGGTCCAGTCAAAGGAAAAAAGGGTAGTGAAAAATTCCTCCTATGCTAGCCCCTTTGAAAACATCACAAATCCTATGGAGAGGATGTAAAAGATGTTTTCCTATTTGAGAAAAGTTCTGAAGAAGAAGTTGAACAACTTATTCAACAAGAAGCCATGATAACACAATCTTCAATGCAAGCTTCCCCAAGCCATTCAAGACCGCTAGGTATTCAACCATTGGTCGATTATTTAGTGAATCTACATGAGGGGGGAAGCAATTAACAAGAGGACATTAAAGAAAACCTGTCAGATGACGAGGAAATGGATCAACACTTACCTTCCCCTCAAGTCAATTAAGGGAATGAAAAGGTTCCCGATGATAGGTTTGTTGTTGAATTTTATAATGATGGCTTGCTCCCTGATGATGTTAGAGTTATGGCTTGATAAAAATTCATGGATGATGATACCTTTGTAACTTCTAAGGATTTTAAAGATTTCATAATTAAGGTTAAGAAAAATGAGTTCAATGAAAGGCTGAATCAAGCAAAGGAGGGAATGGATCCTTCAAAATATGAAGAAATTATTGAGAAAGTCCTTCAAGAAATGGACTTTGATGCTTCAAGATTCAGTCCAAAGGAAGGAAGAAGAATGGTTAAGGAAAGTGGGACCCTCTTGCTGCAAGAGTGGTACCTTTCATCATCCATTGTTGTGGATACAATTAGGCATCAAGATGAAAATGCATTTACATTTGATGAGCCAGCTAAGAAAGCATATTTTGGGTTAGGATGTAGTCTTAATTTATAGACCTTGGTTATATGGGCAATGGCCCATGCCACAAACAAACCAAGAGTGGATAATTTTGTTAAGGAGATCATAGGGAATGTGATAATTAAAATAACATATAATACATCAACACCATAGGTAGTAGCTTTGTTTGTGCATACATCCATGTTTAGTGCTGAAACTGCAAAAAGACAAGAGGAAGAGTATAAAAAGTTACATTCTAAGCATGTAAAATTGTAGGATGAATACAATAAGGTGGTAGCTTAGCTTCCATAACCTCAGGTTGTGACTCCTCTTCCCCATGCATCTACATCGTTTGAGTTATCATCTCAAGATAGAGAGACTTTGTCTCTCAGAATAAAAAAGTTGAAGGATCAACTAAAGAAAAGTAAGGAAAGTGAAAAGAAGGCCAAAGAAGAGGCCAAAAATATTGCAATGAACATCATTGATGATATTCTAGGCCATAGAATTTCATGTGTTTTGCATAAGATTGAAAGTTCTTGGATTGTATTTGATGGACTACAAAAGGCATATGCAACTTTAGGGAAACTTTTAGGAGGTCTTGAATAAGTGGATTTTGAGAGCCACTTCAATAAAGGAGATTATAAAGATGACATCTTTTGATGGTAGCGCTCCTCAAAATTTGGTACAACTAAGTGAGAAAATTGAATTATTGGGAGAAGTTTTTTCCTTTCAAACAAAGTTGGACATGTAGTTTAATTCTAAGTTGAAAATATTTGAAAACATTGGAAGAAGGAATAATGCCAAAGATCATGGACAGTTCAGGGGTTATAAAATATTTGGACATATGGAAGATAGAGTTTGCAAACATCCTTCCCTCATTGTCATCATATATCTATAAGGATGACAAACCAGATTGAGCTCTCTAAATAATTCAATTGATGAAATTAAAATTAGTGACTAATATGGATAGTTTTGAAAAATCCACTAGGGCTATTATAGATGCCAGATATAACACCCACAACAACAAGGTTCAAAAGATTTTAATTTTTTAGTGGCCTTCTTAAGAAGAGTATAGCTTGTGGGTGGATAAATACATTGAATAGATGTCTCCTATGCTCTTTTTATCTTTTTTTTGCAAAGGTGGAGCCCATTTTGTCCTATGTAACCCAACCAACACCTCCCTTGAGGGTTTTTTTGAGGTTTACAGTTTCAAATTGTGTTGAAAGAGCTCAATGGTATGATTGTAGTTACACCTTTTGTATTTCATCATTGTAGGATCAACAAATATCCTTTCCAATAGCGTATGCAACTATTTTGTCTTTTTGTAAAAGATTTGTTTCTCCCATGAGGCAATTGTAACTTATGCTTGTCTGATCTTGAAAGGACAAGATTGTCAAGTAAAAATATTAAATTTATCCATGGCTTGAAGCTTGTTTGCTCCCTTGCTTCTATAAAAGGGAATTTAGGGTCATTTTAAAAGGATCTTGGAGAATTTTGTAACTAGAGCATTTTGTGTATTAGTCTATTTTGTCCAGTCTAAGTTTTCATAGAAAAAGGATATCAATGTAACTATTAATTTTGTATGATATACTAGCTCAAAAAATTAATATACAATGATAATTTCACAATCAATTGTTCTCCTAATTATATAGTTCTTCAAAATTTATGAATACAAATTGATCAAGGATCTTTTCTATTCATTTTATAGGTTTTTTGTAATTGAATGTTTCTTTCATGGCTTCTACTCAAGGAGTAGATTAATTTTCTTTGTGAGGAATATTGAAGTTTTAAAAATATAAAAGGATTATTAAGTAGAATTGATTGCAAAATTTTAAAGAGGTGACAATGTAGGGCATTATTACAAAGCTTTTATAGAGCTAGAATGAATATTGTTGTATGGGTTTTCAATTACATTTCCCTTGGACTCCGTTCCTAGGTCTAAAAAAACACTATGAACAAGTGTTCCAATTGCTTTTCCATGGTAATGAATTTCAAAATAAATTTATCTCCCATTTGTAATTTATCTTGTAATGTTATTTTCATGCTCTCAGTCATAGTATTGCATTAAACTCCAAGAACTTAACTCTTTCTATTGTTTACATGTAAATATTGGTTTGAATGAAGAGAGTATATCTATTTGAACCAATATACATTATAATTTGCATGAAATATTGACAGAGATTGCATAGGATCAACCTCCTAGGTTTTGTAGATCCTAAAGTGCAAAGAAGAGAGTTGTCTCACCCTTCTCCTGTTCGTTGGCCAACCCCTTAAAAATTGAGTATAATAATTTGATATTCCTTTAGATTATTTTAAGAACCAATTGGAATAAAAAACCAATAGTACTAATCTTGAAGAATTAGACCTTCCACACACATTAAAAATAATAAAATCATTCATTATTAGTTATAGGAAGTACAAGTAGTAATTAAACATATTGTTCATGATTCATTAATATAAACTAGGGAACTATCTCATGTAATCCTTAAATAGTGGAATCATTTGAGAATATGAACATGCATGTATATGATGAACATACAAGATACTAAGAGGGGGGGTGAATCAGTATTCTATTAAACCATTCAAACATTAGCCATCCAATTACCAAAGCATATTCAACTATTATAAGGAAAGAAGGCATGAAATATCCACACAACATAACATAACACATGAACACCAAGATTTTTATGTGGAAAACAAAAAATGGGAAAAACAGTGGTGAAGGTTAGCTCATAATACATTATAACCGGTTATAGTATATTACATAAGTGATCACTACATGTGGACTCACTGTCCAAGTGGACTAACTACCTAAATAAAAAAGGATAGAAGAAATAAGATGGCTCACAACCTATTTTGAACTGTTACATATGCATCTATACTATGCAGTCATACAGTTCCAATGAAGCACAATAACAATCTTTGCACTGATTGTGGATCAACACTCTGCCTTGGTCTTTATTCACAATTCTAGTCTCAAAATTCACAAATTAACTTCACACCACTCTGATCTAATTCACATCACATATCTCGTATTCATCACATCATATATCAAAACACCAAAAAATATCAAGCATATATATCCACATCAAGTGTAACATCAATTAGGTTAGCCTAATTAGATGTAACACGCAAAATTTAACTTGTTGGCCCCAAAACATATTCTCCCTACTTTGTGCCACAATTCAAAATTCAAAATTTCTTAATATAGGTCGGCATGGACCTAAAATGGATCACACATAAAGGCTCAACACATATTAACCCTTCTCATACTCATCAAACATGTTAGGTCGACACGCCATAGGACCTAAACAAAAATCCTTCAACCATTCATTCAATTCACAACACATGGACCTCAAAACATAATACCATCTAGAATTCAAGCTCAATTGACATATGTAAACTTATCTTCAACCCCACGACATCAAAGACTCGTCCACGGAGGAGTGTGAAATATTCTAGACAAACACACTATATAGGAAATGGCTGTGAAATGTGAGACTAAACTTTGTCATTCATATCTCTCAGAATACTTCACCAAACCAGATGAAATATTGGATTTATATGCATCTACCAAACACAAAAATTAGGTTAGAATCACAGAGTGACATATTCATTTGTGGAGTGGTGTGGACCCAAAAAATGACTTACTAAACCACTGAACTGGTAGATTTTGACACTTAGTCAATTCTTCACACAATTGATCTTTCTAGACTAAATCTTCTTTCACAAATGACTTCCTCAGCACCTCATAAATTTTTTAGGATAACCCAAAGTGATCTACAACAATGTTGATATCAATGACAACATTGTATTACATCGTAACAAACTTTCTCCATGCTCATGTTGGTAACTAGCATCATCAATGACAATCTCCTCAATCTTCCAACAATCTCCCCTTTTTTCATTGATGGAAACATGCCAAAAAAACTCCAAAAATTCTCTCCAATATTCTCCCCCTTTGACATCAAGGGAAAATGGTGCCTATATATGTCATTTTGATTCATTACCGAAGCTCCCCCTAAATGATGTAGCCATATATACAGTTGTGAAAAGAATTGTCTCCCCTTGAGTCATGTACTAGAGCAAAAATCTCAAAAAGATATTGAAATGAAACTCTTTATGTCCACATATATACAAGTAATCTAAACATAAATGCATAAAAAAATAGAAAATGAGTCAATTGGAGGTGGTTGATTCCTGCAATTTCTTCACTTAATCTTCCTAGGTAGGCCTACTATCTTCCCATTCATGTTTGGTCTCTACAAGAAACCTTATCTGAGTCTCAAACTCCAACAATAGTTCCTCTCCTTCTTTTGGTGAACTAAGTACCAAATTTATTCCTTTTTCCTTGTCTAAACTAAGAAGTACCTTAGAAACCAATAGTAATTTGAGATTTATGAGATCCCTGACCTCCCCAAACTATAGTATGATATGTTCTTTTTGTGCTTGTAGTTGGAATTTTTTTTATGAAGGTCTTCAATTCTGCTCCTTGTGACACTGATGAGGTAAATAACCACGTCATATGCACTGTAGGTGACATCAATATGTGACTCAATAGAGGCCATTTCCTTCTTCATGTCATATGTGGCTCTGGGCCACTTCATGCCATATTGGAGTAGTGCCTTCATCTCATCTACACCACCTTCAACATCCTTCAATAATTTTGAAAATTTTCTTGTGTACAACAACACATATCTCTGTTATCTCCATCATTCTTTTGTCACTTAGTCTCTTCTCTACTTCTTTCTCAACCTCTTCCTTTAGTCTAGATGCATAGGACTTAAAGGTATCAATAAGCAGTTTAAAGTTTTTCATACTAGATAAAGTGGTGTTGATGTTGGATCCTAGTATGATCTCCTAAATGCTTTGAATACCTCATCCATTAGCTCTTCGCTCTTTAGATGATTTTTCAATTATCTCCTTCCTTGTAGATGTATGAAAAAAGTCTCCTAGTTGAAGCTTATGGATAGGAGAGATCTTGTTCAAATCAACACTTCCTTGTTGCATGGGCAATTATAGCAACTAAGAAGACACAATAAGTTAGAAACAAGGTTGAACACTTAATAAAATTCTCAGAGAATCTCTGGATGAGCTGGAAGATTCACCAAGAGACTTTTTAAGTCTCCATAGCCTTACTCTTTTCATTTGTAACCTTTCTGGAGTCAATATTTTCATTCTTTTCTGCATCTCTAGAAGCATCCTTGTCCTTTTCTTCCTCTTCTTATTCCTTTTCTTCATGCTTTTCTTCCTGCTCTTCACCTTTCTCTTCTTCAACATTCACTTCCTCTATACTGTTTTTTGAATTTATTGGAGGAATAACTTCAAAATTTTGTGTCGGAGGAGTAACATTTTGTATCAAAGAAGTGTTAGTATATTCCTTTGCAATGCCTTCTCCAATCATTGCTTCTTCATTTTATTTTGTCTTATCCACCACTTCTGAAGGGGTATTATCCAATGCATCTTCTTTATTGACCTCATGCTTATGTTGAGCATTATCAATGTGTACTTCTTTTTCTGCATTGGGTTTTAGAGCACTAGTATCAACATTCATTTCCTCTTCTACTATCATAAGCAATCCTAACTTGTGAACAATCTCCTCAACTTTATTATTGCATTCTTTCTGGATCCTTTCAAAGTCATCTTTGTTCTTACGCATAACGATAGTTGGTTCTTAGCTCCTTGCTAAATATAGTAGCCAATGTGGCTTTTTCATCTTTTGATAGTGGAGCACTGAATCTTTCTAAGACTTCATCTTTTAGCCTTTCAGGTTTGTTTATAGCTTCTTCCCTTCTTTTCAACAAGATGTTCCATACATCATTAGGAATATCCTTTCTGATATTCTTCATATCTACTTCAAGTACAAAAATGTACTTGACAATAGCCTCAAGAATGGTGGCCTTGTCCACCTCATTTTCTTCCTTGTACAATTATGTAGTTTCCTTCAACATATCATTCTGCACTATGTTGTTAAAAAGTGCCTCTAACTTCATTAGGGAATGAGTCTTTTTTGATAATTTCTACTTCTTACTTTCCACCAGAGTCTTCTTGGCCTCCACATTCTTTTTCTTTTCAGGAGAAGCCTTCTTGGCTTCTTTCTTCTTCTCTTGTGAACCTTTCTTAGCAACCTCTTCCTTTTGTTCTCTCATATGAACTACAAATATTTTCTTTTCTTCCTCAATATCTTCTTCCCTTTTAATATCAATATCATGTATTTTTCTCTTACCACTAACTTCACTTTGTGAAGCCTCTTTCCTTCCTCTCCAGACCAACTGTGGTCCTTCTTCTTCTACAACATTAATACCTATTCCTTTATCGCTTGTTGCTTTTTTTACTCTTCATGTATGGGAACAATAGTGGCGGTCTTTTTCTTCTTTGCCCCGGTGGAATGCACAATCTGAGGGGACTTCTCCCTTACCAGAGGACTAGTAGTAGGTTTTTTCTTCTCTCCAGTAGATGATAAAGCCCCAAACGACTTGTGTACAGGGGGAGGAGTGGTAGTTGTTCTCCCTAATCTCCTTGAGATACTTGAAGCTTCTCCAACACTCATATCTACTCTAGCTATCTCTCTAGCATACCATACCTTTTCCTTTGAAATGCCACATCCTTAAGCATATATGTCAACCATTTTGTCAACATTTTTTCTCATTACAGGTTCTTTTTGTTTGAAATGTACTTCAATGGATTTTTCTTCAAAATTCCCATACCTTGGTTTTGCGGTATCCTTAGGACTATTCAATAGAATATTGGCATATCCATTTAGATCCACTTCTATCACTTCATAACCTAATTCAGGAACCCAAACTAATCTTGATTCCATTGCCTCCATAATGCAATGATCCGTGGAAACCAGGAATGTGATCACTTTTGTACTTTTCTACAATTGACCTAGGAATCCTTTGTCTCTCATACATTCTACTCTAAAGTACTATAAAGAAAGTAATAAGGGCATCATCCTATGCATTGGTATCTCCAATGTTCCTCATGTAGTCTACAATTTGATGTGCAATGGGGCTTCCACTTACCCAATTAACTTTTACAATTACAAGAACCTCTTTCAAAAAGTAGAATAGTAAGCACATTACTAAGGTGCCATACTTAAACACATATTTCTTCTTTTTTATATCCTTTAGATTTTCCATCAATTGTTGCCTAAGAAACTCACACAAGTCAACTGCACCATTTTCTACCATATCATGTGCCACATTAATTGTGGTGACAATTTTTTTTTTGTCTCGGTTAATAAAGTAGATCTTCTACCCAATAACCATGAAAAAATACCTAACAACAAGGTTTCTGATAGGATTTATAGCAAGGGCTCTCTAATCAAATGTTGCACCAGTTTTCTCCATTACATCTTTTTTTTAACAAATTTTAGAATTGGGACGAGTCTGGTGGAGCATAAATCGATGATCTCTCTTATCACATACTTTGTGATCATATGATGCATATCATTCTGATGAATTGATCATGAATTCTACTCAGAGTTGTTCTTATCCACTTGATATCATAGAAGAAATTGGGAAACCATTGCCACACATCTACTTTCTTATTGAATAAGGCTTTGTATTTTGGCTTAAGGGCGAAATCTTCATCAACTAATTCATTTTCCCATATGTCCCTAAACTTTTCAGGAGAGTGATCTTCCATATTTCCATGAATGTATGCCCTAATATCCTCTATTGGTGAGACCCCATATGGAATGTATGAGAAAGCTCCTAGTGGGTCATCTTCTATGGATTTTGCAAGGTATCTCTTAAATTTAGGTTAGGGTTTATCTAAAAATTATACAACCTTAGGTGTAACCATTGTAATATGTATTCAAATTACTTTTAAACAATAATTTCTACAAACTAGGGTATGTAAGATTCACTAAATATTTCTTTTCTTTGCTCACCGAATTAGGGTTTTGATGCACTAAACCTTGAATTGCTTTGAAATCTTGAATTCTCTTCATGCTGCTATGATCCTCTTCAATTTCAACTTTGGTGAAATAAAATTTCCTTAGAAAATTTAATTTTAACCCTTCAATTTGACCTAATTCTACAATAAATGGTTCAATTCATAAAGCTGGCAACCCTAAAACTATATGCATAGTCAGCTTCCGAAGCTCTGCAATCTTCCGCAATACCATATGTTCTTCCACAATTTTTACCAATAGATCAAACATATTGGTCTTCATCTCATATGCTCTCGTTGCTACCTCAACACTTCTTTTCTAGTGGGGGACAAGAGATATTCATTAAAAATCCCCCTAAGCCATAGCTCTTGGCTTAGTTTCGGAGGAAACATCTGAACCAAAGGATGGTGCATATTTTTCCTTATTTTTTGTCTCTTCCATCTTTCTCCAATTCTTTTCCATTTCCTTCTTTACTTCAACCGAATTAACCCTTTTTATTGGCTCATTCCTCTTTATCAGATTATCCTTCCTTGTGTTTCTACTTATACAAAACTTAGCAATATGTCTAGGTCTACTAAAATTGTGACATACAACATTCTTTTGAACAATATTCCTTCCATTCATTCTAGACCTGCATTGATTAGCCTTGTGTCCAAATCCATAACATGTATAATAGTAGCCATTGAAAGGTTCAATCATTCTACCATTGTTATATGTATTCACCATTTGACTTCTGCATTCATTTTCTTTATGTCCAAATATTTTGCATGTAAAACATTGACTAGTAAAGGATGGAACATTTTGATTCACTTTGCTTCTACATTCCATTACTCTATGCCCAAATTTATTGTGCAAGAATAACAAAAACCATTGAAAGATGGGTACCTTTGAGAATTTGGTTGTCAAACCAGAGGTCTTTTAGCATTATTTATTTGATTTTGGATCTTTCCATTGTTCTTCTTGTCTTTACTCTTCTCTAGTTCATTGATCTTCTTTTTTGCATTAGATGTCTGATCTTCTTTTGAGCTTTCAACTTTTTAAATCCTAAACCATCTTTATTTTTGGATGCTTTCTGACCTACAATCAAGTCATCAAGCATTGTAGAACTTGTCTTGAATTTATCTTCATGATTTTTTTTTTCTCTAAGCCTAATCTTAGATTTACCACTTCTTGTTCAAGCCTCATGGATTCATCATATTTTCTTTTCACCATTGTATTCAGACATTCTTCAACTCTTTCCTTTTCTTCAACTTGTACTTTAAGTCTAGTAGTGTTTTCATTCGCTTGCTTCAATTTTTCACTTACTTTCTTATGCCTTTCCTTGAACTTCTTGATTTTCTCTCTCAATTTTTTGATGCATTCATTTTATTCTTTAACATTTTCCTTTAGATCTTTATTTTCACCTTCAATTTTGTCAAGATCTTCAAGGGCAACTTTGAGTTCTCCATATTTTTCAAGCATGGAATATTCTTCTATGTATCCAATAGCAAGAATCTCTTTCAGAGTAATAGAAAACCTTCTATCAATCATCTATTCAATCTCCAAGATCTTCCCAAAGAGGTTAAGCTCCTTCCAAGGAACCAAGCTCTGATACCAATTGTTGAACACGTGGAGTACTGAGAGGGGGTGAATCAGTATTCTATTAAGTAATTCAAACATTTTTCATCCAATTACCAAAGCATATTCAAATTTTATAAGGAAAGAAGGCATGAAACATCCACAACATCACATAATACATGAACACCAAGGTTTTTGTGTGGAAAACTAAAAAAATGGGACAAACCACGGCGAGGGTTAGCTCACAATACATTCTAATTGGTTATGGTATATTACAAAAGTGCTCATTGTAGGTGGACTCATTGCCCATAGAGAGAAAGATAGAAGAAAGAAGATGGCTCACAACCTATTTTGAACTATTACAAATGCATCTAGAATATGCATAGGAATACATTTCCAATGAAGCGCAAAAAAAATCTTCACACTAATTCTAGATCAACACTCTGCCTTGCTCTTTATTCACACAATTATGATCTCAACATTCACAACTTAAATTCACACTTCTTTGATCTAATTTGATCACATATCTCACATTCATCACATTTTATATCAAAACACCGAAAACAATCCAACATATATATCCACATCAAGTGTAACATTCAATTAGGTCGGCCTAATTAGATGTAACACAAAATTTAACTCATCGACCCCAAAACATATTCTCCCTACTTTGTGCCATAGTTCAAAATTCAAAACTTCTTATGATAGGTTGGCATGGACCTAAAATGGATCCCACATAAAGGCTCAACACATATTAACCCTTCACATACTCATCAAACGTGTTAGGTCGGCATGCCATAGGCCCTAAACACAAATCCTTCAATTGTTCATTAAACTCACATGTGGACCTCAAAACATGATACCATTTGGAATTGAAGCTCAACTGACATCTAGAAACTTATCTTCAACACCGCAACATGAAAGACTCGTTCGTAGAGGAGTCCAGAATCTTCCACATAAACACATTGTATAGGAAATGACTGTGAAGTGCTAGATCGGACTTTTTCATTCATATCTCTTAGAATATTTCGCCAAACCAAATGAAATATTGGATTTAGATGCATCTAACAACCACAAAAATTAGGTTATAATCGTAGAGTTAAATCTTCATTTGCGGAGTTGTGTAGACCCAAAAACTGATGCACTAAGAATTACATAATAAAGTTATGGAAGAAAGACTCATAAATTTGAAAAAGTAGAGTTTTTCACAAAAAAAAAAAGATAAAAAATAGAAGAGTAAAACTACCTTTCTCAAACTTGAAAAGAGTTTTGGAAAAATATAAATATGGAGATGACCATGATAGTTGGATGAGATTACAAAACAATAGATGCTACTAAAAAACCTTAGACACAACCTGTCATGTCCCCTTTTCGATAGCCACCTTGATGAGCGTTTGTCCTTTATTTATTCCCGAAGGCTAAACAGGAGAAATAAAGGAGTAAGTATTAAATTAATTATTTATAAAGTTATTTCAATAAAGTAAAAGTAAAAGATGACTTTATATTTAATTAATTTAATAAAGTGGCTTAAACTAAATATTATATCATAAAGTCACTTAAGGGAATAAAATAATATTATTTCTAGAAGCTTCTTGAAAAGTTATTGAGAAATCTTTATAAGGACCTACTGGCCTAATATTTGGACATGCTTGATTTGAAACTCACTTCTCATTACAAGTTTTGTAAGAAAACTTGAATGTTTTGTTTGCTCGAGGATTTGAAGACTCTAGAGTACCAGGTTCGGTTGTGGAAGATCAACTCTAATCAGAGTTGTTGAGGAATCCACCTAGGGTTTCTATTTTATGCTTCATTGAAGAGATTTTCAATTGCAATAATTGTTGTATTATTGCAATTTTGAGTATTAAGTTGATTGGGGGCAATAGCTGATTTATTATTGCACATCATCATTTCACTTGCAACAACTGAGGTATTGTTGCAATCGTTATTTCATTGAGTAGTTGTAGTAGCTTTTGTATTGCCGCAATTACACTTGAGGAGAAGGTTTCGATTTATTTCCAAATTTAATGGTCTTTAGACCAAATTTGAAAAGCAAGGATATATTTGATTTCAAAGAAAAGAATCTCGGATTTGGTAAAGTTTGATTTGTTAGAAATAATTGGCATTTTGGAGAAATTACATTTCAGGAGGTATTACATATTTCAGAAATTCGATTTTATCATCTTGGCTTATTCTTCAGATTGGGCCAGTTTTTTCATTTTTTGCAGATAGATATAAAATTTGTAAAAGACAAAATAAAATTGATTTCAAATATTGTTGGACATAGAAGCCGATTTAATAAAGCTTGAACTAGAGTGTTCGAATTGTATTCATCAAGAATATTTAGGTGCAACATTGGTTCAACTGTCAGTCGGGTCTTTGGAGATTTTTGGAGAAGACGTCTTCCTTTAAGAAGATCTGGGGCGCAACAGTTTCCTCATAACGTTTGGAAAATCATAACTGGAGTTGGTTTGCAGTGTTATCCAAGCAATTTTGAAACCTACACTGAATCTACTAGGCACTGCAAGAATAAGACGAGTTTGGACAGGACGACTTCTGAAAATTTGAAATACCTTGTGAGCAGATTGATTTCTTAATGAAATCGTATTTCTCCTAGAACTCAGTCGTAGCCCTTGGAGGAGTTTGATTCTCACTGTGTAGCATCGATCTTGATTGCTGAAAGTCCGTGGGAAGTTCAGGAATAGTTGGCGCACCAAATAAAATCATAGATCATTGAATTTGGAGGCTTCTCATTGGTGGCTGGATCAGGGGCGATTTTATCATGTTGGGACGATTTCTCAAAATTCAATATTCAGGCGCTTCATGTTGTTGTTTCCAGGTTCCTGTTTAGTGATAGACATATGAATATTGTATTAGTTTTTTCATTGCATTTGGTAGTTGACTGTTAGAAATGAGAATCGTTGTCTCTCAATGATGTTTGATGTAATACTTGTTTGCATATAATGAAGTAATCAGTATATAGTAAGCGCTACCAAATAATTCTGAGTTGTCTTAGTTGCATACAATTGGTCTTTCATATCATTGATCAGTCTTGTAAACATTGGAGCTTCAAATTAATCAATTCCTAGAGTTGGTGATTACACTCAAAGTGTTTGATCAAATGTTAGATTTTTGTAGATGCATATCTGATTGCATTGAAAGTGTATGGCAAAATTCTTAGTGGCTGTAGCTTTCCATTGCATGATTAGTTTCCATACTAAGTGTTTGACAAATTACCTATCAGCTGTAAAGGTCATTTTCAATCAATTATCTTTATTGAAGAATCCAAAAAGATATTTGCATTGCATCTCCATTTCATATTAGTCATTAAGTAGCTTCATATTGAGTTATCTTAGTTTATGCAAATCATTATAAGCATTTGAGAACATAAACAAACAAGCATACAACAGTTGAAGACTTTGATTGACAATTGTTTTACAAAATGTCTTAGTGCTGAAAGAAGAAAAAATAAGTCAGAATTCGCCAGAGACATTACACAACCACAAAATATTGATCTTTAAAAAATGACAAAATTTGGAGGTAAAATTTTCACACAAGGTCCATGACATGTTATTTAGCCTTCGAAATTGAAAAATAATATTTAAGATCATATGATGTTAAATAAACTCTTAACATGTAATATGACATATAAATGGATGCCTAACAATCATGCATACAAATTAAGAAAGGAAACTATTAAATTCTACCATCTAACATAAGTTTTGGTTGAGAATTAATAAGGATCTTCACTATAGTCCATCAATTCATAAATTTACGAAACAAGAGGTTCCAATTTAGAAAACTTGGAAACACGAACTTTAAAAATGCAAAGTTGAAAACCTTATTTTTCATAAATATTAATAACAATACTTATACATCATTTTTGTCAATCGAAAGTGTGAACAATAAAATATAGGATTAAAGCAATAGGTAAAAAACATAAAATATTAATCATATCCTATATTAAGTGTACACCTTGGATTAGAGAAATAGGAACGCAAAAATGATTAAAAATAAAAAATATTACCATTATATGTTGGCGTGAATAATGTCTTGTAGCTAGCTAATTCCTAGTAGGGGACTTATTCACATGTTAAGTTTACTTAGGTCCTAAGAATATTTCTAGAAGACTTAGTTGCCATGTCTAGATCTTGTCTTATCCTAGGTAGTTATGATAAGTTGTCTCATGTTATAGGATTAAGACACATGTCATGATCTTGTCTAATCCTATCTCTCACCTTGCAAGGCTCCTCTTGCATAAGCATCAAGTCATATCAAAGACATCTTGTAAATATTGTATCATTTTGTATTATTGCTTGGTGCAATAACATATTTTGTTGTTTCCTCTCTCTTATGTGTGTGGAGGTTATTTGGTGTTGCAAATTGAAGATCTTGGTTATTCACTTTAGCATGGTATTGGAGCATAAGTGGTTCCAACATGGTATTAGAGATTTGAATATGGAAAACCCCTTTCTTTTTTTGCAAGAGATTTTTCCATTAAGTTTTTATATTATGATTTGAGTTTCTTTTATATCTTGTGAATTCTTGTACATGCTTTTCTCTTGCAATTCAATTCAATTTGGAGAATAAGAAAGGATTTGAAAAGATATGTTGATCCTATATTGCATTGTGTCTTTTGGTGAGATATAATGATTGAAACTGTTTTGGATCTAGTAGTAATATTTTTGGCTGTCCCATTACATATGAGAGGCTCGAGAAAGTTGGATTTGGCCACCATGTGACATAGGATCAAACGAGGGTTTGAAGCTCAGATTTGGAGAAAAAAATTATTGGAGCATTTTAACATACCTTGTCATTACATTTAGAATGCCGAAGAGACAAATTTTAACATAAAATTCACCTGTATTTAGAGTCAAGAGTCCAAGAGGAAAAAAAATTGGTAGAGAGGTAGTACAACCCCCTTGCATAGTCATGTAGTACGACCCCATCAAAAAATTTCCAAAGCCACTATGTAATACATTAGGACTCTTTGTCTCTCTGCCATTCCTGACCAAGTACATGAAGATGGCAAGGTACTACAATAAGATGAGTACAATGAAGTGGAAAATATGCTAATACCACTTCCATATTGGACAAAGGAGGAAGTTATTGATCTAGATATTATAACCAAACCAATTCTAAGGATAACTAAGAAATGGGTAGAATCCCAAACCTCTACTCTCATGGCTCAGGGGGTGGAATTAAGCTACAATGAGATAGAGGAAGAAAATGATTCTTTTGATGAAGAGGCTAAGCCCAATAAGGAACCCACCAAGGAAGAAGCATGAACTTCTTCCAAAGCCAAGGGTAAGGCCAAGAAGACTGGAAAGAGGAAAGATAACCCACTACAAAACCAAGGGTTTATAAAGAAGGGTTGGCACAATAGAGGGGAGTAAGGCTCAAATAGAACGAGCTAGAAGAGATGAAATTATCTTAGAGGAGACAACCATTGAAGGTCAAGAGGATTCCTCTCCATCACCCACTCCTTCCATTTCCACTCCTTCACCTTGTTATCCTATTTCTTCTTCCTCTCTCACATACACCATTCCTCCTACTATCTCCACTTTGACTCATCCCATTGATATCTTTGTAGATATTACCACTTCCATTCTCACTCCATCTATTACTCCCATTACCATTGACTCTTCTTCTAATCCTTCCCCAACTTCTCATACTTCCACTTCATCCATTCCATCTCCTCAATTCACCATGTCTACCATTTCTTCCATTATTCTTTTCACTTCCCTTCCTCCTACCTCTCTTGACCTACCACAATAATTCATAGTTCACCTCTCTCATATGCCTAGGGAGGTAGTTTCCAGTATTCTATCACAAGTCAATAGATCTCTGTTAAATCAATTGGACTAGGATACTCCTCTATCTTTGTCACAAGAAACAATCGAGCCTCCCTCCATGAAAAAGAAAGAATAAATGATAGGTTTAGCTTTTGTAGAGGATGTTTCAGTCCTACCTTCACATGATAAGCTTGTAGATAAAGATAAATTTATAGAAGATGTTCCAGACCCTAGGCCCAAAATGGAGCAATCTACAAGGCAAGAGGAGAGTGTGCATGAAGAAGAAATTCAAAATTATATCTCTCTTTATTCTCAATAAATAGAGTCCATCGATAAAATTGCAACTCCTACATGGTTGGAAGAGAAAATCAAGAGTAAGAAGACAATTATTGAAGTTCATGAGTTTAGCTTGGAGGCTATTTTGAGCAAGGTGGAGAAGCCTAAAGAGAAGAAGGAAAAAATAACATCTCATATGACCAGAGATGCCTTAGGATCTAGAATCCTACATGTAGCCACTCCTATAGTAGACAAGGAAAACATGAGAATTTTTCTTGAAGACTTCAACATCTCAACCATAAACTTGGGTCCCACCAACTAAGCTCAAGAGATGGATGAATTACAAGGTTTAGTATCCAATATTTGACAAAGAATGAATAAATATTAAGGCAACTAAAATTGAGTTGAAGTCCCAAGTGACCAATCTCAGTGCCTAAACATTTGATTACTCCCATTCAAAGTGAGCAGGGAAAAGCAATAACTACAATGGTCTTGTCTAAGGATAAAGTCGACAAGATGGAGAAAATGATATCTTGGGATTAGTCAACCCAAGGTTGGTTCAAGCATATTTTTTATAATGGGAATAAATCAATTGATATTTCTATACAAGTGCATAATAACTTCCTTATTCTTAAGGAAGAGGTAGACAAGTTAGTGGAGGATTGCAATAGCAATGAGAAGTACCACAATTTAGTATTTCGTAAATTTGAGGTTGTTCAAAAACTCCCTATGAGGTCTTGATAAAAGAGGGAATATTGAGCAAGGAATTAGTTAAAGAGCCACACTATTGGATGCATGACTTAAAGTTTTGTAGGGAAATAGTAGTGTAGATTGAGTAGGAAGTGAAGAAAATTGATGCTTAGATTAAGGAAGTGTTGGTTTCCTATGGGAAATTTTTAAAGGAACTAACAAAGATTGAGGTATATGCTTCCAAGAAAATAAATGACTAATCTTTGAAGCAACAATAGAAACTATTGATCCATAAGGATCCCATAGTTGAAATATTTGTAGATTTCATGAATGAGGCTACTCAAGTTTTGGCAAAGATTCAGAATTTTATCGGATAGAAGGCTACTTGGATAGCTCTCCACCATTAATTACTTGAACAATACAATGTTCAATGCTACAAGATTCACATCATTGATGGTCCACCCAACGATGAGGTCACTGCAATGTTGACAACTTTTATAAAGTTCATTATTAAGGAAAAATTAGAAGGAAGGAGTGTCATCAATAACAACTCTTTGTGACATGATAGCTAGCTATTTTTAGATACATTCTAATGTAGCATTTTTTTAGAATTTGTACCCCAAATTTCTTGGGATGTTGTAAAAGTAGTTTAAAAAATATATGAAATAATGTGCTTTTGCATATCCCTAGGTATATTTGTAACATAATTTTTTGGAGATGGATGATGAATATGTAAAAAATATTTAATGCTTTCCAAATATTAAATGTAAGTGTAATCTTGACCCTTAGTGTTGAGATAATCTCCACCATTGATTTTTCCTTGGTTTTTGTTCTTGCTTATAAAAGGTAGTGTTTTCTCATTATAAAAGGTTGTTGAACAAGATTTTTTGTATACCATACATTTGAAATTAATACAAGCAAGGGAAAGATTATGGTGTTTTACTTGTGGTTTCTTTTGTTCACATGGTTCCTATTCTTCAAATTTAGATAGATTTTAATTTTTAGATAAAGTTCAGTTATGATGATGATGAAGTGTGAAGGTATCTAATAGATCTTTGGTTCATATGAAATTTGTAATTTTCTTATTGTAAGTTATTTTGTATGGTTATTCTAAATCCGATTTTGATATTAGTTCAATTGTGAAAATTTGTTTGAATGTGCAAAAATTGGGTATTTACATAAATGTTCATGATTTGAAAATCCTTTATTTCCTTTAAAGATTGTAGTGTTCTTGTGGCATTGTGATTTAACCCGTGATTAAGAAAGGATTGGTTTTATGAGCAATCCATCTATTTGGAACACTAATTCATTATCGTTATTGTCCTTATTATTTCTTAACTTAATCTCTTCTCACCCTGTCTTTTGAGTTTTATTTGAATATTTGAGTTAGTTTTAGGAAGAAAAGCATCGCCTAAATTGCAATATCAGATGTTGATGTTCATTTTCAGATCCCAAATCCAAATATCCAATTAGGGTTGCATATCCAATTCAGATCATTCAAAGCCCTATTTATCAAGTTCCAACTAGGAAATTGTAAGACCGGGCTTGTTAAACAATAAAACATTAAAACACTAAGTCATTTTTGTAAGGTCAAGACTTGACTATCAAAGTCTTGGGGTAATCTTTCTAAAGTATTAGAAGTTAGATTTCCTTTCAAGAGAGATAAATACTTTGTATTTTGTTTGTGTTGTGATGTGTAAAATCACTCGTCAAAAAATTGGAGACTTTTGTTAGAAAGTAACCTTTAGACAAATATTATTAAATTTAAATATTCAGGTAGCAGGGAAGTTGATTCTTTCATTACCTTGGATACCCCCCATTGATGGCCCCTTTTAGATTTTTTTTATTCAAAAGCATGAATCTTTTACTCAAAAGTTTAAGATGGAAAATTGAGGATGTGAACAAGGCCTTATTTTTGGATGTTGATCGGTTATTCAACACTCCCTTTAGTGTCATAGTAGCTTGGAATTATTTAGGCCCAATTTTAAAAATATCTAGTGGGGAGCTGGTTAAATATTACTCATCTTTTAGTGAAAGTAGGAAGTCATAGAAAAATTTACACTTGGAGACTTTGAGAAGTTCAAGTTCCTTTAATTAGAATTTTAAAATATTCCACATATGCTAGTTTATAAATTAAGATGAGTTGGTTTGATTAGCCTCTATGAATGGTTCCTTAAATCTCAAGTCGAGTTACGTCTTCAAACTCACTCCATTGGTGGATGGGTTCCAATAAGTAACCTTTAGAACAAGATCTCTTTCCTAAGGTAAATATCCTCTTCTAGTTGGAAGCTCAAAACAAGATCCTATGGTGGACAATCTAATAAAAAGAGGCCTTCCTATTCCCAATAGGTGTTCCCTATGTGAAAACAAGTCATAATCAATTAAACACTTATTCTTGGAATTTCCATTTTCCCTTAAACTTTTTGATATGGTTCTCTCCATATTTACTCCTTCTTGGGAAAGACTAGACTCAATGATAAAATTTATAGTTTAATAGGGCATTAAGGTTGGGGTTTAAGATTATTAAATATATTAAGAAGAAATTTTTAACCTCTTTTCAAATGACAATATGGAAGTCTCTAAAGAGGAGGCAACCTTAGCTTATAAGTAAAAAATATGTTTTAGTCAATATGATCTTCTATCAATGAAAAAGGTTTATTAGAGTTTGGTTAGCTGGGTCAAACATCCTATAGTTTAGACAAGTGGGTTAGACCTATTATTGATTAGCTTAAATTTAATTTTGATATGGCATGCCAATAGGGAATCTAGGTAAAGCAAGAGCGTTTGGGGTGATTAGAGATAACAATAGGGAATTTTTTTCTTCTTATGTGGGTCTAATAAAAGATCATGAAAAGATATACAAAATCCAAGGATGCTCTCTATGGTATAAATTTGGTATAAAGAGTTTAGCAGATGATGTTAGGAATCTAATGTATAATTTTGACTAATTCCAACTCCACCATACATATATCATGAAGTAAATTATTATGTGGACTGGTTTTCTAGTAGAGGGGTCTCAAGTGAAGAGCTCAAAAAATAGAGTAGGCACATAAACCTTCCAGGATCTATTAACCTCTTTTTAAATTCAGATGTAAATGAAAATCACCAATATTTGGAATATCAAGTGGAGGTAGGGAATTAATGAAGATCAAATTACCAGATGGAGTATGATTGATAATTGAGCTTTGAATCATGTGGTTAATACAACTATGATCAACTCAATATTATGCTATAGGGGCTTCTAGAGCTTATATCATAAGCATTATATTAGGAATAATTGTGGGAGATATAATTTTACTTCTACTAATTCCCAACCTACTCTTCAATTTTGGTTTCATCTTGATATTCCCACCTTTGATCTAGGGTTTTCCTTTTTTTTTTCTTTGTTTCCATAGTAAGGAAGGAAACATTTTGTATAGTTAGCACCTTATAATTATTTATCATACGAGGTGTTCATACTAAATTAGAGAATTCATCTTGTAAGTATTTTAGTAGGAACGTCATGGTCTAGGAAGAGAGATATAATTGATCACTATATTTGTAACATACATCTCCTTCTAAGAAGAAATTACTAGGATGTATTTACCAAGAAGTTAATAACTAACATCTTAAGTAAATGAGGTACAAAATTTTTCTTTTGAAAAAGGAATATGCATTTGCACAACTGATTTCACATAGATATAACAAATCATCCAATCATGCTTTCAAACTAAAAGAGTAAACATATTTTACTTTTTACATTTCAATTTCAATAATTTCATTTAAATAAGATAAATAATAACTTAGAGTAACAAGGTCAAAGATCCCATATCTAGATACTTTATATCTTCCAAGACTTGACATTTCATCTACAAGAGGGAGAGCATTACCTAGGTGCTTTACCTCCAACCACAGACCAGCGGTCCCCCAGACACCTTCCTAATTGGAAGTGGCCTTTCCGTTCAATGAAGGGTTTAGTCAAGAACCCTCTTAGTTATGTCATTTTGTAAAGCTCGAAGAAGAAAACTCACATACAAACAAGTATTTCCAAGATCATTAGCACAATTCCAAGTAAGGGTAAAAGTAAATCATGCATATAACATTAACTGTTCATAAGAGCTCAAAAAGAAAGTACAATAATGAATTTTATTTCATATATCAAGATGATATACAATACATCCATTTCAAGGTTACATCAATAATCTTACATCAATACATCTATTTCAATGTTACATCAATAATATTACATAGATACATCTATTTCAATGTTACATCAATAGTTTTCATCAATACATCTATTTCAATGTTACATCAATAGTTTTCATCAATACATCTATTTCAATGTTACATCAATACATTTCAAAGTAAAGTTACATTTACAAATGGGCTATGTAATCCATACAAAGTAATACAAGAGTACATCCATAGCATAAAGATTCTCTGATCCTCAACCGCTTTGACACCATTGGTCTTCTTGCAAGCTGAGGCCAAGAGTGTGATTAAGGCGCCTTTTCCACCCAACCACGAAGTACATGACTTCCCCAGGTTCTTCCTAACTCGAAGAAAACCCCATCCCTACACAAGGAGCCTAGAAACTTGGAACAATAAAGCACGAGGGAACTCTTGATGCATGCCTGATGCCTATATGAATTCTTATACTAGAAACATATTTCTTACATGCAGGATGTGGCAGAGACAAATAAAATTCTAAGATTTTTATCCATCTATTTCAATGGTACATTCGCTTGGCCAAGCATTAAAACATAAAATGGTAGTTTATGAAAAGGCTAAACTACCATCTTTGTGTGCCCACATTTGGCAACCTGTCCCGAAAGTTTCTCATAAAGAAAACATGGAATGCATTTTCTACATAAAATTTCATTCAGTTTAAAACATTCACACATTCAAGCATTCTTTCATAAAACATATTTAACTGCCAAACTCATAATTTGATTTGCATAAGTACAGTAATTTATAATATTCAATCACAATTGATTTTACAATTCACTATGCCTTTCATTTTACTAATCTACTATACTTCAATGAATAAAAGAAAATTTATGCAATGTACTCATTTCTATGTACATGCAATATATCCCACATTCTCTCTCTGCATTGATAGATTTAATCTAATTAGCAAATTTGTATAAATTCAAAATAAAAACACACTCCAATCAGCATTGTATACACTTTAGAGAATTACAATTTTCCCTTATTCCTATTGCAATGTACACACATATATCTGTATATATATTCAGATATTTATTTATATGGATACATTACACCGAAATTCAAAAATAAATCAATCCTAACACAAAAATTTACCAGCTACATACAAGTATGCTTATTGGCTCACATATTTATATATTTCACACTGTACATAATTATATGCTCATATATATATATATATATACATTTACTCGATTTAACATGGTTGCACAATTGATATTCAAAGATTCACAAAAAGTTTGAATTAAATTCAGAGAGGTTTTTAAAGGAAGGAGAAAGTTATATGAAGGTCGACGCCTCCATTGGGGGGAGGCACTGCCTGTGGAGGGCAGCGTCCCCTCCACAGGCTGTAGCTTGTGGAGGGCACTGCTCCCATAGTGTAGGCCTTCCCCAATGGGGAGAGCACGACTGGGAGGGAAAAAGGCCCTTTTCCATTTCAAATTTACATTTTCTTTAACACAACTAATACACAGTATGCTTGGCAATGTAATTTCAATTAAAATATATGAATTTATATGTAAACATATGTATATATTTACATAGTTTAGTGTATATATATACATATATTTAAATATATAATAACATCTCAATCTGGAACAAGATTTCAATTTAAAGAAACAACAAAAATCTCTATTTTGGCACAAGATATCTAATACAAGGATTTTCATTTTCATTTATATATATATATATATATGTCTGTGCGTATATATAAATATTCAAATAGAATATATATACACATATATAGGTATATACATAAATGAATAGGGAAGAATGCTCAATCTGAACAACTGTGCTAATGAATTCCATACAATAAACACTCTAGCAGTGATTTTGCACAATAGTTTTCAAACAAATTCAATCTTTTTAACAATACATTCTTTCTAACAGTTTGAAATTTAATTGCAATGAAAGAGATTTAAAAACTTGGAAAAATTGCCTCCAGTTGGAATTCCCTTCTTCTTCTCCTGTTCTCACCTTCCTTGGAACTTGCTTTTTGAAGAATCTTCCTCTCCTTCTTTCCTTTTTCCCTGTATTTCTCTTTTTATTTCTACTATTTTTAATCTACTAAAATCTAAAACTTCTATTTGGCAGCCATTTTCAATTATTTTGTAGAGAAATTCAAGAAGAAATATCAAGCAATTGTGTTTTCTCATTATTAATTTCCTCTTTTTAAAGGTTTCACCTCCATTCTTGAGACCCAATCTTGAAAAGAATAAAAAAATAAAATTTATTTCTATGCATGTTATTTTCCTTGATAAATAATAATGAAGAAATTCCATTTTATTTGCAACTAAATATTTATCTTCCGTAAACAGTGAGAAAATACCATTTCTAAATTGCAAAGGAAATATTTACCCTTAATGAGCAATGAATAAATATCATTTAATAGCAAAATAAATATTTATTCCAAAGAAATAACATTCAATTGAAAATAAAATAATTATTCAAATTAACCAAGCATTATCATTTACTTATAAAACAAAATCTATAATTAAAATTAATTATTTTGTTTTATTATGCTTTTATTTCATTACTTAATTTATTTGATTAAACATTATAAAATTTGCAAACAATAAAACAGTCAACCTAATTTAATTCTAAATGCATTTACATGATTCTAGGTGTTCGTGTGCGATCGAGAGAACTATTCCTGCTTTACCCTACCATGAAGCTAATCTCCTCTCCTTAATCACACCCTTGGTCTTCGACCACTTGTAGCTCAAGTACACTCAGACACCCATTAATAGATTAATATCAGATAAAATCCAAATCAAAGCAATGTAATGGATTAAATCAAATATTACTATTCTATTTTGCTTCAATTTCAAAATAAACCATATTAATAATTTTCAACATTTCAAAATTAAAGCAAACATTTTCATATTCCAACACACCAAAAATTTTCTAAGTTTGACAATGCTCAGGATAGAAACAAAATTTTATGTGATCATTTTTTTAACTGGGAGGATAGATTTTTGTTGATGATTAAGCCTTGGCATGCTGATTTCAACCCTTCTTCTGAAACTTTCAATGAGATCCTAATTTGGGTTCGACTTCCTAATCTTCCCTTCCATTTATGGGTTGATCCTCTTTTAGAGGAAGTGGGCGATGCTCTTGGAGATTTTTTGTTGGTGGATGATGAAACCTCTGATATTTTTCACTCCACCTTTGCCCGCATATTGGTTGAAATGGATGTTTCAAAAGGGTTTCCTGTTGAGATTTTACTTAAATCTTCTAAGGGTTCTTGGGTCCAATCTTTGGACTATGAAGGGATTCCCTTCCGATGTAGAAGATGTCTTAAAACAGGTCATGTTGTTGCACAATGTGGATTTGAGAAAAAAATAATGACGACTACATGGTGGAAAGGTGTTTCTCAACAACATTATACGGTTGAGAAGAAATATGAGCAACATAGGATTTTTTCTTAGGTGGTTGCTTTGGAATCATAGGGTCTAGGGGTATCCTCTTTAGATGTCTCAAATGGTGGGGTTGTTGATGTTGTGCAAGATTACCATGTTGAAACCCCTAAAGAGAGAGAGAATGGGCCTAAGGCTGCCACTTCTGGTGATAGCGCTCTGACTATCATTTCTGGTGGCTCTCCTGATAAGGCCATGCCTGCAGGGAGGAATATTGATGAAAACTCTGAGATAGTAGTTGCAAACATTCTTTTTTAGGATAATGGTGCGTTGGCTTGGCTTGATAAGGTGGCGCAAGTGGAAGAGGGTTGGATTTTTGTAAAGGGAAAGAAAGCAAAGTCCTCTAAGCCTTCTTTTGACATGACTCTCTACTGCAACAAGAGTAGCTCTAAATGTAAATCTTGATGGTTCTTGTTTGGGGGCTGGTTTTTGGCTGGCTGCAAGCTGTTTTTCTTGCAATTTTGTTTTGGTTATGGTTCTTTGGATTTGGTTGCCTTTTTTACCCTTGGTTGTATGTGCTTTCATGGTCTTTATGTTAAGACAACTTTCTGGTTGAGGGTTCCAAATTCATTCAAAATCTATTTGTAAAGGGTTTTGTGTCCTTTCAAAACCTATTTTTTTCTTAATAAAAAACACACCAAAAACATCGTATTATGTATTATTTACTCTACCACACACATTCAGTCATATATCAAATCCACACAAAGCCAAAAGCAAGCAACATCAGAGTTCGAGACTTGACACATTTGAGCTCTGGTGTTGTTCCCTACTCAACTAATACCGTCATACAACTATGCATACCTTCCAACTATGTACGAAATCTCTGATTAGATAAGTATCTGGGTCACAGTGAACCGATTAGTGCATGTAGATAAAATTGCACTCATTTTGGCCAAAGTATTTGTATTATAATACAATCGCTACTAATGAGCGAAGTCATTTGTTCACCCACCCTACTCAACTTGGAGTACCATATCTGACCTCCTACTATTTGACCAATAGTTACCTTATCATACCAATTTTCATTTAAAAAGAGATAAATTCATTAAAGTCATAATTCATAAATATTGGTTATAGTTTCCTGACTTTGAACACCCATGTTACATTCTCGTAATGACTTGGGCCTTGGCAACTTCCACTTGTTTAAGTTCTTATTTACTAAGTTGGTAAACAACTAGGATATTTTCTTACCTTAAATACCCATGTTACGTTCACGTAACTTCTTGGGACTTGGAAACTGTTACCTATCTAGGTCTTTAGTATTAACCATGGGAGTATCTAATCTCCCACTCTATGCTCACACAATTATTACTGATGACTCACTATCATTGACTAGTTTGACTTCGTCACAAACTGAAAGTGCTAACCAAATGTTCAATCATACATAATAAATGAATATTAACCTTAAGCTAAAGATCCCTACTGATTATAGTCTCAAATATTCAGTGTTTTAGCTTTGTTATAGAGTCCTTACTCAAAAAATGAAGATTCACTAAGTAAATAACTCATTTGGGTTGTTGGTTATTTTTTACTTGAACAGTGCCCAAGTTACTTTCACGTAACTACTTGGGTCTTGGCTACAACCACTTGCTTGATTCTTAATCCTAATCCTGAGAGCGACTACTCTCGAGATATAAACTTTAAGAAAATCCATGCACAATACGACATCTTCTTGACCTTCCTGGTCATATTATAGTATGAATGTTACATAGACAAAGTCTCCATAGTAATGGTTAGATCTCCATTAGGAATATAACTTCCTTTAGGTTTTAGTCTTTCATGATTTTGATCAAAATCTTGTTTACTAAGGATAAAACAATTGTATACCAACTGGTCCCATTTTCAATTATTTCACATAAATAGATAAGTGCTTACTCACTGAGTTTATGATATGACTAGTTTGGTAAAATACCTCAGGCATTGAATCCCCTTGTTACACATCTGTAACATCTAGGGTCTAGGCTACTACCTCTAGTTCAAGCCCTAACCCAAATCAAAGTGTTTTACCTTCTCACCTATTCTTAGGCTTCTTAGTAATATTGATGACACTATGCCATCATCATAACATACACATGGTGAATTAAAAGATATTTTGATGTTATGTCATACAAGTATAGTGATAATAATATTTAATCCAAATAGGGGATTACTCCCTCTTACTCAAGCTTTCAAATTCCAATATCTGGTTCACAAAATATCATAAAGAATAATACCTGGATTACATATTACATACATTATCGTCAAAGGTGATCATTTGTCCTTCCCGATCATATTATAGTGTAAAGGAATCATAAACCCCTTGCTAAGGAGTGTATCCCATTAAAGAACATTACTCGACCTCAGGGTTTAGTCTTTCTTGAATCTTAGCTTAAAAATATTCTGGTTAAAATTATAACTCTCTTGACACACTAACTCATTTGACTGCAAAATCCAATGAAAATGTCCGACGAAATATGTATAATTTGATGTATCGTCGGGTGCTTGTAAAATTTGATGTGTAATTTTCAATTTTTGAAAAGTTTATCCCCGACGTTCATCAAAATTTTGACGAACCTGGGTTTCGTCGAAATTTTGACAAACTTGGGTTTCGTCGAAATTTCAACGAACCTGGGTTTTGTTGAAATTTCAACTATCAGTTTCATCGAAATTTCAACAAACATGAAAAATAAGAAAAAAATCAAATTGTGGCCGACATAAAGAAAAGTGAGTTCGTTGATTTATTGCGACAATGTTTTTCTCTACTTGAGACAGTTTGTGGAGAACTAAGGACGATTTTCTTGGGAAAAATTAAAAAAAATTCAAGAAGATATCGCCAGGTTGAGGGTAGTCATTGTCTTTTTGCAGAATTTAGTTGTGAAGTCAGATTTGTAGTTCCAGGTTTGAAAATCATATTTTAAAGCAACATCTCATCAGATTTCATTTTTAGAGGTTTAGGGTTTTGAGAATTTCATGTCCAAATTTTGTTGTGTGGAATCACCATTAGATCGCAACCAAGGAACAAATTCTTGTGACTGTAATTATGTGATTCATTACTCTATTGGTTATGTGGCACAGTTGTGCTATAACAAATACAGGATGCATTCATGTGTGACCCAAGTTTAATGTGGCTGTGTTGTGATAGAAATGGATGCACTCATATAATGTAGTTAATTCAGGTTGTATAATGTAGGTGTTAATCATCATTGGGTGCATTCAAATTGTCTCAAGTTTAACAGGTTATGATGTAATTATAGCACGATCCAAGAGTGATTACCTCTTGCTGCAATAAAGAGCCTATAACTTTGGTTGATATGCAAAGTGGTTGTGTTATATCAATTATGTAGTGCATTCAAGCACAACCCATGTTTAATGGGCTATTCTAGAGAGTGATCAAGATTTTCTAAACCTTATGAATGTTACTTAAAAGTGTATAGCTTAAACTACAAACCAAGTTTGTTACATACTTGAATGCAATCTTGGGTTACCGCAAACTATAATAATGTGATGCTAATAACCATTATGGAAAATATTAAAGCAAGACAAATGCTATATAGGATACATTTCTCTGATCAGGTTTACATACCTTAATGATCAAACACAAGCTTCCCACACACTCTAGGATACAATCCAAGATCATACCACAAATTTTTCAAGACAACTAATTTTCTAACCCAAGATTTAAGGTTGTTTTTTAATACCAACAAAAGCATTGGTAAGAGCATGATTAGGGTACAAACCCTAGGCCTCCATAGAAACATAAACAATAACTCTAGTGGATTAGTGAGGTTGCAATACCAGAAATATTGAGACATTGTAGCTAATAACAAAATCTTGCAATCTAAAAATTGTAGCCAATAACAAGCACACTATGTAGCTTAGTGACATTTGTAAATGCAATCTACGGTAAGAAGAATGACAGACACTTGAGATGTGACAGTCAAAAAGAGGCTAAGCAGTGACAAGATAATAAAGCTCAAACCTTGCATAGTAAAGTGGAGATTTTAACAGTGAGTTTCCTTACCCCTTGCTGACTTTAAGGGTTTTTCAAATGCTTTTGGTAGTGTTAGAAAAGGTAAATGCAATCAGGGAATGATTGTCCAAATGAAGTAACAGTGGTAATCATAGGTTCAATGTTTCTTCTTAGCCATTAATGTATAATGGAGGTAGTGGATTGCATGTTTGAGCAGTGTTTTGAGACTCATCAAAGATGGGAAAATAGTGAATAATACCTTGTGTACTGTGAAGTAGTGTCAATAAGGTTGAAGGATCTTAAGATCTACAATACCATAAAATAATGAGTCCCCTGTAGTAAGTAGGCAGTATATAGGGAATAGTTTGATTTTATAGAAGGATGCTCATGAAAGGAATCTTCAAGTGATAGTGAGTGAGTTGTTTGAGATTGCAGCTGAGGGTGCAATACCCATTCTTAAAGGAAGTTAGCAAAGCAGTAAATGTGCAAAAAAATCAAATCGTACACAACAAACAATTCACAATGTTATCTTGCATAATGCCTTGAGTTTGAAGACAAAAATCTCATTGTATCTTGATGAAAGTGGTGACCTTAATGGTCAATCACTGGCAACCATGATTTTAAAACATGTTATTGTGCTTATGGAGGAAACATTTTAAGCAAGGCAATGAGTGGTGGTTTGGAACAATGATAGGTATGAAAGACTTGTTTTATATGCATACTATGCAGTCTAGCTTAAGACACCGTTCTTAGAAGAGATTGAAGGTGGATTATAGAACTCAAGGGTTACCATGAAAATGATTAAAGAAAAGATTGAGATCTATTTAAAAGCCACAGTCATGAAGATATTAAAGATGTCACATGCAAAACCCTAGTAGCTGGAGTAATGAATACAGTGTCAAAGAGGATAGTGTGCTGGGGCAGATTTAGGAGATCTCCACATTATATAATTACAGGGAAATACATCATTTATTTATTTTTTTAATTAAAAGAAATCATTCTAAACCCTATATAGGATACATTGATACTTCAAAAGCCTCTAAAGGAATTTGAGATTATGCAAATATATGTCAACTAAATACCTAGATTACAAATAGTAGCGGGAACAATGTAAGATTTGTTGAGTAGAGCAGGAATGAGATAAGCAACAATGAATCCTATGCCTCCTATCACGCACATCTCCTCACCATTCTCTGTCATTATTTATGGAAACACTTCTCTATTTTGGCGGTCTATGCTTGAAAATAATGTTTTGATGAAGGTTTTAGAGTATGTTTATTAAAATGAAAACTCCATTCTGGTGGGCTACGCCTAAAAATAAGATTTTGACAAAAGTCTTAGGGTATGTTTATTAAAGTTTTAGAGTATTTTGGCAGGCTATATTCTTGATTCCTTAAATGATTTATTCAAATGGATTGTGACTAAATAAATGACTAACTATTTAGTCATTTTTATTTGTGTGACTAAATAATTTTTAATCAACGACCAAACTAGTGATTTATTTACTCATTTATAGCTGAGTTGCAAAAAATGAGCAAAATTTAGTCATTTTTAGTTGTGACTAAAAGTTTTAGTCACCTGGTCATTTATTTTCCAAATTCTACTAGTGTGTGCTTCCTTGTGCGATTAGGGCTCTCTAAATGTTGAGGGCCCTAGGGATAAGCTTTTCATAAGAAGTGACACATTGCATCTTTAACTAAAAGGATAAATCTGTATTGACATTAGGAATGATGATTTTGACTTATTGCTCCTTAGGAATGGGTCACTTTCTCCTACTAGCTCGCTATCTCCATCATTGTAGGAAGTTTGAGATCAAGTTCAATATTCTAATTTTAGGAGTCTAACGGCTGGAAATCATAGTAAAATCAGAATTTAATAAGTTTTGGAATTAGCATTTTAAAGTGTTTTTTGGGGTCATTAACTTCAGACTATCTTCTCTTTTGCAGGGGTGGTTGCATGCCAAATTTTTTTGGTGTAAAATATCAGAATTATTAGATTTTGTTACCTGTCTATGAATAAAAATTATTGGAGTGTGAGTTTGATATTTTTTGAAGATCTAAATAGTCAAGCTTGGTAAAGAAAAATCATGTCAGATAATATTAGTCCAGAACAAAATGAAGAGACACTTGATAGATTGTGGGCTAGATTGAAAAGAAAGGGTGATGAGAAATGTTATTGTCCTTGCAATAATTGCAAGGGCTTAAAACGAGATGACTTTTAATCACAACAAGAGAAACATTAGGCAGCATGGTCACGTTGAAGGGGCATGATTATCATCCATTGGTAAGTTGTTCATTATATGTGTTTATATTGATTGAATTTGTAAATGTTTATATCATTTTAATATTATATATATATATATCACTTGATCATGATCATGGTTTATTTGTCTATCATTATTATAAAGGTGGAAGCCCTAGGGCAGATGATATGGATTATCACGGCCCGAAGAATGTGGTTTTGCAAGCGAACGAACATGAAGCTATGAATATCGAAGATGAAGTTAATGATCCTATGGAAGAAGATGATCATGCGCTAGAAAACACAGTTGAAGATGATGGTACAAATACATTGATCCATGACACATTTAGTGGTAGAGCTGATCATGATGATCGAGATGACTTTGATGATGTGCATGATTTACCTGTACTTGAGAGGGCATACGAGCCCCTTTATGAAGGCTCCCAAACAACTCTTCTCTCTATTGTATTGTTGTTGTTGAACTTGAAGGTTATGAATGGTTTATCAAACATAGTAATCTCATGGATGTTAAGGTATGTCATATATGTCATCTTTTTTCATCTATTTTAATTGTTGTTAGTTCATCACTAGTAAATAAATGATGAAATATGTACCATTAATATTCTGTATATTAACAAATTATTTTTTGTTGTAGATTGATTGGTGAATTTTTGTTACCACCATCAAATATTTTACCTCGCTCATACCGAGATTTATCTAGCATTATGAAAGATATCAGAATGGAGTATCAAACAATAGATGCATGTCCCAATGATCATATTATATATCATAAAAAATAGGAATTTGCAATAGAATGCCTAGAATGTCATATCCGTAGCTATCAAACAAATCAATTAACAAAAAGGTGTCTCGCAAGGTTCTTCGTTATATTCTCATTATTCCATGTATGCAACGATTATTTAGATGCGAAAGCTTAGTGCAATTTATGGATTACCATGCACAAAATAGAAGTGGATATGACATTCTTCAAATGCCTGCAGATGGTTTTGCATTTTGGGACATGGAGGAAAGATGACCACACTTTAAAGAAGAATCTCGTAATCTCAGGCTTTCATTGGGAGCAGACAATGTCAATCCATTTGGAGAGTTGAGATCTATTTACTTGGTGTGGCCTGTTTTTGTTATCAACAATAACATTCCTCCATGGATGTCCATAAAGAGGGAGCACATAATGTTGTCAATGATTTTTCCAAGTATTTGTTTACATCAATTTTTCTTTAACGTAGTAGCATCTCATTTGTCTTATTTGTTGCATAATGACTTATATTTTTTTCATTCAATAGTCGTGTACATTAATTTATATATATTGCAGTAAAATTTTTATAATAATTATGTAATGTTTATGTTCATTCAACTAGGTAAGTACCAAGTTAAAGATATGAATGTATATATCGAGCCTCTTATCGACGAGTTACTAAAGTTATGGAATGGCATCACTATGTATGATGTCTCTAGACCAATAGGACAAAGACAATTCCAATTCCATGCAATGCTTGTATGGACAATTCATGATGCCCCAGGGCTAACACATTTTTGTGGTATGTTATAACTTTCAACTACACTTTAACAATATTTAATTTTATGAAGTAGATATCATGTATGTTTTTAAAATAATCTATTCATTATATATAATTATAAAAATTGACATATTTAATCCAATTATATATGATCTTGCAGGTCTTCAAACAAATGGAAAATTTGCATGTCCAATTTGTGGTCCAAAGATGAAATCTTGTCATTCAACAAGTTTAGGAAAGCAGGTGTTTGATGAGTATAGGCACTTCCTCCATAGAAATCATAAGTATTGAACTACTGAAAAACATTTTTTCAATGCGAAAAAGAGACTACATCAAAACCACAAAGAATGAAACCTCACCTATGGAAGTTGGAATATAATAGAATTAATCGTCAAGGTTATACATTGGATCAAATTGTTTATCTATCATATATGATATGTTTTGAATTTATATTTTTATATTGTGTTGTGTTTACTCATGTTGTAATTGATAATGATTGTCATTGTTAATTTGTTTGACTTATATGCTTCATGAAGTTCGTCAAGGCATTAATGGCCGGCTTCTACAGGGACTGAAAAGTTATCCCAGACAATTTAGTAGGTTGCCCTACTATGAGTAGCTACAAATTGTGCATTTGTTTGATACAATGCATATTAGAAAGAATATAATAGAAATGTTATGAAAAATATTAGATGGAAGGCATGACAAATAAAAAATTGTCAAAATTTATAGTGACATTCAGGAAGCCAATCATGCAATGAAAAATGTCATTCAATTAAATAGCGATGGAGACCAAATTAATATAAGTGTCTTTCCTTGGTTATTAACAAAGCAACAAAGCAATGCTATAAAAGAAGTCATACTAAAAATTTGATTTTCCATAGGATTTACTGCAAACATAAACAATATAATAACAAAGAAAAGTGAATTTGGGTTAGGGATGAAAACACATGATTGACATACCTTCATTAAGGTAATTATTCTGGTATATTATATACACTTGTATAATACATATACTTTTCAGTGTATTATGTTTACTACTTTTGGAAAAATAATGAAAAGATCATTTTATAATTGTTACAGTATGTTCTACCTCTATCTCTCCTAGACAACTTTGACAACAATGTCAAGCAAGTTATATATGATCTTGGAAAATACATGAGGTAAGTAGCGATATTTGTTCAATTCGTTGTATATATCTTATAATTGCCATTTGTTTTTCTTGTTATGTAATATGCTGTATATTTTTGTTAAATCTCGTTAATATATTTGCGCCTTGAATCACTTGTAGATGGCTTTCATCTAAAGAAATCAATAAAGAAGATATAAATTATTAGAAGAGAAAAATTCCTCGTCTAATGTGTGAAATGCAAAAGTGTCTACCTTCGACATTTTTCAATGCACAAGAACACTACCTCGTACACCAAGTTGAGGAGATTAAATTATGTGAACCTGTACACACAAGGTCAATGTGGATGGTTGAGAGGAACTTGAAATTTTTGAAGGCTTTGGTTAGACAAAGAGCACATCCTGAGGGTTCTATGGTGGAGGGATATATGGTATACCAGACCATGGTGTACATTAGTGAATATCTTCCTAAGTTTGCAGCAAATATCCATGTAGATCGCATTTGGGATCCCAACTCCATTAACAAATTCGAAGGGGAGTACCTGTTGGGGAAAGGTAGATTGAGGAAAGTGAGAGGTAATTATAAGATGGTCATGGAGATTAATTGGAATACATTTTACATATGGTTTTTATGTATATTGTACTTATTTAATTTTTAATCTTCAATATACATCAATTATAAATTAAGGTCGCATATTGTGGTATTTAACTAATTATAAGTCATTTGTGAATTTCAATTTTTTTTGATACAATTGGTTGGGAGTGGGATGCATTACATTTGTACGTCGCAAACAATCTTGATTGGATGATGGTATGGATTGAATGATGTCAACAATCTGGTTGTGCATTAACATGGGAAGGTGTGGCTTCATTGGTTAAAGAAGCTCATCGTAATGGAGATTCCAATGTTACACAAAGGGAAACTGATTTAGCATATGGTTTAAGAGATAAACATGTACGTATAAATCTATTAATCACCCATATTATTTAATTATTTTCAATTATATTGATGTATATATATGTTGAAATTTTTTTCTTTGCATACATTCAGCCAAGAATAAATATGTTTATCAATTGACGATATTGTAATAATTTTTACATGTTTGACATATTGCAGGTGAAACACCACAAGGCTATGTGGTGCAATGGTCATAAATTTTGAATCAAAATGTTGGATGTCATGAAGAAAATTTGTGATTCTGGTATAACTGCAGTCTTTCAGGTGACTAATGTTTCATCTAGAAGCGACATACATCCAAAAGTCTCAGAAAATTGATACTATGGGATTTTGGATGATATACTTGAGTGTGACTTTAAGTCCTTCAGATTAATTATGTTCATCGTCCTATGGTACAGGCTAAGATTGAATGAAAATGATCCTGAGAGAACTGTTATTGAACATGATAATGGATTTACCATGGTTAATACAAGGTTGATCGAGCGAGCTAGAAATGAACCCTATGTTCTTCCAAGCCAATGTGAGTAGGTATTTTACTCAGAGGTTCCAGGTAAACCTGGTTGGTCATTTGTTGTTATACATGATCCAAGAGGAAGGCCAGTAAAGTATAATGTGGTGGAAGAAGAAGATACCGAAGAACTAGAAGATGATGTAGATGATGATCAACAACAACAGTTAGTTGATGATGTCCTTGACGAAGATGTCGAAGAGGAGGAACTAGATCATGATGATGTAGGAGTTAATATTCATGAAGATGATATTTGTGTGGATGATGACATTATCGAAAGTGATATCGATGATAATGATGATGATATGAATTATGTGGTTACATAATTAATTTATGATGTTTTTTAATTTTTATGCCATTACATAATTAATTTAATGATGTACTTTTTAATGTTTGAAAGGTCAAAAAATTAAAACATTTCAATAGTGATGTTAACAACCTTGAAATTAGTGTGTTTTATGTTTCATGTGATCATAAAAGATTAAAAAGTCAGTTGTAGAGGTGGTTGACGTGTAAAGGCCTTTAAAAGGCATAAAGTGATCATTGTAATGGTTGTTGATAGTTGAGGATTTAAAATACAAGCTCTTGACATTTGAAAATCTGTGTTTTTCTTCAAAATTTCTATATTTTTCCTATAATGCAGCACTGTACGGTCACATGCAACCATATTTTGATGTGAAATCAATTCCAGGTCGTGAAGATATGTGTTAGCTTTGATTTGAATCTGATTTGAGGGCTTAAGGCGTTGATTTGAGTTAGAAAGTTTTATTTCTTTGCATACAACCTGATTACCCTATTTTTGAGGGTTTTGTAGTCCAAACATGATATAAAGGGGCTCTTACACTTTTTGTGATTACTGTAGCTTGTGTAAGAGGCCCCATGGATACTGCTTTAATTGTAGGATGCATGAATAGGGCGTAGGATGAGAAATAAAGAAGGTATAATTGCTATCCTCAAGTGTTTTGTGAAGAAAAGCATGTGAAATGAGAGGTAATTTCTGGCCCGATGCTTGTTTGCTCCTTCATTTTTTATAAGAAGGATTTCAAGGCCAGAA
>VDFB02000007.1:213318654-213393444 GCA_007258455.2 Sequoia sempervirens | reverse complement strand
GACAGAGACAATGGAAGCCCCTGCATGGAAAAGACAAGCAGAAGAAATACCAACTGTCACAAGCAAAATGATTCACTCACCACATTTTTCAAAATTTGATGCTGCTTTCTGTATGAAATGAAAACAAATGACCATTTTATTTGTCTAGTTCTTGTGTCACTTATGCGTTCTTTCTTTTCCGTGTATTAGATAAGTTATGGTTTTATTTGGTTCTCAAGTTTCTCTTGTGATCTCTAAGTTCTGTACTCAAGACATATCAGTTTGGGATTTCTTTGTAGATCTTACTACTGGTATGGTATCCACACAATATCAGATACCCTGCAGTTTGTTTATAAATGGGCTTTTACTTATATAACTACAATCTTCTTTTCGATGATGAAATAAAACAAAAGCATCAAGTTGCTTTTCTTTTTTCTTTTCATAATCCATTGGTTATTAATATTGAAACAAAATGTCTAAATCTTTATTTGATTAATTTAATGTTATTTTTTTTCTGCCTTGAAGTATAGTTTCCTAAGGTATTTCATATTTGCATCTTATGTTTTAAGTTTAAAGCACTGTTTTCTCACAAGCACTGCTGTTGCGATACTTTAGGGCTGAAGGAATGAGTGTGTTTGTTGTTCCCTAATTAATCCAGCTTCAAAATGGTACCTATTTGGGCTATTTTGATTCCTTCCATTCTCTTAGCAGAAATCATTTTGTGCTCTTAACACCTCACGTTTTTAGATTTCATTTCATTTCAAACATTTCAGGATTTTTTTTCTGTTTTCAAATAATTGTATGATATTTTTAGAAAACAGCTGAAATCAGTTCCTTCTGATTCAATAGCAGTCTGTTGGATTATCAGAATATTCTCTCTGATTTGTGCATCACAAATTTTCATAATTTTGTCGTAAGGTGTCACTGATGATTGTTTGCTAACTTATGATTCTTTTTGCCTTGATAGAGGAGAATTTATCTTCAAATTCAACAATTGATTTCATTAAAAAACGTGGAAATATAGATAGAATTCCTCAGGTATTATACCCAGGCTTAACACTGTAAATATTATTGAATGCATTTAGAAATAGATTGAAATTGCACAGTTCAACTCCTGAAAACATCTCAAGCGTAATCCTTGTGTTTTTGTTGTATGCAGGTTTTAGGAATTATCAAGACATGCATGCCAAACAAGTTAGGTAGTGTGTTTGTCACATTGAAGGTAAAATGCTTCTTTTGATAAATGAAGGTCTTATTGGATCAAATTCTGAATTAGTGTGTAAATTGAGATCATTTTTTCCTTTTATAGGATCCTAGTGGAACCATTGGTGGTAGCATACATCATAAAGTCATGGAAGAATCACAATTTTTCAGGGATATTTCAGTTGGTGCTGTGCTTCTTCTCCGTCAGGTGCTTATTATCTTTATTGTGCTTAATATTGTTTTCAAGATGGTATACATTATTAATGTTTGGTGCAGAAAGAGCACTTAGGGGTTTGCTGATAGAAACAAATGTATTGCATGAAAAGCAGCTTAGAAAAAGAGCGGAATTTGCCATTTATTTTAGACCACATTCTTTGTTATTTCTCACTTGATATTAAGTTACAGTGTAGAACAATTTGGATTTGCAGGTGGTGGTGTTTTCTCCAACTCCCTGGGCACATTATTTGAATATTACCTTGACCAATATTGTGAAGGTATTTTTTTTTTCATTTTTTAAATTTGATTGTAATTTGAAGTAAAATTTCTTAGAAAAATAAGGCAGTCTTGACTGTGCATGACAAGGACTACTGTGCATATTTACATGTTTATACGTATACTGTTTATCAAATTTATTTAATGTTGGGTTACACCTTTGTTCTAGGCTGGTGTGCCATTTTTAACATTACTATTGTTCAAACTGTGAGTTGCACAATATTTTTGAAGATTGCTACTGTGCATAATGCATCCACAATACTTTAGTTTTTGACATGCTTTTTGTGTCTAAAATGATTCCCTCTATTGGGAGATTGTTCAACTCGAGTAAAGTGAATTAAGCAAACTAATCTTTCACACCCATGGTACTTCTGGTAGCAGGTAAATTTATATTTACTTAGTTTCCATTATTATGTATTGTAAGAAATTGATGATTCTAGAGAGTTTATTTGTGTCTGTGTGTTTGCATTGTTTCTGGTATGCACTCACAATATGGTTGACCAATGACAACTAACATTGGATTCTAACAGGGAATCATGGTAAATAATATATTAGTAGTGGTGCATCACATAATATAATTCCAAACTAATTAACATATACATTTCTTAGACTTTTATACCGTTATGTACCTTTTTGTGTGTCTTACAAAAACTCTGCATCTTTTGGTTGCTGGTGATGATCAAATGTTTTTTGTGATGACAATCGCCTTTTGGTTGGAAAACAAATTCTATCTAGTCTAAAAAATTATGAATATTTCAAAGAAGAGGAGGGCAAACAAGATCCATACTGAAAAATCCTATCTATGAAGGAAATATTTACACCCCCTTTATTCAATTCAAGCCAATGCTCATTACTTAGTATTGGAAAAGGAAAAGGACCCAGCCAATGATGGAGGCTATTTCAATATGAAGCAAAGTGCCCAACCTGTGGAGTGTTTATAAGTTCATGTACCATTGGTTGTTCAGCCCCCATGGTTTGGATATTCTCTTTTCATCAAGATATACTTTAAAATATAATAAGTCTATAGAGTAGGAATGTAGATATATAAACAAGAAATAGTCCAAGGCACACTGCTCCCCAGAAGTAATATGAAATAGACCTTGAATCAATTTTATTAGCATTAACCAATATATGTTGTAAAGAGGTTTCTGTATTCTGTGACTCATGTCAAGCATTCACTTTTATGCCTTTGATACCAGCTTCTGCAAATCTTAAATTTCTTCCTATTGCTTCATACTTTTTTGGTTACATTTCATATCTTAGGGTCTTTTTAGCCTAGAACTTCACTTTTATAACTGGTTGATCTTTCTAAGTCCAATTGATTGACTTTGGTCATTTGTGGATAGTAATACATTTTATTTTCCTTCATATGACAAAGCCTCTTATTTATAGGTTTTGATAACCAAAAAATTACATCTGTAGTACCTTACTACCTAGAAATGACTACTCTTTTTTGCTATGTTCCACTAAGTTTTTGGGACGGGGGATGTTGGGACGTGTTTTGGGGATGGATATTTTTGAGGCCATTTTTGGGGACGGTAGGGGACGGCTATATACAAAATACAGAAAATTTTAAAAATATAGGGGAATTTCAAATATTCATATGATAACATTGATAACAATGACAATGCATTCATCATATTGACATATACATTATAGAATCCTTAAAACACAACAATTGAGTTCACATGAGAGTCAAACAAATTAATATTTAATTGCTTCCATAATTCATTGTCAACGTGCATATGATATAAAATTAAAAAAATTTAAAATAGTAATACACCAAAATGCCCAAAGGCTACAAGTTTGAACTACAAATGTCAAAATGACAAAGTCGCAAAAAAATAGTGATAGAAAGTATGTGGCTGCCTCTAATTGACATCTCCCAACATTGCATCAAAATCGGAGTTTGAGTTTGAGTCGCTGTCACTATGGGGGCCTGCCTGATCTAATGAAACTCCAACTAATCCCTCGTGTCTCCTCCTCATCAATCTGGGTGGTGTTCTTGTTGTCAAGGTTTGCACCCTTGCTAAGCTATGAACTGTAGCAACCTATTGACACATGGGAACAATTCGAGGTTGTGGGTGACCTGGGAATGAAGTGGACCTGCAGATTATGGGCTGGTTTCACGAGATAAACAGAAAATGCTAAAATGACAAGGGAAAGTAAAGAGGACAAACTGAAATTTAAAACCTATCACTAATAGGTGATACACCAAAAATAAAAATCTGACAATATTGTTGAAACTCACAGAAATCTCAATAAAGCTAAACAATCTCACAACACAGAGATTTATGTTTGCAAAAGCGATTCTATGTAAGGTTCTGACTGTTCTAATGCTTAACAGAAGGAAAACGATAATGTTGTCACAGATATAAATGCAATAGAAAGAAATCACTAACATAAACCTCCACTATGACATAATATTCTTTGCATCCAGTACTAAAGGAATCTAATAAAATAATGGATTACACAGAATTTTATCATGCAACTCACAACCAGCACTAAAACAACAAAGAAAATCGGTGAAGGAAATGACTTTCTATTGAGAAAAATAAAGAGTCTTTGTATTACAAATCTGTAGTATTCATAAAATGAGTTATAAAGTCTAAAATGCTCTTTCAGCAATCTCTTAACCAAGAACTCCCTCTTACAAAGAGGCCCAATGCCATATATACAACAAAAACTAAAAGATATTATTTTACATACAGGTTGCAAAATAGTGGGTTATAGAGGGTCAATACTCGGATCTTTTGGAATAAAGTTAATGCTGCATTCAATGTGCATCCCTTTGTCCATGTCGGTGAAAAGATCACCCTCAGGAGTGGCCTTCAGATCTTTTGCAACCATCGCATTAACTCCCAGCCCTCGTGTCTAACCTCGAGAGGTTCATCAAAGCCGCTTTGAATGCTCTGCAGCATTATCATAAATGTCGATCTACCTTTCCCAGTAGACATCACAGTTGTCATTGTGACTCGCGGCCTCTTCCCCTTCAGCTTTCTTCTTGCTCTAGATCTTCCTGCAAGTTGACCTCCTTGAGAAACAACATCAGATTTATCCTGCTTAGATCTTTACAGACGAACACCACTGTCCACCGAACCGGTTCATCATCTCATTCATAGAGCAGATCCATACTGCTCACATTCCGTTGATCTTCTTCACAGGACGGTCGCCACAGTCAAACTACCATTGGTTCGCCCTCAGCTTCCTCTGATTGGTTGAACAGACACCATGTAAGATTTTTAGGCGGTCAAAAGTCATTCAAATAGAATCGCATGTCGGTGAGACACTAGTCGTGTCTCCCCGATGCGATTATACTCCACAACAACAATCGGCATAGCTTAGAACTGTTGGCAAGACTTCACATCAAGCTGCAAGAGTTATATCGATATCCCAAAACCATCGGCAAGACTATAAGCTTTTCGGCAAGAGGTCATATACCGTGTAAGAGACCTAGTGTCTCTCAACCCCAACTGATGCTAAGAATGCAATTTGATAATTTGGTGTTTGCTGGTTTTGAAATGTTTTGTGTTTTTTTGTGATTTTTGCTTGAATAGAACTTGTACGATTTTGCATAAGATGACTCTAGAAGGTATATAAAATTCGAGATTGCGATTCTGAAGTAAACCAACTCCTAACTAAGGCCAAATGACTTTATTTATCTTGCAAAATGATTACAATAATGGATCTATGACATGCAAGTAAAAAGGCAAACGTACATGATAAAAAAACAGCTAATATATGAATCAAGAAACCTGGTTTTTTATTTGCAGCAAGCTTGTACAGCCTAGAGTTGCAATAATTCTGCCCAAAACTGTTGTTACAACATTATCAATGGCAGCTGGTATGAACTGCAGAGTTTCCCCATGAAGTTCCTTCAAATACTTATCAAGATCTTCACAAATAAGCACAATACCATAGCAAACACTATTCACGCGTACTGTAGCGTGGGTACTGTAGCAGCAATGAAAAATATTCAACAATGCTTAATGTCTTCAACGTTGATCTTCATACCTTGATCTGCAATGAAATAATTCTTAAAAACCCTTACAAAATACTATAGCGGCACTGTAGCAATACTGTTCACGTCACTGTAGCCATACTATAGCAACGCTTACTGTAGCAGCAATAAAAAGCTTGAAATCTGATTGATAATGGCTGCCAATGATGAATACCTTAGGTCTGCAATAGATTAAACTTTCAACACTCAAACCCTCGTTAAAGTTCTTCAAATTTAAGCACAAGTATGGCTCCTGAATGAAGTCACTCTGATTGCTATCTTCAATGGGTATCTCACCACCTCAGATTAGCTGCACATTGAAGAGTTTTCGTTCTCCAATGGCTGGAAATGATTGAAATCTGCAGAAACCCTTGTTTCTCACAAACTCCAAAGCTCTCAATAAAAGACAAAGTTGAATAATCATATCATAATGAGTTCTATTTGTCCTTTGTGAAATAAATACTCTCTTCACAAGTTCGACCCTCCAAAAAAGCAACTTAAAATGCATTTAATATTATTTAATTCGCCCTTTTCAACTTAGGCTCATTAATTAATAAATGGCGTCCCTTTTTAAATGAGTAATAAAGACTCCCTTTTTAAATGAGTAATAAATACTCATTTAATAATAATATCTCCCTTATATTATAAAGTTATAAAATACTTTATAATAAGCCATTTAATTAATTAATATTTCTTTTAATTGACTTTATAATATAAAGTCATAATAATAATTATTTAATTATTATTAAATGCTCCATTATTCTCCATTTGCTCAACAAACTGACAAACTGGGTCGAAACTGAGATATCCAACTGAGCTAGGTGCCCTGCCGGAAATAGTAACCCTGATGACCTAACTTACTATAAATAGTAAGTGCCTGAATAACACTTTGTAAGCATCTGCAAAGGCCCAAATGTGAATCAAGCTGAGGAGTAATGTCCCAAATCACCAGGTAACTGCCACGGGACCCTCTATCCGGACATATTAGCCTACAAGAGGTCGGGAATAGGCTAAATCCGCAAACTTCGATGCTGCGCCAAAATGGGGCATTACATGCGAAAGTACGACAGTAGATACCATTCCATTTAGACCATCGGCAAGAGTCTCGGCGATGCTCAGCACGAACACACCCATCGGCAAGACAAACAAGTCGGGACAAGGTCTTAGTGAGCTCCTATCAGTCACACTGAAGAGCTAAACCATCGATGAGACTATCAATCAGGAAGACATCATATCGAATGCAAACCCCTCAGCCAAGAGTCTTATCAAAGCCATATACCCATCGGCGAGACCACAACAAATCGATGAGACAAACAAGTGATCAAAAATCATTCGGCCAGACTACCGCCTTTGGTAAGAGGTCTTGCCGAAGTCCTCAGTAGACCCATCACTATCAGCAAGACCATTGCTTGTCAGCAAGACCTCATAGCAATCCCCCAAGAGTTATACCGTTGTGCTCCTCCGTCGGCGAGACATCCGCATTCGGCAGGACATTACAGCAGGTCCTTCATCTTTTAACAAGACCTCACCCGGGCATCGGTGAGACATCACACCGAACTCATTCCATTCTCCCTGAGCTCAAACCCTTTCAGTGAGACCACCGCCGGTCGGCAAGACTTCACATCGGCTAACCTCTCGGCGAGACTCCACCGGTCGGCGGGACATCATACCAAATGTAAACCATTCCCCTCGATGCTAACCTTGTGAACAACTGTCGGTGAGATCTCTTCCCAAGCGGATAAAGATAGAAAAACTCACGGTGACAAAAAATGTCTTGGCGACCCGAGCATTTCAAAAAGAAAAGGTGGAGTCAGAGTTGGGATGGAAACTGAAACCGAGACTAACCAACATTTCCAAGTCCATCCCTCATTTTGATTCCGCCTTTGCCAAAGTAAAGAACCCCCAAACAAAAGAAAGCAAAGCGGGATCAGAACCAAAACTGAAAGGGGAAAGCAAGGCAAAGACATAAGATGAAGACCTTCCCAATGAAAACTGAACACCTCCACGCTAGGCTCAACCCTTATGGGATCCACATTTAATCCGCGTGCTGGTTAAAGCATAATTTTTTCCTTACTGCACAAGAAGCAAACAAGTTAGAAAATATGTAACCTTGATGCAAATTTTCCTCCATTTATTCATGAACACTTGAAAACATAGATTACATACTGCTGATTAGGGCCAGCGGTGTCGTTGATACTTGATTCTTTGGATCAACATCCCACCATAAAATTGGAGTTTGCCGATACTTTGAAGTATGACGATCTTGGAGTCACAAATTATTATGCACAATCACCAACTTCTCTGCACATCTAGAGGTCTGCCAATTCCTCTTGATAGATTGAATGAAGTTGTTTGTGGACCGATTCCTCTTTGCAGCAAAGGAACTAGTAACCTAGGAAGGGAGGCGAATAGTGAGCGGCCTCAACTCTGGTGTATCCTCACCATTCAATGTCCACCATCCAATAGGATTAGTTTGAAATAATGTAGCTCTATCTATCTTCGCCTCTAGTTTGCCGAATGTTGGACCATGAAGATTAGTAAAGGCAAGTCATTGTGTGTGAAGTAAACTTGAATCCTCAATTGTATACATCTTTGAAAGGCCTTCATTAACTCTTCTTTCACCTCTTCATCATCGCAAGGAGGCAATCTACCAACTTTTGGTGCACACCATTTAGGATTTAGAGCAAAGGCTGACATATGAAGCGGGGTGTTCATAATGTTCCACCGCTGCATCACAATGGGCTTAATGTATTGCTCATATAATCCCAAATCAGTATCCTTGTTACAAATTGGTTGCTTCATTTTTACAAGCATGTTGTCAAATGTCTCATAAATCTCTCTAGGACTAGGAGAGTTCTTATCAACATACCTAATGACATCCACAATAGGTGAAATGAAGGAGCAAATATATCCACAAACAAAAATTTGAAAAAAGACAAAGTTAGAAAATTAAAATTAGGTTTTTTTAATAAACCAGCATTCAAATTATAAATTTTTTAATAAAATCAGCAAGTTATTAAAAATCAACAATTTGTTACCTCACAGTGGACCACGAATCGTCATTAAATTTTTTTTGTTTAATGCTTTTTCCTTCCGTAGTGTATGCAGTAGACCATCTACTCCACTTTGAATTAACCATCATCAATTGTAGAACCTCTTGCACCTCAAGCATCTTTTCCAATAAAATAAAGTAACTGACATAACTTGTTTCCATAAGTTTGAGGAATTCCTTCTTTGAAAATGTCTCAAAGAGAGCAAGTGAGGTGTGATGGTTGCAAATAAACATCTGAATATCTCTAGCTTCTATCACCACCTGTTGCACCCAATCTATCTTCCCTATGTCTTTCAATGCGTTGTTCAACGCATGAACATAACACGGGGTCCAAAAGATGTGCTTGTAAGCACTCTCCACCATCATGCCAACTAATTTGCACACGTGCTGAATTAGTGATCACTTGTACAACATTTGAGGCCCCAACACCCTTTATGGCATCTCTCAAAATATGAAATTGGAATTTTGCATCCTTGTGCTTCCCAGAACAATCAATAGCTTTAAGACAATAAGAGCCAACTGAACATGCAACTATGATGTTGATAAATAGCCGATGTCTAATATCATTCCACCCATCTATGACAATAGAGCAACCTGTCCTAATCCAATTCTATCTCATCACCAAACTCACCAAACTCACCTTGGTTTATTTTTTGTCAAGGAGTGCAGTGCATAGTTTATGTTTTTTGGGGGCGGGGTGGGCGTGTGTGAATGAGGGACCAACAAAACCTACATTTTGACATGATGAGTTCATAACAATTGGTATGATGGGGAAGTGGTGTCTGTTGTTGGTAGGTCTCTATTGATTAGGCAGTTCCTTTTTAGAGCTCTATATGGTGCAAATCTCTCTAATCCAAGATGGGCACTACTCTTTGAAAATCTTGACTTGGAAACATATTTGCAGATTATTGATTTATTCAAAAATAGGCTCTCCTTTACAGATGGATGATGACTTATGATGAATGGGATCTCCTTCGGGCCTGTATATTGTCAAATCAAGGTATCTAATCCAAGTAAAGTTGCTCAATTCTCAAGATGGGTTCATGAAATCATGTTGGGATAATTCTTGCTTGCCAAAGCAGGTGTTTTTTCTGATTAGCTTTACAGAATAAAATCCTCATTGGTGATGGATTGCAGAAATTTGAAATTGTTTCTAGTCTGAAATGCTTGTTTTGAAAGAGTGAGACAATTGATATGCTACTTATCCATTGTAATTTTGCAACAAAATGTCAGAATTGGTTGTGTGAGAGGCTTCATCGGAAGAGTGCTGTCCTGAAATCCCTTCAATTGCTATTCTCTAGCTGGCCAATTCTACATTAAAGCTCTACTTTTGGCTGTGTTTGGAAGATAGCTCCTTCTTTGGTCATTTGGCATCTTTAGAGAGAAAGGAACTTGAGAATTTGTAGGAATTTATCTAATTCATGTGACATTGTTATCCATAAACTTGAGATTGTGATTTCTAAAATGGTAATGTCTTCGGTCATCAAACAACAACAACATAACAAAAGGAAAGGTTTTCCTCTTGGGATGCCATCATCTTAAAAGATTGGTCACTCATCAAAAGTCTTCCCATGTATGGTGCAATCAACCTGCAAAAGTTTAAAAATCTAGAAAAAATGCTAAGTGGTTAGGTCCTCCTGCTTTGTTCATCAAGATTAACTTTGATGGAGCTGCCAGGGGTAATCCTAGTCCCTATGGAACGAACTAGTTGTGTATTGAGGGATTTAGATGGAAGCATTATGTTTGCAGCCTCAAAAAAACTTCTTTTACAAACAAATAATGAAGTAGAAATTTAGGTTCTGTTTTTGGGTTTTAGCATTGCAACTCAAATGAATTTCTCGAAAGTTTATCATTGAAGGAGACTCAATTCTTATGATGCATGTGACCGAGAAACTTCATCTGGATGATTGGAGGCTTTTGAATATAATGTAAAAATTTCAATTAATTCAAAAGCATGCATTAATTTAGAGAAGCTAATGGAGTTGTAGATAGACTTGCCAACTTGTCAATTGATAAAGATTGTGTTTACTTTGAAAATAATGAAATTAAGATTTGGAATGATAAGGTGCTTAATTCTTTGGTGGCTTTGGCTAGTACCCCTGCCATGATTGTAGGATCATTAGCTTAGGGTGGCACATCGTCGAACTTCTTGGGAATTGACAAGTCACTCCCTTCTTTTCTTCCTAATGTGTGTATGGTTTTGAGTGTAGGGAGTTTCTACCTTTTTGACGGTTTTTGCTCTGATTTTCGCCTAAGTTGGGTGCCTTCTTTTGTGTGAAATTGTTTTCATTTGTAGTAGAAATGTGCCTTCATACAAATTTAGGATTTGATGCAATTTATTTTGGGGGGCTATATTTTGTCTATCTATTTTGAGCTCTCCTACTTTCTGATATGATTTCAAGATGTTGGTGAATGTTTTTAATAAGAGAGTGCTCCTTCCTTGCTGCTTTTGGGAGAAGGCTGATTGTCACCCTTTTGATAGAGAAAAACTAAGCAAGGTTTTCATCATTCCTTGTGATTTGGTGGATGATGCAATTGGATAGGTTATTGGAAAAGGTTTGTTGATGGAATTCTACCACTCGTGTTCGTAGAGGTTCCCTCAGTCTTCCTCTCCAACACAATGGACATATTCATCCTTCCATTTGCTCGACCCAATCTTTGGATGAAGCGCTGTTGGTTTATGATTTGAACGTGGGATCTACAAATATTGGTGGGATTTTCCTGAAGGTTCTCTTCAAAATTCTCCCTTGCTTCACTATTCTCTACTGGCATCAAGGTCAGGTTTATTGTCTAGTTCCCCACTATCAACTTTCTCTATGTTGGACCTGCATCATTCAGAAATTGGGGATGAATTGTACATTGAGCTAGAAAACTGTTCAAAGCCCTACACTTGCTGATTAACCACATTGCAGAGGGTTAACATGGATATATTCTACCTCTTCTATTGGTTGCCACTTATTCCCTGTGCAGTAGAGGATGCCCTCCCTCCTCTCTCGCGCTGATCATGTATCATCGAGAGCCACCCATCGTCCGCGGATGGGTAGCCCGAGGATCCGATAGACGTCCTTGAGTTTGATCGTCATCTCTCCGTAGGGTAACTGGAAAGATGATGTGGTGGCGTCCCATTGCTCCATCAGGGCTGTCAACATCCTGTCATGGTATCTCATCTTCGGCATAGTGAATACATGCCAGAGACCGACCTGCTGCAAATGCGTGACCTTGTCGTCTGATAGACGGTCTTGCTGATCGCGCATGAGTCGAAACGCTCAGCCTCCTGGATGCTCTCAGAGCTCTGGATACTCCTACAATGAAATGGAAAAAATCCGAGTCAGAACATAAAAAAAAAACAAAAATTATCTCAGACATATGTGCGCCACGTGGACGTTTGTGCAGCGCGCATGCGTCCCTGACTGCCGTGGTCGCCTCGAAGACGCCAGTGCAGAGTCGAGACTCCAGCTTGTAACGTAGATGCCAACTTGAAAATAGGACGAGGGCGCAAAAACAGGATGCCTGCGCACCTTGCCGTTTGAAAAATCTTTAAAAAGGGGCCTAAAATCACAAAATACGAGGTTTAGCGGCCTATTTGGTCTACCTCCCGGCCCTCAGCGATGTCCTCATGCAACTGCTCCAACCTCGACACCTCATACTCTCTCCTGCTCGGCATTTTGCTGACTTTTCTCTCACAAATGTCAACAATTTGCTCACAGTGAATGGTGAAAATGATGGCCCTGGGGCCACCACCAGGTTATGTTAGGCCCCCTAGGTTATTTCCAGAGTTTTGGCTCCCGGTTTCTTACGAATTTGCCCCACGGTTTGGGGAAAACTTCGAGGAGGGGCATAAAGTCATCCTTGATCATATTTTCTTCGAATTGGCGACTTTTTTCTTGATTTATTTACTCTCTTCGTAGTAGCTTTCTTCTGATTTTACGAAATTGACTTAAAATTTGAGTTTTGCAGGCTAAAACTTTGAATCGCTTTGATGACCATTTTTATGCTGCTTGTTGGGCTTAGATGCTGGGGGCACCTTCAGTACTGGTTAGCTCGACTTCAGTAGTCGCTATCGTCCTTTTTTTTGCACGCAAATCCGTAAAACTCAAAATTTGAATGACATCTCTCCTTTTTACTTTAGTGAGGCTGATTTTTTCAAAACCGAGCCCACTAAAGTGGGGGCAAAATGTAATGTCGTCAAATTGCACCTAGGGGCAATTCCACATTTTTGCATTTTTGCCTAGCATTTATGACGTCCCAGAGCATTAATGACAAAATCCCATAAGTTCGAATTTCGCGATTTCAACTTCATGTGGACTTGTGGCAGTGCAGTAGAAGCCCGTTGACACGTTTCTCGAAAATACAGGGTTTGGACGCCTGGCGGTTTTTCGAGTTTCAAACAAAGAATCTGGAATGTTGACCCATGAGACACATGTCCTGGCAGTTACATTTCAGAAATAATGGCTCTTTGCCGCCCTTGCAAGCATTAAAAACCCCTTTTTGGCTCTCATTTGGGGGTTGGAAGATTTTCATTCAAAGCTCTCTGATATTTTGCTTCCAGTTTGATATTCTCTTGATCTTCAACAGCAGTGCTACCATAGGCGAAGCCATGCCGGATTGAGGTCCCTCCAACAGCAACAACTCTCAAGAAAGCGCTCAACGGTGCATTCGTGCGCTCTAGAGAGGGCCTTGGCTTGTGGGTAACGCTCTCTCTCTCTCTCTCCTTGTTTTTCCTTCCATATTTGTTTACTTGCAGCTTTGTGGTGTAGGTTCTACTCCTGAGCGGGTATTGCTTTCACCACGTACTCCTTTTGTGGTGCGGGTTCTACTCCTGAGCTGGTATTGCTTTCACCACATGTTTTGTTTACTCCATTTGCTTTCCTTTCCAACTTGGCTGTCCGTGGAGGTGGGAACACCAAAATGGGGGTTTGACTGAGGCAGGCCCCTATACAGCCCCAACATTTTCCCCTTGATCTTGTGTGTGTAGGAACGAAGTGGAGTTTGGAGTGAAAGATCTCACTCTCAACGAAAGGTGAAGCTTCCTCAAATCCCTTTATAGTTATCACAGTATTTGATTTCCTATTCTTTTAGATTAATATACCTCATTTTTGAGTTTAGAAGTGAAATCCGTCTTTGTCCGTCTGTTTTCCAGTGCTCTCTGTTGCCTGGACGATAGTGCACTTATCAAACGACAGTGCGCTGCGCTGACGTCCTGAAATTGCGCTCCCGTCCTCTGGCCGAGAGTTTACTCTTTTGAGACAGAAATCTTGAGATTTCACTCTCTCGGAATCTGAAACAACTCCTTTTGAAACATAGATTTAGCTACTTGTTTCTATATCTCTGCCGATTCTCTTAATCTGAGGTGTATAAGGGCAGTTCGTTCCCTGGGGTCTCTCGAGAACAAAGAGACCCGCGAGCAGCAAATCCCCCTTATATCACAATATATATATATAGATGTGTACATATGTGTACATATAGATGTATACATATGTATACATGTATGTATAATATATATATATATGTGTGTGTGTGTACATATGTGTATACTTTATTGTATACATATGTATACATGTATGCATATATATATATACATATGTGTATACATGTATGTATATTTACATATATGTATGTATATGTATGTATATATGCATATGTATATATATGTATATATATTAATAATAGTAACTATATTGTATAATATAAATAATAATAAAATATAAAAAACACTAGCATATAGTATTATTACAAGGTGCGTCTTTGTGGTAAAGTTCCTTGAGCACAAAGATGTTAATGGAGGTAATAAAAACTTGTATGTAGTGGTGTGTTTTAGTCCTTTCTTCAGATGGGTATTTCAGCAGTTCTTTATTCATTGTCTGTTCGCCTTGGCAACTGCTTCACTATTTCTCACCACCCACATTATTTATGTTTGTCAAAAAACTTATCCACAATGCTAATTTACGTTGTTAATTAATTTTTTTCCAAATTACTTGTTTCCAAGCTTGTCATGATAGTGTACTATTATTTCATCTTCTTCAAGAGAATACCATAGGTCAAACTAACTTTTCAAGGACATGACTAGTTTTCACATTTTTTTCTTTGTTTTGGTGTGTTTTTTTTGAAAAAAATCCTACAGGATTCAGCTTCAGCACCTCCCTACTCCTTGGGGCACTAGTGCCGTGCCTTGTCGATCCCATCCACACCCTTGACCATACTCCTGCTGTTGCTCTTGTTCGATTTGGCGATGAGACCCAATGTAGGCAAATCTGGTAACCTAGCTTTGGGCCCACATATGCTTTTGTTTTTTGACTTTCCAACTGAGCAATAATTGAAATTTTTGAGCCAGATAAATGATCTTTCTCATTGTTTCCCCTAAAATAATGACACCAAATCCTCATCATCCATCATCTGGGATTCATCTCTATAGGGAAACCAGATCAGTAAATCTTTAATTTGTGATGACTATACTCCAAACCAAGGCTGCCCACCCCAGTCTTTCCATCTTTTCCCTTTGCTGAACCACTGAACCTGGCTCAATATGCTGTCAAAGGGAGGAAGAATCCCCATCGAACTGCAAAACCTCCTAAAGATACATAACTAGAACAAGAGAAAGAACATGATATTGCTGTCGAGTTCAGGTGTAGTTTCGGGGGCCAAACATCCGGGATGGCCCAATGCTTCACCTCGTGAGCATCACCTAGATGCAATGTGAGTGCTAAGTGGACCATTCATTATCATGAGAGATGGGTTCTTGTGAACCACTACTCATGAAACGTGGGTCAATGAGTTTGGCTCGAAAACTACATGGTTGAATCCTGATAGCAATATCATAATTTGACTCGCTGTGGAAAATACCTCCTACTTATCAAGAGAAGAACTATTAAAAATTTTCCTCCTCAAGCAAAAAAAAACAATCATGATTCCTCCAAATAAAATCCTTGTCTGGCTGTCCAGATTTTGGAATCCTTTACTGTGAACAAATTTTGAAAAGAAATAGGAATCCTGGAGGAAAGGCAATCAGCAATGCCCAAGCTTGTGACAACAAAAACATCTAAAGGGCACTCCTTCAAGTGCACATGTTGAAGGCAAGAACTATGTGAAGAAAGATTCTAATGGACTAAACAAGGTTTTAGAAGTGTCAACTATGTGTCCCCTTTTGGCGTGATCTTGTTCTTGAGTGTTAGCCCTATTTCTTGGACCCTTGTGGAAGCTAAGCTGGATTAGTTGAAGGTAGATGGTACCCTTCTGGAGAGTTGGTCGATTCATTTTTCTAAGATGGAGTGGATAGGCTCATTGCAGGCCTTGGCGATCTGAGGAGTTTCTTTGCTTGTGACATTGGTCCTTGTTGAGAATTGAGGGAGATAGGCTTACTTAAGTGATTTAAGTTAATTTTTAACTTAAAGTCTTTTTATAAAGTTAAATTGACTTTATAATTCTTATTTCACTTAAATTAAGTCTAAAGTGAATATTTTAATGTTATATCTTTATTCACTTAAAGGAGGCGCCAAAAATCAAAAGGGAAACTATAGAAAGTGATTTAAGTTTAGTTTCATAAATTTAAATGAGCTAAAACCCTAAAATGTACGGCCTTCTTAGGGTTTCTCCTCTTTTGCTTTATAAGGGATTTGGGCAATGAGAAACTCATCTTTTTGAATATTTCAACTTTGCCTTGGAGGTTTTTCCCTTGCTTTCAGCCTGTGATCAGGTTTGCAGCAAATCCACCATTGGAGAACGAAATCTCTTCAGTGTGAGCACTTGTGAAGTTGTGAAAGATCAGCTGAATTAGTGCAGATTGAGAGGGCTTCATTTCAGAAGTTCTGCAGTGCTTCAACAGATTTTTTGTAGTGTTCTTCATCAAAAACAGAGGGTTTATTAGTTGCTGTTCTTCCTTCACCATGGCAGACTTCATGGCTGTTTGGGCACACCTTCAGAGATGGTTTTTGGTGCTTTTTGTTTGAAAGGGCGTGGCCCTTGCAAGGAAGTTTATTTTGGCTTTTTGGAGAAACGTCTTCTTTTGGAGGATCTCTCTTCATGAACTTGAAGCCCTACCTATGTTATCTCGGCCGGTTTGAATAAACTTTGAAGTCACGTAACTCTCCTCAGGTTTGTCGGTTCTTCACCATGCTGAAATTGGTTCTTATTTAAAAAGAAATCCTGGAGGCTTTTCGGGTATGTTTATGTTTTAAATCCATTGTTGATGATAATAAACACCTTCTACAATTCCAGTTTGATTGAATTTGCTCAAGTTTTCATTTTGTGAGCTTTTATATAATGCGCCCCTTCTCTTCTGTCTACAAAATTTCTCTAAAAAACTAAAAAACACAAATAGACTTAAAAAAAAGACAGGGGTTTGGCTTGATGAGGCTTGTGAAGTTGTGAAAGATCAGGCGAATTAGTGCAGATTGAGAGAGAGCTTCATTTGAAGTTAGCGATTAGCCTAACAGATTTTTGTAGTGTTCTTCATCAAAGCAGAGGTTTATTAGTTGTTGTTCTTCCTTCACCATGGCGGAACTTCATGGCTGTTTGGGCACGCCGAGAGATAGTTTTGGTGCTTTGTTTGAAGAGCGTGGCGCTTGCAGGAAGTTTATTTTGGCTTTTGGAGAAACGTCTTCTTTTGCGGAGGATCTCTTCGCCGAACTTGGAAAAACCTACCTGTATATTTACTCGTAGGTTTGAATAAACTTTGAAGTCACGTAACTCTCTCTACTCGGTTTTTGTGTTCACTATGCTGGTCGGATTTCTTATTTAAAAAATCTGGAGGCTTTCGGGTATGTTTGTATGTTTTAAATCCATTGTTGATGATAATAAACACCTTCTACAATTCCAGTTTGATTAAATTTGCTCAAGTTTTCATTTTGTGAGCTTTTATATGATGCGCCCCTTCTCTTCTGTCTACAAAATTTCTCTAAAAAACTAAAAAACACAAATAGACTTAAAAACAAGACAGGGGTTTGAGCAATGAGCTAGCAAGGCTCATCACAGTGGTATCAGAGCATTCAAACATTATTGTCAAGTGCCAAAAACCAAAAACACAGCAATTAAAAGTTTATATCAGCATATATCAGCTTTACATGGCAAGTGTTTGACAAAATTCCCAAGGCAGAAATTGAAAGGTTTTGAGTCTATATTAGCAAGGCTCATCACAGTGGTATCAGAGCGGTTTCCTGCCATCCTGTTGGGCATTGATCATGGCTACTTCAATTACTCAGAGGCAGTGGAACAAGAATATGGAGAAGCTGAAACAAAGTTTGAAAAAGTTGGATGAAAATCAAAAAGGGATAAAGGAATTGATTTTAGATCCTGCAACCTTAGATAAAACAGCAAGGTTTATGGCATCCATCTTCGGGTCTACATCACAAAATAAAAATGAGATACATGAGGTCTCTACAAGTGAAGTATCCAAAAATCTTCACAATGAATTTTCAGCAGTTAGTGACCAGCATTCAGTTGATCCTATGGAGAACAAAAATCAGACCAGCTTTGAGGAAGAAGTTGGGCACAAGATTCTTCAGGAAGATTTCAAGGTTGAAGAAGAGCAAGTGATGTTTGAAGACAAACCAATTGTATTGGAGCAGCCACATGAAGATAAGTTTTCTTGTAATGCATCATCAACAGAAATGTATGAAGATATGGCTTCTACAACTTCTTTTGAGACATCCTATGAGGTACATAGCAACAATACCTTAAATGTTGATGACAACACACATGATGTTGCTGATTATGAGGTGAGTGATGCAGATTCAACTTCATGCTATAGTGCAGATTTGGATGGAGAACATAAAGTGATTCAAGAGGGATTTTCCTCTCCTCAGTACAGTTATGAGTTTTATGATCAGCAAGCTCCAATCTATGATACTGGTGGAGAAGAGTCAGAAAATGAGGCGGATGCTACATCTTGTGATAATCCGCTCTTTGAGGTAGATGTTGATTCTACTCTTGACCCTGGTTTAAGGGTGAGCTTTGATCATAGTATCAGAGATTCCGTCAGTGCATCGGGATTTCAGACAGAGCTCGTTGAGGAGATTCCCAGTGTGTACATGGTCAGGAGTCTACATAGTTTCTTTCTTAGTCATCATGTACATGATCTGTTTCAGATGCACAATTCTAGTATGCACGTGTTAGACATGTGGGATGATAGCCTATCTCATGCAGTCTTAGGGAGCACGTTTTGTCAACAATTTGACCTGCTTCCTTGTGAGTTTCTCTTTTCTGTATCTGATGGTGTTGAGATTGACAGGCTACAGTATGATGATCCAGCTGATCAGATTTGGGAGTTACAGGAGACTCATTCATCTAGGAGTTGCATATGGGATGACAATGGCGATCCAGTTTCTCTTCCTAGAGTAGATGTTATTCAGTATGATGATCCTCTCTTCGAGTTAGATATCGCTCGCACTCTGGACATGAGCATTGATCGTTGCGTTTGGGATCCTTCCAGTGTATTGGGATTTCAAATTAAGCTGGCAGAGGAGTTTTCGGAGGAGTACATGATGAGAGGTGCAGATAGTTCTACATTTGACCCTCACGATCTGGCAGCTATCTACTTGTTGCTTGGTGATTTAATCTTCTTAGACTCTTCATTGATCGATGGTTGTCCTACTTGGAGTTGGCATGATTTGCAGAGTTGGGATTTGGGAGTTTCATTGCTAGATGGTTGGTTTCATGGGTTAACAGGTTATGGTGACATCATGGGTTCCAGCTACAGACAGAGATGTGTTGCGGATGCTTCTCGATATTCTTACTTTATTATAATGGATGGATGTGAGTACCGTTTATATTGGGATCCAGGTGGCGACAGGTTTGGTACTGTGTTTTGGATGAGTCCCATGCATTGGCTTCACCACTTTTGGCATGGTGAAGTTGAGATCAGTGTTGAGCAGCGAAAGACAGTTGATGATAGTAGGGACATTTCACAGCACGATCCTTGGGAACCTGGAGGAGTGGTTGATCCTTTGTTGTTGAGATTGCTTGCGGTCAAGCAATTTCAGGGAGGGTGGATTGTAATGTCCCCCTTTTCAGCGTGATCTTGTTTGCAGAGTGTTAGCCTATTTCTTGGACCCTTGTGGGCTAACTGGATTGGTTAGAGGGTCAGTGGTACCTTTTGGAGAGTTCGGTCATTTTCATTTTCTGAGATCGTGGATAGGCTCATTGCAGGCCTTGGCAGTACAGGAGTTTCTTTACTTCTGACGGCATTGAATTCTGTTGAGAATTGAGGGAGATAGGCTTACTTAAGTGATTTAAGTTAATTTTTAACTTAAAGTCTTTTTATAAAGTCAAATTGACTTTATAATTCTTATTTCACTTAAATTAAGTCTAAAGTGAATATTTTAATGTTATATCTTTATTCACTTAAAGGAGGCGCCAAAAATCAAAAAGGAAACTATAGAAAGTGACTTAAGTTTAGTTTCATAAATTTAAATGAGCTAAAGCCCTAAAATGTACGGCCTTCTTAGGGTTTCTCCTCTTTTGCTTTATAAGGGATTTGGGCAATGAGAAACTCATCTTTTTGAATATTTCAACTTTGCCTTGGAGGTTTTTTCCCTTGCTTTCAGCCTGTGACCAGGTTTGCAGCAAATCCACCATTGGAGAACGAAATCTCTTCAGTGTGAGCACTTGTGAAGTTGTGAAAGATCAGCTGAATTAGTGCAGATTGAGAGAGCTTCATTTCAGAAGTTCTGCAGTGCTTCAACAGATTTTTTGTAGTGTTCTTCATCAAAAACAGAGGGTTTATTAGTTGCTGTTCTTCCTTCACCATGGCAGACTTCATGGCTGTTTGGGCACACCTTCAGAGATGGTTTTTGATGCTTTTTGTTTGAAAGGGCGTGGCACTTGCAAGGAAGTTTATTTTGGCTTTTTGGAGAAACGTCTTCTTTTGGAGGATCTCTCTTCATGAACTTGGGCGCCCTACCTATGTTACTCTCTGGCTTCAGTTTCAGAATAAACTTTGAAGTCTGTAACTCTCTACTCCAGTTTTTGTCAGTTCTTCACCATGCTGGTCGGATTTCTTATTTAAAAAATCTGGAGGCTTTCGGGTATGTTTGTATGTTTTAAATCCATTGTTGATGATAATAAACACCTTCTACAATTCCAGTTTGATTAAATTTGCTCAAGTTTTCATTTTGTGAGCTTTTATATGATGCGCCCCTTCTCTTCTGTCTACAAAATTTCTAAAAAAAACTAAAAAACACAAATAGACTTAAAAAAAGAGGGGTTTGAGCAGGAGCTTGTGAAGTTGTGAAAGATCAGCTGAATTAGTGCAGATTGAGAGAGCTTCATTTCAGAAGTTCTGCAGTGCTTCAACAGATTTTTTGTAGTGTTCTTCATCAAAAACAGAGGGTTTATTAGTTGTTGTTCTTCCTTCACCATGGCAGACTTCATGGCTGTTTGGGCACACCTTCAGAGATGGTTTTTGGTGCTTTTTGTTTGAAAGGGCGTGGCACTTGCAAGGAAGTTTATTTTGGCTTTTTGGAGAAACGTCTTCTTTTGGAGGATCTCTCTTCATGAACTTGGGCGCCCTACCTATGTTACTCTCTGGCTTCAGTTTCAGAATAAACTTTGAAGTCTGTAACTCTCTACTCCAGTTTTTGTCAGTTCTTCACCATGCTGGTCGGATTTCTTATTTAAAAAATCTGGAGGCTTTCGGGTATGTTTGTATGTTTTAAATCCATTGTTGATGATAATAAACACCTTCTACAATTCCAGTTTGATTAAATTTGCTCAAGTTTTCATTTTGTGAGCTTTTATATGATGCGCCCCTTCTCTTCTGTCTACAAAATTTCTCTAAAAAACTAAAAAACACAAATAGACTTAAAAAAAAGACAGGGGTTTGAGCAGTGAGCTAGCAAGGCTCATCACAGTGGTATCAGAGCATTCAAACATTATTGTCAAGTGCCAAAAACCAAAAACACAGCAATTAAAAGTTTATATCAGCATATATCAGCTTTACATGGCAAGTGTTTGACAAAATTCCCAAGGCAGAAATTGAAAGGTTTTGAGTCTATATTAGCAAGGCTCATCACAAACTATGACACAAACTCTCACAAAGCTATTCTGAAAACCATCTTGTACAGAACTCATCTTAACAAAGTCACCAATTTGTTCTGCCAGCAACTTAATCAAATTTTAATTTCTACCAAAGGAAGACTGTAAAATAGGATCCAAAGAAGGATCTTAGTAATAATTTCTACCTCTGGATCAGAAAAGGGTTTCCGTGAACCCAAATAGGGATCTTAGTAATAATTTCCGCCTCTGGATCAAGAAAGGGTTTCCATGGACCCAAATAGAGGCCAACCTTGCCAAAAAACCACAGATAATTGTTCCATAAAAAATTGCAGTCCCACTTTGCCTGAAACTGAATTTGAAAGAAACCCTTAGACAGAAAAATAAAGAAGGACAAGCAATGCCGTGCCAAGTGCTCTCCATCTATCGATAAATCTTAGCAATCTGTTGACTTCTGCCCAAAAATCTGCCCACAAGAGATTTACAGTCCAAGTCCTTTGAAATCTGATCAATGCAATCTTAAAGGAGACCACTCCATGACATCCTCAGCCAATCTCATTGGAAGATCTCCCAAAGAAAGAGCACCAATAGTGCATCTTGAAATCTTTCCAACAATTCCCTTATTCAAAGAAATATCAGCGTTTGGAACCCTAGTATCCTTTGCGTCATGACTGAGAGGTTGCTGCAATTTTGGAGCCACAATTGAATCTGAGAACACTTTAATTAGTGTAGGAGACTTAACTGTTAACAATATATCTTTTATGATTCGGGACTTCCAAAATATGCTGTAGCAGTGAAACAAATTGGAAGAATTCCTGCAGTCCATGTAAATGATATGCTTGACTGAAACCGCATCCAAAGGAGGCCACAAAACACAACCGAGGATTTATCCAGAAGCCAGAAGAGCTGTGAAAGCCCTTCTGGAGAGAAAACAAGGGTTACTAGTGGCTCGATAATCCTTCTCCCTTTTCAATTTGCAGGGTGTCCGACTCTCCTTTCAATTGCCTGTAATCACTCCAATCTTCTAGCTCTCGGAAAAACTGTTTCCTTCCTTACCAATCTGAAAACTTCTCAGGTCATTATCTCCTTTCTTTGCAGAAGCCCCTACTTGGTCTCCCTTGTTGCATCTTCGTCCATGCTTGCTACTATGCCTACCCTGCTGCCTGCACTTGCCATGATTACATATTCAAGAACTGTTAATTTTACCATAAAAATGAACATGTCTTGCCATGAGATATTGTCTCTTCCAAGGAGCCAGATTGAAGATACATCTGGTTATAATATAGATTCCATGTGGTATTTAAAGGAGATATACTACCTTATGGAGTTGTTGCTTTTTATCATAAAGAAGGCTTGTCTTGCTGGGAATTTGGGCTATTCATGGAGACAGTCATATTTCTTGAAAAAAAGATGACATAAAATAGTAGAAAATAGTGGCTTATATATAGAAAACAGCATTCTTTTTTTTTCATGGCAGATGGGTCTATCTATGTTCCTTGGTGGTATGTAGGAAGTGGTGGCTCCAGGAGCAAAATAGGTTTTCAATGGGAAAGAAATAAAGCTGAAGAATATTTTTCAGCTGGGGATGGGAAAATAAAATAGAACATGAGAATCTTCTTAAGCACAATGAAAGTAAGAATTTCACGAGGGACTAAAGAATGAAGTTACAAATTTCAATAAAGAAGACCACACAAAAAGAAGGAAAGGGGCATGTTTCCATCAATTTTTTTTTCTGATGTTGTAGTTACAGAGAATCTTTTATAAGAAACCTATAATTGTTTCTATAAGCCCTAGTAGTAGATATAACTTCAAAAATGTGAATTTGGCAAAGTGGCTACAAGTCCAAGCGAATGACATAAGAGAACCACAAGTGTATGTTGAAAAGGCTCAAGTGTTTAGGGAAACTTTTACAAGGAAGCTATTATTTTTTCTGTGAACCCAAGTGTGGAGTAAAAGATTGTTTTGCAATTTCCACTCTATTTTGTGCGCTCATTTTAGTATATCCACCATTAGTATGTAAAAGGACTCATTATGCACATCTGTCTTTTCTTAATCTTCCATAGCAATATTTATAATTTATTCTCTCTCATTTGAATTCTAATTTTTTGCTATTTTTTTGTGAATTTTCCTAAAGCTACATTCTTCCATTACCTGTGAACTTCCTAGAACCATTCTTTTGTTGCTACTGGTTACCATGGTTTATCCATTATTCAAAACTTGTATCACACATCTATCCTGAGCATCTAGGCTATCTTTCATTTCCAGCATTCCTTTCCATACACTGAAGCATCACCACACATTACAGAGAACTTTAAGGATGTATAATCATTCAAGCATTTCTATTTACCAACACCTTTCCACAGAGGCTAGCACACAGTTCCAATTTTTTATTTGCTGCATTGTAATTTCCCATGTTTTGAGGTCTGAGAGAAGCTGAATATTGATATCCAATCTGAGGTTGGGTCGTCATTTTCATTGTTGGACTCATTCCTGAGTCATTCAAATATTGGTGGCATCCTCAATTAAATAGCAAACCTAGAACTCTTACGCAAAGAGAAGTGGGTTGTATTATTCTCTGGGTCATCATCATTAATAGTTATATGCAAATTGCCCTTGGCCAATCAATGTTGCAGGAGTCATCGATTTTAGTTGTGGCAGCCTTCATTATTCTGGAAACCGTTTGATAGTCAATTGATCGATAGCATAAGGGAGCCACTTCTGATATTAACTGCTACGAAATATGCTCAGCAATTCTATGGTGACGTGGTTATTTCATCTCAGGTTTACTCCTATTGATTGCTGCCTAGTTGGAATCACGTTATCATATCCATCTCATACAAACTGTGGAATAACCAATGGAGCGATGAAGTTAATTATGTCACGTGCCGCCAATTCTTATTATCTTTGAAAGGTGATCGACGGCATATTATGGCTAGTTGATATCATTCAAACCCTGCTGCTTAACTCAAACCCCTGTATTTTCTTATCTTATTTGTGTTTTTTTTAGTTTTTTAAAGAAAGTTTGTAGACAGAAGAGAAGGGGCGCATCATATAAAATGCTCATAAAATGTAAATCTGAGCTATTTTCTACAGAATGAAAATGCAGAAGATATTATTTAACTGAAACCAATAGATCACAAATGATAAACATACCCGAAAGCTTCCAGATTATTTATTTAAGAAAATAAGTCCAGTTTGCCAGCCAAGATGGTGAAAACTGACAAAATCCAGTGTAGGAAGCTACAAAATGCAATGTCCAGCCTAGAAACTGAGGCAGATGATAGGTATAAGCTAGACGCCAAAGAAGTTGAAGAGAAACCCTCAAAAGGAAAGGCGTTTCTCCTAGAAAATCCAAACGCCCTTGCACAAAGAGCCACACACTTCAAGCAAAAAGCAATAATCCTCAACTCAGAAGGTACGGCCATGAAGTAGAGTGTCTGCCAGATGAAAGGAAAGACGCCATCTCTCAAACCCTCCTGAAACTGATAAGGAAACTCAATAGAAACACAGATTAAGCTCAATAGAACCTCTGAATGAAGCTCTCACCAATGCACTAATTCGACTGGTCTCTCACAGTCTCAAAATGCTCAACACTGAAGAGATTCCGTTCTCCAATGGAAGATTTGCTCAAACCCTGATCACAGAGGATAGCACAGAAGAAAACCCAAAGGAAAAGTCGAAATAATCAATAAGTGAGTTTCTCATTGCCAAAATGCCTTATATCCAAAAAGGCACGACTTTCAAGAAAGTGACGCCACTTGCAATCTTTTAAATATTTTAAAACATATTTAATTCACTTTTCAATAGTTGCAAATTAAATACTTGGGCGCCCACTTCTATGCATAAGTGATTTAATTTTAAATCACCTTTTTATGAATATTTAAGTGATATAAAAATAATAAAGTCAATTTGACTTTATAATAAAGTATTAAATTAATATAACTTAAATCACTTAAATAATCATAACTTCCTCAAAACACCATATATCTCTGTGCCGTCAGAAGCTGTCAACTCCTGAACTGCCAAGGCTTGCAGTGAGCCAATCACTAAACTCTGAAAATGAGAACGACCAACTCCTCTAGAAAATACCACTGACCCTCTAACCAATCCATTAGCCCACAAGGGTCCAAGAAATAGGCTAACATTGCACCCGATAAGCTGACTAGAGCGGGGACATCACAATGCTGCCTAGTTGGAATCACGTTATCATATCCATCTCATACAAACTGTGGAATAACCAATGGAGCGATGAAGTTAATTATGTCACGTGCCGCCAATTCTTATTATCTTTGAAAGGTGATCGACGGCATATTATGGCTAGTTGATATCATTCAAACCGCCCAAGGAGAGGGCGCTAAGTATTAACGAATAATAACATAAAGTATAAATTAAATGCTACTTAAAGGAAGATGGTCAGCGATTTCCTTGAGAGACAATGTTAACTACCTCTAAATAAATAAACAAACTTTTAAGTGGCAATTCCACCAAAGGATGATACTTTATTAAATATGCTTAAAAGAGCAGCGATTAATTATGAAGAGACATGTCCTTGTAGAAAGGTTGCAATAAACAGCTGTATCTTTTGACCCAGTCATGGGTATTAAAGGAAGATAGGTCTCAAAGCAAACATCATGGATTAAGTTACAGATATATATACTTTTTATACAGCAGATTTAAGTGCTCCAAGGAGCCACAAACTGCCATATTAGATGTATGCGCAAACAGGCCAAATATGAAACAACATCCAAACAAATCGCATAAAAGATAAAGTGATAATTAGAAACAGTGATCTGAGTTAAGGCATCAACCTACATCACTTTCAGTTGCATGAATTTAAAGAATTAAAACAGAAATGGCAATCACTTTGATGCCACAATTCTACGACATATTTAATCATATGATTATAGAGCAATTAAGCAGAAACAACAATTATTGGTTATTATCAACTTTCATTCTTGGAACTAATTCACAATCCAAATATCATGTAATAAACAACCCCCAATTTTTTTTTGTATTTCCCCTGTTGTGCTGCTTGCTGTTTGAAAGTTTCTTGGAAAGTTTTGTATTGTTTTTTGCAATGTTTTTGAAGGGTTTACATGTGCTTTTGAATATTTCAAATAAGTGCATAACAGAAGTTAAATATAAAGCGATATTAAGCAAGAAATTAAGCACTTTCAGAAGTCACAAAATTCTGATTTCTTTTCATTGTTATTTCAGTCATACAAAGCAAACAGTATCGGATTTCAAACTTATCTCAGACCTGGAAATTAGTGTCACCAACAGCAATATGATGTTCCTTTTGAAGCCACGCACCAACCAAATCTTCTACCAAACGTACTCCAGCTGTATTGCGCCCTAAATACTTGAAGAGGGTCTCCAAAAAACACATTAAATGACGCCTTTCAGTTCAGCAAACCCCAACTCTCTCACCCAGCAGGCCGTACCTCCTAGATAGGGCGATTTTGCTCTAGAAATTCAAAACCCACTTCAAAAAATCCAAGCTTGTGCAAGAAGGGTCGCCCTTGGGAGAGGATTTGATTTATCAAGTACCCATTTTCATATCTTCCTCCTTATCTGACTTATGAGCAAAAACTAGGATCTTCTATTTTCAATGAAAGCTCCTGAAACTTGCTAAAATCACACCAACTGAAAAGAGAAGCACACCAAACCAAAACCAGCTAAAGCACACCAAAAATCCCTACTGAAAACCACTCAAAAATACTGAAATATCTTCATTTTGGTAAGCCCAGTTGTGATCTCTGATTGAAATCACCTAACACCAGCCTGAGCAAGGTCATTCACTGTCGGGGCTAGTCTTAGAACTAAGGGGTATCGTCCTCAACTCCGTCCTGCAATCTCTGGCTTCAAACCAGCAACATATCCCTGTAAATCAATCTTCAGCATAAGAGAAAATGAGGCTCCAAAATGTCTTTTATTTTCAAACTTGAGTTGGGCGCCCAAAATCTCTAAAACCCACACCATTCTCAAGTGACTTTTGTTTTAAATTTAATTTTAATACTTTTTTCCTCCAAAGTAAGGTCGCCCAAGGTGAAGGTGTTATAATTTAATCTTTAAAAACAACTTCAAGTGATGAGACTAGGCGCCTTGGTCACTTTTTATAAAGTTCTCTTATGACCCCCTTTTAACTTTAAAATATAAAGTCACTTTATTTGCACACTTTTCAAGACATTAATCAAATATTAAAATAATTTCTCCAAAGTGACTTAGTCATCTGAGTATGCCATATTGACGAGCCTGACCTGGTCCAGTGCTCTGAAAATGGACTTACTATTTTTAGTAAATGCTAAAAATAGTAAATTACTGTCCAAAGGCTCAAACTGGAGAATAATTGAAATGCACCAAGGCTCACTGTAGGCAACCCTCATCCACTGACCCCTGCTAAAAATACAAAATACTCGGCAAAACCACTAACCCAACTGGAACTGAGTCCCTTAACCGAACCACCTAGCCAACATGAACTCGGGAATTGGCTAGACGTAATGTCCACTAATCAGAGGCTAAGAAGGGACATTACATATCATTACTGAATTATAGCAGAATTTGGTATCACTGTTATTATCATAATTTCTATTCTATATATATATATATATATATGGTTGGCATAAAAAGGATATAGAGTTGCCCTTTTGCCATATCTTGATATCGAACTCTATAATAATAAATGCAAGATGTAAAGTAATTCTACAAGAGACACTCCTATGATTTGTTGACAACATGTTTACATTGTCAACCTTTAATGAATGAAATCGAAAAAACGACCAATCGCGAGTAAGGGACATTTTAGTGGTATCAGAGCTAAAGATCCTGCTAGCCTTTGGGTAATGCAACAAATTGACTGTTTGTTTTAAGTATGGCAATCGATGATAGAAAATGGTTGGCAAGAATACTTTATGAATTAGGTAGTAAGCTCAGTAGTTTATCTCAAAGGAATGACATTGTGGTCACATTGAAAAGAGTAGAAGAATGGCTGAGTCTTATTGAGCAGTCTTTTGAGGTGCTAGATGTAGCTCTAACTCCTATAGTGACCACCTTGAAATAGCACAAATGGTTGAAGCATTGTGATGAGGAGATCAAGTTGTTGGTGACCTCTTGTTTAAGTGAGATTATGAGAATCGTGGTACCTCTAGTGCCCTATGACGATGACACAATGAAAGAAGTAGTACACCTGATTGTAGGCAGTTTTGAAAGTCTAGATGACACCAATAGTAAGCATTATTCAAGAAGGGTGACCATATTGAAGACATTTGCGGAAATCAGGACAAGTATCCTTCTTGTGGACCTAGGGTTGCAAGATCTGATCTACAACATGTTCTATCATTCCTTCGTCACAATTGAGGATGTACATGATAAAAGTGTGTGTGCAGCCATGGAAGATATTATAATTCTAACTATCCAAGAGAGTGATGTTTTCTTCCGACCCACCATATCTATGGTCTGTTTGGAAACAAGAATGGGTTCCCTCTTCATTGGCATATACATTGTTCCTCGATGTGTTCACACAATGTGAGGAAAAATTAAAACCTCACTTGGAAAAAGAGAGCAAGAGAGGATCAATTCAGAAGATGAATGGGAGGAAGTTCCCTTAGTTGTACATACAAAAGATGAATACAAGAAAATACGAGATGTGGAAATTGTTCATGAGGAGGAAGATAAATCTTCATACATTTCTTCTATCACCAATGAAATAAGTACTTGGCTTCATGAGGAGGCAGCCACTAATGAGGAGTCAATACATGAGGAGCCAACTAAAAATAATAATCGCTTCACATCGGCTATAGATGATAACTTCTTTCATTTCCATGATGCAGGAGATTTTTGGTTTGACCACCAAAATGAGCCTATGAAGAATGCGTGTGAAATTCCTTTTAACTGTGAAGTTGCTCTTACTCCCTCTCAAGGATCATGCATTGAGAAAGATATAGAAGGGATTGAAACTATTGATCATAAAGCAAATTCTGTGCAGTCACTTAGGGATAAGGATTTTGGTCATAATTCTCCCTCACCTTTTGAGGAGGACATGGTCTCTTCAAATCAATCAATTGTTACTGATGAGAAGAGTACTCTTTCTAACGAAAGTGAATCGAAAGAGAGGTTATATGACAGTTCGAGTCACCTTGAGGCCTTAGATTTATACAAGCAAAGTGAAGCTAAATTGAGAGAAGAGCAAAAAGAAAGAAATCTGATTGTAGTCATTGAACATTTCAAGGAAGAAGGGAACAAAGGAAAAATTGAAGAGATTAAGGAACTAGACAACATCCATGAGACCTATGATCCACACCATTGTCCCAAAAATCTAAATAATAGTTTGGACCAGCAACAAGAGAGGCTTGATAGTGGAATCAAGAGTCACTTTCAGTTTGTTAGTAATCCCTCATTCGAAGTTGAAGCTAATGTGACCTATGATAATCCGCTTTTCAAATTGGATAAAGAAGCTATTCTAGAATCCTGTGATAAGATTGAAGATAATCATGGAGACATTGGTGACAGATATGGAAAAAGTTCCGATTTTTGTATGCACCGTAACAACAGTACATTCAACTTGCAAGAACTTGAAATTCCCAAGGAAAGTTGGAAGAATAAATGCATGTTGTCCGTTGAAAACGAAATGCAAATCTTATCTAGTTTGGATAGTACACATCGGCATGTGGACAGCATAATTCAAAATGCACCAAAAGGTCAAAGTGAGATTAATTTTTCTCTTACTGATTTTCAAATTATGGAGAACACTATGAGGGAAATTAAAACAGCCTACTTGCACATGATTCATGACCGAGATATGGCTACCAAGATTGCAGATGAGGCATGTTGGCGTTTAAATTAGCACCTTTGGAGTGCTTATTGTAAACAGACAACTATTTCAAGTGTTTGGTAACAACTTCTTCGTTATTTAAAGAGGAGAAGTCCCTCTTTGCTGATTTCGGGATTAGAGAGCAGAATACCCTATCTTTTTGTTCAGCTGCAGGACACAAGGATGCATAAACACAAATGCACCGTAGCTAAAGTTTTCTCTAGTTTTGTAGATCATTAACTACGACTAAGCTAAGCTTTTAAACTATCCAATTTCCCCAAGAAAAATAGAGCATGTGGGAAAAGGAGCGGAATGAAGGGGATTGGATTATTTGGTCCAACCATCTTGCCAGAATATGACCGAGGCTTTGAACTCTCAGACTTATACTAGAATAAGGCTTAATGCAAATAACCGCTCTCACGGTAAGATAGATCTCGTACTCGCCAAGGAGGAGGAACCCCTATCCGAGGTACAGGTCGGGAAATAGCTTACTAGAAACAACACAAGACGATGATCCAACTAGCAGATTTGCTAAGGAGGAGGAACCCCTATCCGAAGTATAGGCTGCAAGATGATTCATTAAACAACACCAAACGATAATTTGCTAATAACAAAGTATCCAAGGAGGAGGAACCCCTATCCAAGGAGGAAATTGTAACAACAAATTATTATAACAATATGCTGAAAGTACTCAAATATTTGGATCAACGACATGCGCCTATTGATTTTCTTCTTCAAATTCCTTCAACAAATTACAAAGGATTGGGACATGCAAAGGCATGAAATCATGCACAATTGCTCATCAACCAATCAACTCTCATCCAAGAGTGAACAAATAAACACTTGCAAACTTGAGGCAACAACGGCGCAACAATTTTGCGTAGTAAGTAAAAGTTAACAAATAATGAGCCCAAGGCTCTTATTTATAGTGCTCAAAGGAGTGGGCAACCCCAAAATCTCCTTGAGTCAACAAAGATCAATTACCAACTAATTAGCAAGATTTATTCCTAAAAAGCAGGAAATCTATTAGTCGACTAGAAGACTACTTCAGTTAACTGGCACTAAACTACAAGAGAACTTTAATGTACATTAGGTGTCTCTAAGATAGACATCCATGATTTATGGGATAAGTCATCCATGATTAGTGGAGTCAAAACAAACATCCACAATCAATGGAAGTCAAAACAAACCTCCCCCATAGATAGAGATAGACACGCATGATCAAAGGGGGGAGTTAGTTAACTTGGAAAGAGTCATCAAGTTAACTAACTGTTAATCATAAATGTCTTCCTAGAGACTAGGACGTCCCGGCCTAGGTGTCCTTTTACACCTTACCACCTTCGGTCAACAGTTCCTCGATCCATGTGTTGACTTCTTCCGTTGACGGACAGTCAATGCTTTGTAGGATGATGATGTTGTGTTGCACCATCTCCTCTCCATGCACAAGCTGCTGCTCTTGGTAACTTTGGCGGCTCCGTTACTGAAGTGATAACCTCTTTGCAGCTGTGTCATCCATTGAATGGTGATGTCATTTATGCTTTCCAAGGCGTCTAACTTGACTACGGGCTTCACTTGATGCATGTCTGTGTTGAGTATTTTCAGGAAGTCGTGAAGTAGGACCAATTTGGTCTTGATTTCAACTTCAGAGTACTCTATTCTGAAAAACTCGACTGTTGATTGTAAACACAGGTATGTTCAAACAACTTTTTCTGCCATTGCTAAAAATAGCCTGCTGAGGGAAATTTTTACGAAAAATATGAGACGTGGGTTTTGTTTAAATCTACACCACCTACGGGTGCAGGTTTGTATGCGGACAGCTATGTACACAATGAGTGCTCTTCAAATTAGGAGGGGAAGCTCCCTCGTTGTGCTGGAATGCATGAAAAGAAAAGTAATCTAAGTCCTATCTTTTGTTCTCAGTGGAAGAGGCACAAGGTTAAGAAAACCAAGAACGTTGCAGCTAAGGATTTTCTGGTTTCGCAGATCATTAACTACAACTAAGCTAACTACTTTAAATCTATCCAGTTCCTCAAGAAAACAGAGCATGAGGAAATGGAGCGGATTGACTATCGGACGATAAACGAGTTTAGACTCTCTACTTGAAGGCAAGGTGGCGCAACTATCATCTCAATCTAAACAAGCTTATTGGGCACAAACAGATTTAAGAATTTACCATGACAATCTTATGAAACCCTATGTGGCATAACACTTGATCGAAATAGTAAAGACTTCACAAACAGCTTTATCACCACAATCTCACGAAACCCTATGTGGCATAACCCTTGATTATAATGATAAAGATTCACAAAACAGATTTATCACCGTAATTTCTCGAAACCCTGTGTGGCATAACGATTGATCACAATGGTAAATATACATAAAACAGATTTATCATCTCAATCTCTTGAAACCCTATGTGGCATAACAATTGACCTCAATGGTAAATATGCACAAAACAGATTTATCATCACAATCTCACGAAACCCTATGTGGCATAACACTTGATCATAATGGTAAAGTTGCACAAAACAGAAAGAATTCACCATTACAATTGCATGAAACCCTATGTGGCATAACAATTAATCGTAATAGCGAAGACACATGAACAAATACCAAAAGAGCAATATTGAGGGCAAGGTAGGCGCAGCATATATTTCTCTCTCAAGCAAAAGTTATTTACAAATGAGCAAAGCTCTTATTTATATACATCAAGGTGTAGGGAACCCTAAAATCACCTTGTGTCATCTACAGTCTCGCAATGCATGCAAGCTATGCCAAACCCTAATTAAGTAAACTATACTCAAAGGAAACTACCCTCGGTTTAAGCTGAAACATCTAATCTAAAATGGACAACAGCGCGAGCATGCACGTCCTTATTGAAAAGCATGTTAACCGGAAGACTACCATCGAGTTAACGAAAACCCTAAAATAAAACTCCAAGTGTGTAAAGCTGATCTCAGAATAGACATGCATGTGATGACAACATCGAGTTAACTTGAAAGGGTAACGCCAAGTTAACTCCTGTGCGTAATGTCTATCCTGAGAGGTGGAAACTGAAGTCTACTGGTCGTGATCTCGAACAAGCAATCCCTCAACGAGGCTGCCAACTGCATCAACATCTGAATGTCAGCAATTTGAGCAATCTTGACAATCTTCGCACACTCAAACTAGCATTTCAATGACTATAACTTTGGCGGCTCCGTAACTGAAGTGATGGCCATTATCTCTGCAGCTTGATACAAATCGGTCTCAGCTTTTCTTGAAAATCATGAATTAAGACCGATTTGGTCTTGGTCTCACAGTATATGTACTTCGAAAAACTAAGCATATTTGTGAACTTGACTATACCGACAAGATTTCGGAATCTAAAATAGCTGCGAGAGTTAAAAATAGCCTTTCGAAGAATTATTTTCAGCGAAAAATCTGAGATATGGGTTTTGTCCAGAAAAGAATTCTAAGACAACCCAGAACGTCAGATTTGCGAAAATTCAACTTCTACTTGATCGTACAAAGATTTTCCACTTGAGAAAATTAGCAATTCGAGAACGAGTGTTCTGAAGCTAAAAATTCGTGAAAAATCAAACGCACAAATTTAACTCGAGGAAATTATATGGAAATGATCCAGATACTGAGACTTGCCAAATTCGCCAATTTCAGGAACATGCAATTTGTATTTTGTGAGAAATCTGAGATTTAAAGGATGTAAAAGACGTTTTTTTGATGTCTTCTTCTGTGAAAATCGCCCAAGATTTCTTCAAATAACTGATATTTGTGAACTTGAATCTGCAAAAAGATATGTTAGGGAAAAATCGCCTCTGTGAATTGATGAAGATTCTGCCTCTGAACTGGAGAAATTCGCTTTGGAATTGAAAACCACGAATTGCTCCTCTTGAAATTTGCGCCTTTTTAATGAATGAAATTCGAATTCTTCTTGAAGAAAATACGAATTTGTATTGAATTGAGGATTCGCCTTTTGATTGTTTGAAAATTCGCTTTTGAAACCTCTGAAGAATTCACCTTTGAAATGATATTTGCCTTTGAATCTTTAAAGGATTGCGAATTTTAATTGATAATTGAATACGCCTTTGAGAATTTGGAATTGCGAATTGCTTTGGAAGTGCGCCCTTCTCTTCTGGAAAAATACGAACTTATCCTTGAATTTGCTTTAAATTTAACAAACTTCGATTTTCCCTTGAAGGTATGAATTTGCAATAGAAAACCACGAATTTCTCTAAAGATCAAATTTGCTCTTGAGAAATACGAATTTTCTTTGAAAGCTTGTGAAGAACAATGAAGGTGGCGCCACATATAAATAATAATAAATTCGCACCACTTAGCAACTGCAAGAATTCATAAACCCTAACCAGAATAGAAAGCCTCTGATTGGTTGCTCTTTAGTTCGACTGCCACTATCTGAAGTTCAAATTTGAAAATAATAATAAAATAATTATTATCATGCAATGGCGCTAAAAATAGACATATTCGAACCGGTTGACAAAGCTGGTTGAAGCTCACGAGATTCATCTTGGCTTTCTTGAACAAGGAAGAAATGTCTGCTGGGAGACATAACTGCAAAATCCATCGTTTAACTCCTTGAAAAATTAAGCGCACCTGATTAAATTGCTTTACGGGTTCCAGACTTAGCCATTTCCCTAAACTGCCATCTGATGCTTCAAACGGCTGCTGACGGCAAACGGTGAACCCTGCTGATATGAGACGAAGCTCACTGCGTGCCTGGAGACATTCTGCATCCAACAGCTGTATGCATGACACTTGAAAGCTGTGTTAAGGGCCTCAAAAGTAAAAGCGCCCCTGGCTCATGGTTGCACTTTTGTTATTTTAACGAAAGTCGACCTTCCATCCAAGTACCCTACTTTGACCTCTGGTAACTGTAGCTGGGATGACCCGATTTAGGCACTATCTGTTTTAACGGACAGCCAGAAGGGCCCTCAAGAGAAGTCCCTGGAGGTATTGAGCCAAGAAAACTGCTTCTAAGACCTCAAAAACTCCAGTGCGTATTTTATTTATGTTTATCGCTACCAGACTTAGCCATTTTCTGGACATCCTCACTTTGTAGTATGACATCAAAGACCACCGCCGCCTGAGCAAGCGCCAAATCTTTGAAGGCGTGGCTATGCTCGTGGAAGGATAAATTGATTAAGCTCAATAATAGTAAGTGAAGACTTGGCAACGGGCTCATCGAAGCGGAGCCTAAAAGGCTAAGTATGAAGCTGTGGAAATACTGCTTGAAAATCATGTTAGTCGCGAAGTAAAATTCACGTGCGTAGAATCGCCCGCAGCCACGAAGCGTCGGATCGACAGAAGCGATGGTCGCGTCAGCGGGTGAGCTCGAAATACTCGCGATGTTATGAGAATTGTCTACCAAATAATAGCATCGGAGAGTCCCCTTTAAGCGAAGCATACGGCTTTAATACTTGCCAGGAATAAACGGAGAAGCTCAGAAACGTGAAAACTCCATTTTAAGCTGATCTTTGGATGACTGCCACCGGAGTTCTGAAGCTCGGATGACTGTACTTGATATCTCGTTGGATGAGCAGGCTAATCGTGAACCAATTGACTGTATTCGCCATCGAAACTGTCGAGATTTACCCCCTCCTTAAGATGGGCGCCCTCAGGCTAGAGGCGCGCTTTTGCCTGAAAAGGACAAGTTTCTCGCATCTTGAAATTTGAGGATTTCAACTTCTGTTGCTGATTGCCGGAGCTGTGAGTCTCGGAATGCTTCGCTGAATAGCTCGACGGATAGCCAGGCTAATTCTGAAGAGATTGACTGGATGCTTGAGCATTTTAAACAAGATCTTGACCTCCAACAAGTTGGGCGCCCCTGGGCTATACTTGCACTTTCTGACTTTCCCTTTGAAAAATCTTCATAAATTGACCATTAAAAACTCCGTTTTGATCACTGAAATGATCGTATGCAACTTGAAATGTCGTCGTGAGATGTTCCTCCATCGTGAAAAACTCCATTCTGAGTCTCTGCTTCAGGTTCTGTTCAATATAACTGACTTTGACTGACAAACTATTGACAAAAACTCCATGCTTGATATTGCCCAAAACTGTGTTTTACAACATTTTAACAAGGTTTAGACTTTTAAATGCAAAATGCCTTGATGAAGCAAAAAAAATTTGATTTGGGCATGAGGTTTTGTTTAGAATAATTTTCTAAATGGACCCAGAACGTCAGAAATCTTGAAAAATCACTTTTCCTCATTCATGCAAGAGCCCTTCGTGGCAGAGGTTCTAGAGGTAGCAGAGGCTTATTTTTCTCAGAAAATTCTGACACATGGGTTTTGTTGGGGCTTCAAAGTTGAACAAACCCAGTTCGTCTGATTTTTGAAATTATGACTTTTTTCGGAAACCCTAAAAAATAGGGGCAGCAGGGCAACTTTTTCTGGTAAAATCTGGCACGTGGGTTTTGTTGAATATGCTATGCTGATCATACCCAGTTGGTCAGATCTGTGATTATTTGCTGTTTTCTTGGACATGCAAGAAGTTTTAAGACAAAAGAGAGGAATAAGACGAGAGGAAGATTGGAAGTTATTTGCTATCCTCTTGGAAAAATATGCTTCTAGATGCAACCTCTATGAATTTATCTTTTTGTGCCATTGATCTTCGAAAAATTGCGAAGAATGGTCAAAACCTCGTTTAGATCTTGAAAATAATCCTTTGGAGAGCAAATGGCTGTTTTGATCTTCAACCTGCAAAAGAAATGAAGAGAATGGGACGCCTAGAGGGTCTTCATAGTGATTCAAGTTTGAATCCTTCAAGATTTGGTGCCAACTCATGATTTTGGAGGGATTTGGCTTGATCTAGAGTTCCCAAAGCTAAATCTCACTAATTGTGGGTTGTTTGAACCAATTTCCTCCAAAATCCCTTAGTCAACAAAATTTGCCTTGACTATTTTAGGTGTCCTTTTCAAGATTTGAACTCTTTTTCATCATTTTTCCATGTTGAATGACCTCTGTTTGATCTTTGCTCCAGATTGATCAGTTGATCCTAAGCAGCTGTTGATAGATTCATTGTTGAGCTGGAACCGAGTTGAAGAATCGTGCCTGGGAGATGCTAAACCGGAAAATTGAGTTTGAGGCTCTAGAAGACTAGGCACCTTTCTCCAGCAGGGGCGCTTTTGCACTTGCCTGAACCAGTTTTCAATGCCTGTTCTTCAACTTCTTCATTTGGACCTTCCATGCTTTGATTTGAAATCCCCGTTTACTCGCAAGTCGGACAATCTTGCTTGACGATTCATCAGGTGACCAGCTCTGTAATGCCCCGCCATGCAACCCCAAAGGAAACTAACATACAAGCATTTAAGGCACAATTTTTTTTTTAAAAAGAAATAATATGCAACAACATACATCACATGAAATGAACAATATAAGTACAACATATAACAAAGTTCCTTGGGGTTACATAGTTGCATCACTTTTCATATCACCATCTTACATTACAAGAGAGATAGACATACACCCAATCAAATGACCTGAACATGGATCATACAATAACAATACGAAGATACATTGTTCAAGGTTAACATCAATACAATGTTGTTTCCCAACATCTATGGGAAGAGTATAATAACATGGAAAGATAAATCTGAAATTGCAGGAATACATAGCTACAAACTGGATTGAACTCTGACATGACTTAGAACTCACTGCAATAGGTACAACTCTGCACATCTCGAACTTCGGATGGGGACCCAATGGGGTGCGTAGCACGTTCCACCCGACCACCCCCGTGCTAGGAGTAAACAAGAAAGATCCTCACCCAAGAAGTCAAAAGAACCAAAGGTAAACAAGACTCCACAAAAGAGATAACAAATCACAAGATATTAACCCATAACATTGCCAACACATAACCACAACAAGAGTAATGAAATGTCAAACAAGAATCAATTGCCAATATTATAGATCAACACTAAATAACCATAAGAGGTGCTGACAACAATAGAATCCAAAGCTCTCCAAATGAGATTGCAAAATCATCCAACAATAAATATCCAAGGGCACCTTTCATCCACATCAATAAACAACAACAATAATAGACAACTCCAGAGGCAACAAGAACAAGAGAAACAAAGGGCATAGTGGGAGAGTGTCATCGCATGGCCTTACATGAATTCGCCAGACTACCTATCACAAGGTGCCGCCTCCATCTATACATGGATTATCCAGACAACCTAGCTCAAGGTGCCGCCTCCATCTATGGTTATCCAGACATCCTATTTCAAGGTGCCGCCCCATAGGGTTACTCATGCGGAGCCACTTACCTTTCATAGAGACAAGGTAGTGACCTTACCAACCAGGTCTTCCCACCCATCCTTAGCCTTTGAGAGCGCTAACGGCAGGGGTGAGGTGCATTTTTTATCTTGTTATGTGTTAACTAACCCAACCCACTAGATACATTAATTAGGTTATCACTTATTTAAGGAAACTCTTTCAAGGGTGACCACTTGTACACTGGCCCCAAGAAGAGCCACTCTCCCCTATGGTTACTCTAAAATCAAAGACAAGCAAAGGGGTGTACCTCAATCCTCAAGACATAAAGGCATTCTTAAAACATACACGAGGCATGACCATCTCGTGACTCTCCAAGCATAAAACCCATAAACTAGGAGGTACCACCCACACAAAAATCCATGAGGTATAAAGATAGACAAGAAGGTGCAACAACAAACGTGCACACACACACCATTTTCCCTAGCCCCTGGAGGTACATCAATATCTACCCAAGAACCAAAATAACTCAATATGCCAAATCAAGTCATACTTTCAAACTTGTACAAAAGTTCAACCTAAATTAAACATAAGACAAATCAAATACAAATTTCCATCACACAAAGTCAAGCAAGATAAATCAACTCATGCAATTAAAATTACACATCATATAACCCCTTTATTTTGAATAAATAGGAAGTTAAGGATAATCACATAAACCTCAAAATACACTATACAAAGCAAATCACAATAACCGGTAATCGCAAAGGCATCACTTCCACATTCTATATCAAAACATTTAACAAACAATAATAATAACCAATACTTTATTCAAATTTACTAATTTCAAAGATATTCTAAAGAATCAATTAACATATTATTTAAACATCATTATAAAATCATTTAAAATAATAAAATAAATCATACTATATAAAATACAAACCATTTCTGAATAAAAGTAAATATGAATATAAACATGTTTTGTGAATATCTAAATGCAAAATTACTCTTCTAATAAAATCATGGCATATGAATAAATATATGTTTTAATACATTCAAATTACTCTTGTATTATATGTGTATATTCATATGAATATAATAAAAATATATTCCATCTATTTTCTCTTAAAGAAAGGTTATAAATAAAATAAAAACCACATTTAAAAATTATCAAAACTTATGCTTTTCTTTCTAAAAACCTAAGGTCACTAATTACCTATTTATTTAATTCTCCTAAGCTAGGATCTTCTTCCTACACCTTGGAAGTAGCTTTACTCTAAAGAATAAATAAATAAATGAAAAGTAAACTAATAAAACCATTTAATAAGAAAATTCTCCTTAAGGAAGTTATACATGGCCCCTAAATGAAGCCCCTTACTAATATAAATTTACCTTGACTTTGAAATACTAATAAAGATGGACTTTCCTATGCATACGTTGAATTATCTATATAAATACACAACGTGCAAACATAAATGACATGCGGAATATATATACTTTTACCTTCCATAGTCTACAAATAATAAATCAGACCCCATATACTATGAAAACACAGAACTTTACCAACAGAAACCATTGCACAGCAAGCCCTTGCAATAACAAGAGACATTGGAGCAGGGGAGGGTGCACAAGATGAGACATTGACCTAGTGGATGAAGGCAGCAGGATATGTCAAATTCAAGACTTAATTCAAAGTTGTGGGATCACTATCATACGCCCTAAACAAAATCTAACATTTGTGTTTGATTAAAAGCTATGGCAGATGAGTTTATAAAACCACACTGCATCATAATTCATTCCAAGATAGTTGCAAGAGAAAATGTTCTGAGAGATATGCATCCATTTCTAGCGCATGAACTGGTTCGACCCTCTTTGAGGAGAATATTGGTGATGCTAATGAAAACAATCTGAAAGGTAGACTCGCACTAAAGTAAATTTCAAGCAACAGCAATTGGCAGGTGACTTGAATTAAAATCCACAACCAAAACACATTCCTATCAATTAAATTCCTAAGATTAAAGAAACATATTCATTGAAAACAAAATCTTTGATAAGGAATGAAGTCGCATGGGAACAAAAAGGACAAAATCACAAACTTACACAAGCATATCTAACAATATGTATATCTTTTCCAGAATTGTTTTGTCTAGTTTTAGAAGGTAACTAAAGAAGGGCAACGACAACAACATCATGCAGATCTTGCAAGGCAAAAGAATGAGAAGATTGAAACACGCAGTATTCAAAGGGATAGAACCATCAATTAAAATCATAGACTCAGGGAATGAAGAGGCCATCACCAACGAGGGATGCAAGGGAGAAAGCATAGTGCAGAAATCAAGTTTCCAGGCTTAAAGACTGCACAAAATGGATTCTGCAAGGAAGGTCTCGAAATCTATGAATCCACGATGCACTCAGAATCACATACTAACATTGTAAGCTTTGCTTGTGTTCTAGGCGTATGCAATCAAGTAGTTTAGTGGATGAGGACTATACATGTCTCACACATTAGTAACCTTTATTACATTACATTTTCAATTGATCATAAGGCGTGCACAGCTGAAGGGAGAAATATACGCCTACAACACAAGCCACAGACCAAGCAAATATCGATTCAAGAAAATGTTTTCAATTATTACTGCTCACAAAGTTTTGTTTTCAATCATTTCTAAATAGATACGAAACTCTTGTGGAGAATATCGATGATGCTAAATAAAGCAAACAGAAAGATGGCTCACACCCCATTAATGAGAAAGCTGTATCAGATAACCAGTCATAATGAAAAGACATCACACAGCAACATCATGCAAGGAAAATCACAAATTGATTTCAAGGAGAGTTATATCAAATCCTAAGGGTGACTCTTATGCTGACAATACGATTGATAAAGAGGAGACAGGAGACACACAACCATGCTTATTGACACAGTAGACAAAATTCACAGGCATGCCAGAATGCAAGAAAATGAATTCCAATCAAGAACTGATGATATACAATTCAACACATTCACTTTCATCACAGAATTAAAGCTTAGAAATGATGGAACCTGGTTTTTGAAGCTTGGAAGTTTGGAGATCCAGCACCGAGATCACGCCTCACTACCACCACCGCAAGCTTCCTCAATATTTCTTGCAGAGCAAGTTTGTTTTTCGAAAACTCCACCGAAATTTCATCCCCAAATCAATAAAAAAGGATCCATATATACCAAAAAGGTGACCCACAATAATTTTGAAATCCCAAAATCTAAAAAAATAAAACACAAAAAATCTCCAAAAAGAAGCTATTTCATTTTATTTAAACTCATACCCTCTTTTCTTGCCTGCTTTAACTTTTATTATAAATCTTGTTCAAAACTTAGATCAGCTTTATTTATTTAAAACAATATTACTTTTCTATAATTAAATGATTGTCCCTATCCTTTCATGATAACAAGTTATCAATCATAGAATTTGATATAAAACATCACTTAAAACAATTTAGCCTATTATACATTTATTTTATCTATTTATTTATTTATCTATTTTAAATAAAACCAATTGGATACTTTGATTTCTTTTTCAGACAAATTAGGCAATATTTTCACAATAAAACAAGTTTCCTGATTAAGTTCCAATCTCAAGCCATGCATGTGCACGCTTTTGTGTTTTACCCTCTTTTCCCTACTTTTACAAATCAGTTCGAAATCACATCCTTCTTATTTCTTTAATTTCTTATTTTATTTTAAAAAACCTTGCAATTTAATTTTAATTTAATTAATTATCTTCAGACAACCAATAAATTATTAATTATTATCGGATACCATTAAAACAATACTTTTTACAAAACAAATTAAGTTATTTATTTAATAATAAACTATTTACTCAATATTTCACAAAACTAATTTATTTAATTATCATTATAATATCCAATTTTATTTAATCAATGCTAATTTAATTAATTGAGTAAACAACACTATCAAAATATTGTGTTTATCACCTAAGCCATTAACACACTAATCCACAATGACACAAATAGACACTTACACAATTATCTAGATGGACTACCACGAGGGGCACTACAAGCTCGATCTTGCCAAGGATGGTTGGGTTTCAGCTTTTGGAAAATAGTTTAGGGCCTCAAGAAGTAAGGGTGCCCCGGCAGTAGGGGCGCTTTTGCTCTTTTGGCCATTGATTTTTCATGTTAATAAGCTGCTTTAGTTTGATCTCCGTCATTAGGTGATTGCTTTGTCGGATTCCTTCACTTATAGTTTCATTGTCGAGGTTGACCCAAATAGAGAAAGAACGTCACTGGGGAACCTTCAACCATTTGACAACATCTGATTTCCCCAAAGAAAGGCGCCTTTCTTGGAAGGGTGCTTTTGTACCTTGGCATTTTCCCATGTTTCTCCTCGGTCTTAGTTTAGAGGCGTTTTCCACTTGATTGCTTTCTTTGATTGCATAACAAGTCCAGATGAAACGAGTATTGGTTTGTCGAGAGGTTGGGAGGGAGCTGAACAAGTTCGTTATACACTGCAATTGCTGATAATGTCATCGGGTACCTCAAAAGGAAGGGCGCCGTGGCTAGCAGGGGCGCTTTTACCTTGTAGCTTATTGATTTATCCTTCATTTTGCATGTTCAGTTGATGAATCATCGCAGTTGTTAGAACTCATCTGGCTAATAGATTTGTTGTGACCTGAGATTCGGAGAGATCTGCGAAGGCGATTTTCTGACATCTAGACCACCCCTTTCAACAGTGCCTTTCCTTGACACGGGCGCCTTTTTCCATGCTGGACAGTCATTTTGGATGTCTTTCATAACTGCCTCTCCTCACTCTACTGACATTTGCCGACGATCACTTCATCAGATGATTTCTCTGAATGTTTCGTTGTCAAGCTAGCATGAACGTGAAGAGGATGATTGTCTTAGAGGAATTAGGTGACTGCATTTTCCCCTTGAGATCTAAGTGCGCCCCTCTCTAGAAAGGGCGCTTTTAGCCTTGTGCCTGAATTCTCCCTAGGTAGCGTTTCTAGAGTTAGCCAAATTTTGGCCTTTTTCGGTTTCTGAAATCTCCTCAGTCCAAGATCACCATTTTTGTCCTTTTTTGCTATGGTTTCTTCGTTGAAGCTCTTGAAGCTTAACTTTTAGCACTTGGTACTGGCCAATCCTCCATTAATGGCTGCGGAGCTCCTAGCTTTCATTCTAAGAAATGAAAACATACCCACCAATGATTCTGACTTGACCAATGTGATTGTGAAGTCGAATAATCCTATCAAAACCATTTTCATCTATTTTCGGGAAGGTCCTATTTTTAGGGAGATTTCCCTAAAAATAGGGATTTTCAAATTTTAACCACATGTTCCTTGACAAAAACCCACAAAAACCCTATGTTTGGATTGACCTAAAACAAACTTTTGACCACATTTTTCATTGTTTAGCTCAATTTAAGCAGAATGCCAAAAATTTATTTTGGGTACAACATTAGGCTTTGTCTGGTGACCATGTCGGATACCTACGACATAGGAGGACCGAGAATCTCAAGTTCGCAGACCAATACTTATCCATTGGTCATCGGAGTCAGGATACATTTCCTAAATCACCTAACACTTAAAGTTCTCATTTATTCACCTAAGACAAGACTACCTACGAAAGCATCAAAAACATGACAAAACATCACAGAACGGGGAAAAACATAACATAATGTCAAAGCAAGGGAAAAATTATTTACAAAGAAACAGTCCACCCCTAAAGGGACAAAATGTTTCAAGTATTGCCTGCTTCATGGCAGCGTGATGAGCCTCCCATTGATGCTGCTTCTGCCTGAATGACTTTATTTCTCTTCTGATGGGAATTGCAGGAGATAATCCCTCTGGAATGAAGATTCTCAGGTATTTGTATATCCAACCAAAGGTACGCTGACAAAAGTTAGAATATGATGCAAATGGGAGAGCTTATACTCCTGAGGCATTAGTTATGCTGTAGTCCATCCTTGGGATGTTGATTTCTTCAAACCAGTCGATTGAGTTCCAAACTCGATTTCTATAATGCCGTAGGTGATCTTTGGTAACCTGAAAATATCCTTTGATCGGCTCATCGATCAATTGTAGATCACCTTTAACACACAGGAGTTCAATTCCCATGTCTTCGGCATCTTTGAGGCCTAACAAAAGCACCTCTTTCTTAGCTTCAGTGAAGTCCAATTGCACATATGGGTACAATTGTCCTTTAGGGGAGATGATCATTCCCCTACTTCTGAAACTGCTATAGTGGAATAACCTCCATCAATCTGTGTTGTCCATGACCTTGCGTCTTCTGTCAGTCTCTTTTTAGAACAAGCAATGTTCTGATCTTCAATTTCTATCTCTGGCAGAGTTACATAATTATTGGGACCCGTTTTAGGCTTTGCTCCTGCTGGAATAGATGACTTGAGCACATCTTGCTTCTTTACATTGAGAATCTGATCTATTTGTTTTGGATGATCTTGAAAATATTCCAGTTGAGAGATTTGTACCTTGGTCTTCATCATAGAAGCTACGATGTCAAAACTTGCTGAAGACGTCTCTTGAGCAACTTGCATAGCGTTCTTCGGTGAAGATCTGGGATTGGAAGTGGAAGGCACCTCTTCACCCTTTTCGTTTGATCTCCGTCTTTCTTCTTCTTTCTCTACTTTGAAGTGTTGAACACGTGTAGTCACAGGCGTTGAAATTTTTTCATGATTCATCGCAAGAAAATACTGACGATATGCTTCTTTTTCTTCTTTAATAACGGGTTCAAAGTATCCCGTTGCGGAGTCGCCATCGAAGTTGTCCGTCTGTGGTAAGACAACATTCGAACTTGTTGGTACAAAACTAGAACTTTGTGCTTGATCTCTAGCATATCCCATTAACTGGTTGAATCTTTGATTCTCAGGGTAGTCATCTCCAACGTGTTTTACTAAATCATGGAAACAACAAAATACTGTACTGTGTGTAGCTTCAATCATTGGTCTTGATGGAGGTGTTGGCAACCGTGGCTAAAGATTGTCTCTCTTTGGCTGGTACGATTGCTGAACTAGAGATCTGATGGAATCTATTTTCATCAAGCTGGAAGTGATCATATTATCCTCCAACTCGATGGTGTGTTCTTGCACACTCTTCAACTCCGTTTCTTTTGCCATCTTCAAGAAGAAGGCTATCTCTGATGGAAGAGCATTTATGAAACAACTCATTAGAATCTCTGGAAATGGATCGAATGTATAAGAAATTCTTGAAACAAGACGATTAAATCTTGCCACAAATTCCCTCATGTACTCATTGTGCTCCATCTTTAAATTTACAAGCTGGGCAAACAACATATGACTGTCTTCAGCGGGCTTGAATCTCGCCAGAAACTTCTCGCTCATAGTTTCCCAACTTGTAATAATGCCTGGCTTTAGGTGATTGAACCAGTTAGTAGCATTTCCCACAAGAGTCTCCACAAAGAGACGTATTGCGATGTCTTCATATTCCACGTGCAAGACGGCGCAAGCCATTGTGAACACAGCAAAATGTTCATCTGGGCGTTGACTTCCATCGCCGTAAAGTCGAGGAAAGTGCTTCCTTGACCCTTTAGGTAACTCATGATTTACTTGAAAGGCCAAAGGTCCGATGACATTACCCCAAGGCAACGAAGGTGGATGCCTCTTAACAACATTTTTGTTGTTACCATCCATTGCTTCTTGTATAGATCATGCAATCGGATGCCAGAGGATCATTCCTGTGACATAAAAGCATTAGCTTTTCTTGGAGTTTTATGCCTCGTTGCCCCACGGTGGGCGCCAAAAAACTGTTGGCGTTTAAATTAGCACCTCTGGAGTGCTTATTGTAAATGGATAGCTATTTCAAGTGTTTGGTAACAACTTCTTTGTTATTTAAAGAGAAGTCCCTCTTTGCTGATTTCGGGAATAAAGAGCAGAATACCCTATCTTTTTGTTTAGCTGTAGGACACAAGGGTGCATAAACACAAATGCGTCATACCTAAAGTTTTCTCTGGTTTTGCAGATCATTAACTACGACTAAGCTAAGCTTTTAAACTATCCAATTTCCCCAAGAAAAATAGAGCATGAGGGAAAAGGAGTGGAATGAAGGGGGTTAGATTATTTGGTCCAACCGTCTTTCTAGAATATGACCGAGGCTCTGAACTCTCAGAATTATACTAGAATAAGGCTTTATGCAAATAACTGCTCTCACGGTAAGATAGATCTCGTACTCACTGCAGAGGAACCCCTATTCAAGGTATAGGCGGGGAAATAGCTTACTAGAAACAACACAAGACGATGATCCAACTAGCAGACTTGCTAAGGAGGAGGAACCCCTATCCGAAGAATAGGCTGCAAGATGATTCATTAAACAACACCAAACAATAATTTTCCAATAACAAAGTATCCAAGGAGGAGGAACCCCTATCCAAGGAGGAAATTGTAACAACAAATTATTATAACAATATGCTGAAAGTACTCAAATATTTGGATCAAAGGCATGCGCTTGCTGATTTTCTTCTTCAAATTCCTTCAACAAATTACAAAGGATTGGGACATGCAAAGGCACGAAATCATGCGCAATTGCTCATCAACCAATCAACTCTCATCCAAGAGTGAAATAATAAACACTTGCAAACTTGAGGCAACAACGACGCAACAATTTTGCATGGTAAGTAAAAGTTAACAAATAATGAGCCCAAGGCTCTTATTTATAGTGCTCAAAGGAGTGGGCAACCCCAAAATCTCCTTGAGTCAACAAAGATCAATTACCAACTAATTAGCAAGATTTATTCCTAAAAAGCAGGAAATCTATAAGTCAACTGGAAGACTACTTCAATTAACTGGCACTAAACTACAAGAGAACTTTAATGTACATTAGGTGTCTCTAAGATAGACATCCATGATTTATGGGATAAGTCATCCATGATTAGTGGAGTCAAAACAAACATCCACAATCAATGGAAGTCAAAACAAACCTCCCCCATAAATAGAGATAGACATGCATGATCAAAGGGGGGAGTTAGTTAATTTGGAAAGAGTCATCAAGTTAACTAACCGTTAATCATAAATGTCTTCCTAGAGACTAGGACGTCCCAGCCTAGGTGTCCTTTTACACCTCACCGCTCTGGTCAATAGTTCCTCGATCCATGTGTTGACTTTTTCTGCTGACGCACATTCAATGCTTTTTAGGATGATGACGTGGCATTGCACCATCTCCTCTCCATGCGCAAGCTGCTGCTCTTGGTAACTTTGGCGGCTCCGTTACTGAAGTGATAACCTCTTTGTAGTTGCGTCATCCATTGAATGGTGGTGTCATTTATGCTTTCCAAGGCGTCTAACCTGATTACAAGCTTCACTTGATGCATGTCTGTGTCGAGTATTTTTAGGAAGTCATGAAGTAGGACCATTTTGGTCTTGATTTCAACTTGAGAGTACTGTATTCTAAAAAACTCGACTGTTGATTGTAAACACAGGTATGTTCAGAGAACTTTTTCTGCCACTGCTAAAAATAGCCTGTCGAGGGGCAATTTTTACGAAAAAATCTGAGACGTGGGTTTTGTTTGGAATAATTTTCTAAATGTACCCAAAACATCAGAAATCTTGAAAAATCACTTTTCCTCGTTCATGCAAGAGCCCTTCAGGGCAGAGGTTTTAGAAGTAGCAGAGGCTTGTTTTTCTCAGAAAAATCTGACACATGGGTTTTGTTGGCACTTCAAAGTTGAACAAACCCAATTCGTTTGATTTTTGAAATTATGACTTTTTCCGGAAACTCTAAAAAATAGTGGCAGCAGGGCAACTTTTTCTGGTAAAATCTGGCACATGGGTTTTGTAGAATATGCTATGCTGATCATACCCAGTTGGTCAGATCTGTGATTATCTAGTATTTTCTTGGACATGCAAGAAGTTTTTAGACAGAAGAGAGGAATAAGACAAGAGGAAGATTGGAAGTTATTTGTTGTCCTCTTGGAAAAATATGCTTCTAGATGCAACCTCTGTGAATTTATCTTTTTGTGCCACTGATCTTCGAAAAATCATGAAGAACGGTCAAAACCTCCTTTAGATCTTGAAAATAAGCCTTTGGAGAGCAAATGGCTGTTTTGATCTTCAACCTACAAAAGAAATGAAGAGAATGGGACGCCTAGAGTTGCTTCATAGTGATTCAAGTTTGAATCCTTCAAGATTTGGTGCCAACTCATGATTTTGGAGGGATTTGGCTTGATCTAGAGTTCCCAAAGCTAAATCCCACTGATTGTGGGTTGTTTGAACCAATTTGCCTCCAAAATCCCTTACTTAGTCAACAAAATTTGCCTTGACTATTTTAGGCGTCCTTTTCAAGATTTGAACTCTTTTTCATCATTTTTCCATGTTGAATGACCTCCGTTTGATCTTCGCTCCAAATTGATCAGTTGATCCTGAGCAGTTGCTGATAGATTCACTGATGAATTGGAACCGAGCTAAAGAAACGTGCTTGGGAGATGGTAAACCGGAAAATTGAGTTTGAGGCTCCAGAAGACTGGGTGCCTTTCTCTAGCAGGGGCGCTTTTGCACTTGCCTTAACTAGTTTTAAATGCCTGTTCTTCAACTTCTTCATTTGGACCTTCTGTGCTTTGATTTGAAATCCCCGTTGACTCGCGAGTCGGACAATCTTGCTTGACGATTCATCAGGTGACCAGCTCAGTCACGCCAAGGATGGCTGGTGTTTTAGCTTTTGGAAAACAGTTTAGGGCCTCAAGAAATAAGGGTGCCCCTGGCCAGTAGGGGCGCTTTTGCTCTTTTTGCCATTGATTTTCATGTTAATAACTGCTTCATTTTGATCTCCGTCATTAGGTGATTGCCTTGTCGAATTCCTTCGCTTTTAGTTTCGTTGTTGAGGTCGACCCAAACGGAGAAGAACGTCATGGGGAACCTTCAGCCATCTGAAAGCATCTGATTGCCCAAAAGAAAGGGCGCCTTTCCTTGGAAAAGGCGCTTTTGTACTTGCCTTGGCACATTCTCCCATGTTTCTCACTCAGTCTTCGTTTCAGGCGTTTTCCACTTGATTGCTTCCTTTGACTGCATAACAGGTCTGATGAATGCGCTGTTGGTTTGATTGAGAGGCTGTGAGGGAGTTGAACAAGTTCGTTATACATTGCAACTGTTGATAATGTCATCGGGTACCTCAAAATGAAGGGCGCCCCTGGCTAGCAGGGGCGCTTTTACCTTGTAGCTTATTGATTTATCTTTCATTTTGCATGTTCAGTTGATCAATCACCGCAGTTGTTTGACTCATCTCACAAGCTGGCTAATAGATTCGTTGTGACACTGGAACGGAGTTGGAGAGATCTCACGAAGGCGTGATTTTCTAGACACTGACATCTAGAGCACCCCATTCATTTTGGATGTCTTTCATAACTGCCTCTCCTCACTTTGCTGACATTTGTCGGCAATCACTTCATCAGATGATTTCGCTGAATGTTTCGTTGTTGAGCCAACACAAACGCGAAGAGGATGACTGTCGCAGAGGAATTAGGTGACTGCATTTGCCCCCTGAGATCCAAGCACGCCCCTCTCTAGAAAGGGCGCTTTTAGCCTTGTGCCTATATTCTCCCTAGGTAGCGTTTCCAGAGTTAGCCAAATTTTGACCTTTTCCGGTTTCAGAAAGCTCCTCAGTCCAAGATCACCATTTTTGTCCTTTTCTGCCATGGTTTCTTCATTGAAGCTGTTGAAGCTTAACTTTCAGCACCTGGTACTGGCCAATCCTCCATTAATGGTTGCGGAGCTCCTAGCTTTCGTTCTGAAAAATGAAAACATACCCACCAGAGTTAAACATGTCTTTTGATGATTATGACTTGACCAATGTGATCGTGAAGTCGAATAATCCTATCAAAATCATTTTCATCTGTTTCCGGGAATGTCTTATTTTCAGGGAGATTTCCCTAAAAATAGGGATTTTCAAAATTTTAACCACATGTTCCTTGACAGAAACCCACAAAAACCCTATGTTTGGATTGACCTAAAGCAAACTTTTGATGATATTTTTCATTGTTTAGCTCAATTTAAGCAGAATGCCAAAAATTTATTTTGGGTACAACAAGGCATTAGAATTATACCATGAAACCAAGACTAAGGTTGATGAACCTACATTATGGCTTAGTGCAACCAACGGTTCCTTGAAGAATATTCAATTTTCTCTTCTAGAAGCCGACTACCAAACCTTGGTTGTTGAGGAAAATAGGGAAGGGCAATTGTGATCAAACAAGTAGGGGAAAAACTTGATTGCATTCATGAGAAGTTTGATCAACAAGGTTGTATTGAGCATGATGATAGTTTTCAGTTGATTGATAATTCACTTCGTGGGGTGAGCACTAGTCTAACATTTTCCCATCCACTTTTCAAGTTGGACCATGGAGATCTTTCAGAGTTCAGTAAGGAGATTGAAGTTGAACATAGAATTTGGGATCCAGGGATCGGTGTAATTGTTACCCTACTCTGCAAGAATCCGCGTTGAGTTGCTAACAACTTGTTGGTATACGTTTTATCATCCACCGAACATACATAATAAAATGTCAAAGACACTCTATCCTCTCTTGAAAAACCACGGCGTATGCTAAGATTGCGAGAAGATCATATGGCGATTCAAAGGTTTCTTTGCCGAGGTCTCGGCGTGTGGATAGCTCAATGGCGTTGTGATTTGCTGGTAATAAACAAGGGGACTTACGTTAAAGAACTTTTCACAAGTGTGGGACTTAGGCGATTTATCATTGAAGGCTTTCTTCACTTAGGACTTTCAATGTGGATCTCAAAAAAATGGCAAAAGGATAAGGGTTAGGAGGAATCTATTCTATGCCTAAGAACTCAAGAGACAGTAAGGACTCGGTGAAGGGATAAACCACACTTTGTTTCGCCTCCTGCTGGACAACATACGCAAAATGGGTGCAATCTTCAAGGGGTGTGATAATAATTTTCAAACCTCGAATGAGGCTGAAGTTAAGCTTCCACAATTATGAGCTCAGGCTAACTTTACGCATCGAATGCAAATCATCCATTCGAAGAAAGTATGAGCAATACTTCACCATTGAATCAATACGATCAATCTCTCATTCAATTAACCAACTTTCAAAGCAAATTCTACTTAATCTAATTCTAACTTTAATCTATGGCGGAAGAAGATATGCAACCTCGCTTACTATTTGACAATAAAAGTTGTTCAAAGCAAATCATGCATAAGAGCTTTTATTATTCGAAATAGTCTCTATGCAACAATCTCATACTCTGTCTCCACACCAATGAAAGTGAGAGAGCATCAATTTATATAGAGTTTCAGAAATCAAATGAAGGGCCGAGATTAAAACAATCACAAAAGATTATTCAACAACCACGAGATTACAAAATAAAACCCTTATTAGGGTTTGTCCTTTCGACCAATGAGAAAATTTCATTTGAGGACACTTGTCCCTTTTGCTAAATATAAATCAACAATAAAATAGAATATTTGTTGCATGTTGATTTGGAACAATTTGATTGGTTGGAAGATGGCCACCTCGTGTGTTTTGAATGTCTTCCTTGGTTGCTTCGTTTTTCTTCCACGTGCTTGCCTTAGAATATTTTCCTGTCGATGACTCTGTCGTTGTGCTTGTTCCTTCCTAGCTTTGATCTTGGATTCCTTTTGAGACTTTGATTTCTTCTTCTTACATCTTTGGAATCTTTGAAGTGCAGAAGTCTCCCCTTGGAGCGAGGTTAATGCGGATTTGAAGTTAGTTGCTTTGAACTTCCTCCTGCTTGAACTGGGTTGATGTTATTCCTTTGGATTTCCCCTTTGAATTCTCCAATTTGTGCCGAGAAATTGTCTAAGTATGGAGATCTGTTTGGAACACTCTTCTTGTCACCATCTGATTCTGATTGGAAGTTTGTTTTTAATTCTTCAGGAGATGAAATCCCTCAAGAAGTTGCCCTGATTGCTTCAACAGGTCTGGGATTGTAGATGAAATCCTTCCAAGATGTCTGGATATCCGTTCAAGTGTCTTGAATTTGGAGAAGAATGCCCCTGTGCTTTCGCCATGATGGAGGAAATTGGAATTTTCTCTGTGAAGTATTTCCCATACTTAGCCAAATTTTGGCTATTCAAGTTCATTTTGTACCACCTTCACACGGACTATTCAACATTTAGCCAAGGTTTTGGATGAACTTTGCCTGTGGATTTGTCTTCAATTTTGAATTTGGCTTGTGCTATGTAGGACAAATTCCATCTCTGGACAAGGATTTTATTCATTTCCTCTTTACTCCTCTTCATCCTTCTGTTTTCTGTCCAACACTTAGTGAATTCTTCTCCCCAAGGTATCAACACTTAGCCAATTTTCTCATCCTCTCCTTGGGCGGACTTCACATGAGCTTGGACGTTTTCTCTCTCGGCCTAAGTCGGACTTCAAGCCACTTTGGACAAACATCTCTGGGGATAAGTCGAACTTTCTCTAGTGCTTACCATCTTTTCTCTTAAATTGGGGCGAACTTTCTCAACACTTTGACATTTCTTTTCTTGGTCTAGGTCGGACTTTGCATCATGTTTGCCATTGTACTTGGCAGATCTTATGGATGTTCGGACATACCTTCTCCAAGCAAAGTCGGACTTTGTAAAGGTTTGGACATGATGTGCTTGGGCAAAGTTAGACTTTCTTGTGCCGTCCACCCATTGAGCAAGGTCGAACTCAACTGGTGCATTTCCAATTTTTTGAATTTTTACTTAGCCAATTCTTTGAGTTTCCTTGGCTGGGTAGACTTCATCAAGCCTGGGACAAGTGCATGGCGGACTTTGTGATGTGTCTGACATTGTCTCCTTGATGCTAGGGCAGACTTTGCTTCATGTTGGACATCTTCACCTTGGGCGGACTTGAAGCTTGCCTTTCCATCCATTATTTTGTCCAAGGCATTTTATATTTTTAAGTATTTGGAAATAAATTATTAAAATATTAAAATATTTTAATTTATTTCCAACCCGTTCGTTTTGGACCCATGGCTATTTCGATTTTCTCTTCATTTTCTTTGGCTAAAAAGTTTATTTTCCAATTTTGTTCCCCATTTCGTCTAGCCAAGTCAAAATTTTAGCCATTTCGTCGATAAATGTTATGCCAGATCCTCATTTTTCCCTGCCATGGCGAACTTTTAATTGCACCGGGCATATTTTATTCTGCCAAAGTCAGATTTTCTCTCACTCGGGCGAATTTAATTTAGGCAAAGTCTTGGTCTGGATGTCCTTATCAGGCGAATTTCCTTGACGCTTGACAAATTTCTATCCCTTCTGGCCAAGGGCGATCTTTCCTTTCTCCTTGCCTTGTGCATTTTTCTCTGGCCAAAGTTGTCAATTTTTATAACATTTTCTCCAAACATCCATACTTAGGCAATTTAATTTCTCTTCCATTTTCATGCTAGGCACACTTCATTTTTTTCTTTGCCTTGGCCTAGGCGTTTCCTAAAGTCTTTTCCACTTTCCACATGCCATAGCGAATTTTCTTTAGCACTCTCCCTTCAAACTCTAACACTTTTCCTCTTGAAAATGTCATAGCACTTAGCCAAAAATCTCAATTTTTCATCCTTTAGGCCTCTATACTTAGGCAAATTTTCGAATTTCTCTTGACTAGGCACCAGCGGCGGCAAAATCATAATTTTTCTCCGCCCCACTTAGACCGTAGGACTCTCAACCATTTTGGACAAGCATCTTGGGCGTCCCTCTTTTCTAGAGGCGGACTTCAAAGGATCTTAGACTTCCTTCTTTGAACATGGCCCGGACTTCAAAGATTTTAGCATTTGTCTAACATTTTTATCCTTTGGAAATGATTCTCCACCTTTTTAGGCTCTTACACTTAGGCAAATTTTCGAAATTTTCCTTACTAAGCACCAATACTTAGTGAAATTTTTGATTTTTTTATCTCCCATGTGCCTAGGCAGACTTTCCAACCTATCTGCCAAGTCAAGGCGGACTTCAAAGGGTCTTTGGATATGCTTCCTCAAGGCTGGCGGACTTCCTCATAGTCTTGGACATTCCTTCCTTAGTGCTGGGCGGACTTTCCTTAGTCTTTGCCATCCTCTCCTTAGTGCTGGGCGGACTTTGAAGACTTCCAGACATTCCTTCCTTCTTTCCGTCCCACATTTCAAGGACCATCCTCCTTATGGCGAATTCTTCAGACTTAACCAGATTTTCATGAATTTTACTCTTTTTGAGTTGATTTTCAGTGATTTTTGCTCAGATCTGATTGATTTTGGACTGATTTTTCAAGAATCTGATACTTTTCAGTCTGATTTTCTCATGCTTTTTACTGATTTTTTATGCTTTTTGCTTGTTTTTCCAGCTTTTCAATGATTTTTCAATTTTCTCTTTGATTTTCTGAGTGATTTTTAGATTTTTTTGAACTTCTGAGTGGATTTTTGGAATTCGAGACCCTTCCAAATATAAAACTTTATAGAAACTTTCTAAAAATAGAAAAAGCAAAACCCTAAAAAATAGGGAACCCTGTTTGGTCCAAAAATGCCAAAAATGAAAAAAAGCAAGATTTCCTAAAAAGTAGGAAGTCTCAGAATTGGCTGAATTCATAGGCGATCTTCGTTTCCTGGGCCTTCTGAGTGCTTTCATGACGTCTACGCACTGATTCAAGTATGGATTACTGACTTGACTCGGGTAACTCTCGGCAAACTGACTTGAAACTCTTAACAAGGTGATCCCACGAAACCGTTGCAAGGAGACAAAACCCTAAAGACTAGCAGACAACTGGGGGTCCCCATTGGCGATGGGGCGATGTGTGAAAAGGTCACAACACAACTCTTGGCATATTAATGACTATATTAGAGTGTTGTAGTGGAAGATGGATAAGGCCCTTGATGGCAGGTTGTAGTTTTGCGTTTACAACAAAAGTTTGTATAGACCGCCTCAGTTGATATGGGATCCTGGAGACGGATTGCTTGAGGGCAAGCAATCGTGGGCGGGAGGACTTGTAATGTCCCATGTTTTAAGGTTTGAGAGAAACTGAATATTGATATCCAATCTGAGGTTGGCCTGTCATTTTCATTGTTGGACTCATTCCCGAGTCATTCAAATATTGGTGGCATCCTCAATTAAATAGCAAACCTAGAACTCTTATGCAAAGAGAAGTGGGTTGTATATGCAAATTACCCTTGGCCAATCAACGTTGTAGGAGTCATCAATTTTAGTTGTGGCATCCTTCATTATTTCGGAAACTGTTTGATAGTCAATTGATCGATATCATAAGGAAGCCGCTTCTGATATTAACTGCTACGGAATATGCCTGACAATTCTATGGTGACGTGGTTATTTCATCTTAGGCTTACTCCTATTGATCGCTACCTAGTTGGAATCACGTTATCATATCCATCTCATACAAACCGCGGAATAACCAATGGAGCGATGAAGTTAATTATGTCACGAGCCACCAATTCTTATTATCTTTTAAAGGTGATTGACGACATATTATGGCTAGCCAAAATTATTCAAACCACCCAAGGAGAGGGTGCTAAGTATAAAAGAATAATAACATAAAGTATAAATTAAATGCTACTTAAAGGAAGATGGTCGGCGATTTCCTTGAGAGACAATGTTAATTATCTCTAAATAAATAAACAAACTCCTAAGCAGCAATTCCACCAAAGGATGCATACTTTTGTTAAATATGCTTAAAAGAGCAGCGATTAATTATGAAGAGGTGAGCGATTAAAACATAGAGACATGTCCTTGTAGAAAGGTTGCAATAGACAGCTGTATCTTTTGACCCAATCGTGGGTATTAAAGGAATATAGGTCTCAAAGCAAACATCATGGATTAAGTTACAGATATATATACTTTTTATACAGCAGATTTAAGTGCTCCAAGGAGCCACAAACTACCATATTAGATGTATGCGCAAACAGTCCAAATATGAGACAGCATCCAAACAAATCGCATAAAAGATAAAGTGATAATTAATCAAAAACAGCGATCTGAGTTAAGGCATCAACCTAGATCACTTCCAGTTGCATGAATTTAAAGAATTAAAACAGAAACAGCAATCATTTTGATGCCACAATTCTATACATATTTAATCATATGATTATAGAGCAATTAAGCAGAAACAACAATTATTGGTTATTATCAACTTTCATTCTTGGAACTAATTCACAATCCAAATATCATTACTGAATTATAGCAGAATTTGTTATCATTGTTATTATCATAATATCTATTCTCTGTGTGTGTGTGTGTGTATGATCAGCATAAAAAGGATATAGAGTTGCCTTTTTGACATATCATGATATCAAACTCTATAATAATAAATGCAAGATGTAAAGTAATTCTACAAGAGACATTCCTGTGATTTGTTGACAACAGGTTTACATTGTCAACCCTTAATGAATGAAATTGAAAAAATGACCAATTGCGAGTAAGAGACATTTCATGCATATTGAGGTTAAAACATACTACCAGGAACTTTTTTGAGGCAGGTTCCCAAGCAGCTCCGACAATATCTCTTGCCCATTCTACAGAATTTTACCCCGATAACTTTCTACAGGTACACTGTTTCTAGAATGTGCAAGCACTGTGATGACCAAAGATTGAGACTCATTGAGGCATCAAAACTGTGAAAATCTAAAGTTCTTGCATTCAAAGGTCATGACCTAGTTGTTATTGTTGCCAACTTCAAAGGATAGTCACTATTGTGATTTGCAGCTTTTGAGTCTCAAATTTTCTCTTGTTTCTGCACACTTGTTTTCTGTACTGGCTCACTATCGTGCTGATACAGTTGTGACTGCACCATAGTAGTCTTCACCACACTATTCTAGATTATTGTCTCAAAGCTGCTCTAGATCATTTATGCATTTCTGTTCCAGTCTTCCACTACTTGTGTCAACCTTCTGCTCCCACTATTGAATCAGGGATGCTCTTATAGCTTAGCTAGTTTCTTTAGATAAGAGTTTAAAACCCAGCTCTAGTAATGTTTAGCTAGAATAGTGTTTCATTTACAATATTGCTTCTTTCCTTTATGCTTAAATGGAGTAAATGAACATGTTTGTTAGACCATGCATTTAATTAGAATAAAGAAGTAAAAATTTATTCTACACCAAGTAGTAGGTATAACCACAGCAGCAAAAATATTTTGGGGAAAAAATTGGCAAACCAAAAGTATAAGATTTTTTGAAAAAATTGGGGAAAAATCGATTTAAAAAAAAGGTAAAAAATTGTAGAACAAGAGATAAAAACTTTTTTTTGAAATTGAAAGGCATTTCCATAACATATATAGATATATAGAGAGCAAATAAAATAAAGAGTTTAACTAATGAATTGTAGAAAATAGATTTTTGTAGTTTATATTCATATCGCTGATTACATTTGCATTACATCTTTCAAACTCAAGCATTACTTCACATTGCATAACTAATAACTAGATGCTGATAGATGACAAAATTTCAACTACAATATAGTTTTTACAAAGTCAACCTAAGTAGTTATGCAATTACTTCACATTGCATAACTAATAACTAGGAAGCTGCCAATTGCATTTGCTTGTCATGGCATTCCACAAGACCACATTTCTTTGAGGCATTTTTTCAAACAGTTCACTGCCTTGTCTATGCTACCACATTTTTCATATATGTCTACCAAAGCATTTTATCAAACAGTTCACTGCCTTGCTGCTATGGCTAAAAGCCTAAAACAGGTGCTTTCGAACAAGCTATGGATGCTTGGAAAAAATCTATCAAAGCATAATAGTAAGCATCATAGACAAGGCAGTGAACTGTTTGAAAAAATGCCTCAAAGAAATGTGGGCTCATGGTGATGGAATGCAATGACAAGCTATAGACAAGGCAATGAACTGTTTGAAAAAATACCTAAAAGAAATGTGGTTCATGGTGATGGAATGCCATGACAAGCAATTAGCAGTGACAAAGCAGTGAACTGTTTGAAAAAATGCCTCAAAGAAATGTGGTCTCATGGTGATGGAATGCCATGACATGCTATGGATGCTTGTAAAAAATCTATCAAAGCATAATAGTAAGCAATAGCATAGACAAGGCAGTGAACTGTTTGAAAAAAATGCCTCAAAGAAATGTGGTCTCATGGTGATGGAATGCCATGGCAAGCCATAGACAAGGCAGTGAACTGTTTGAAAGAAAGCCTCAAAGAAATGTGGTTTTGTGGTGATGGAATGCCATGACAAGCAAATTGTGGTCTCATGGTGATGGAATCCATACTAAAACAGGTGCTTTCGAACAAGCTATGGATGCTTGGAAAAAATCTATCAAAGCATAATAGTAACAATAAGCATAGACAAGGCAGTGAACTGTTTGAAAAAATGCCTCAAAGAAATGTGGTCTCATGGTGATGGAATGACAAGGCATTCCATCACCATGAGACCACATTTCTTTGAGGCATTTTTTCAAGCAGTGAGCATTCCATCACCATGAGACCACATTTCTTTGAGGCATTTTTTCAAACAGTTAACTGCCTTGTCTATGGCTTGTCATGGCATTCCATCACCATGAGACCACATTTCTTAAGGCATTTTTTCAAACAGTTCACTGCCTTGTCTATGCTATTGCTTACTATTATGCTTTGATAGATTTTTTCCAAGCATCCATAGCTTGTTCGAAAGCACCTGATTTAGTATGGATTCCATCACCATAAGACCACTATTTGCTTGTCATGCATTCCATCACCATGAGACTACATTTCTTTTAGGCATCTTTTCAAACAGTTCACTGCCTTGTCTATGGCTTGTCATGGCATTCCATGACCCATGAGACCACATTTCTTTGAGGCATTTTTTCAAACAGTTCACTGCCTTGTCTATGCTATTGCTAACTGTTATGCTTTGATAGATTTTTTCCAAGCATTCATAGCTGGTTCGAAAGAACCTGTTTTAGTATGGATTCTCATGGCATTCCATCACCATGAGACTACATTTCTTTGAGGCATTTTTTCAAACAGTTCACTGCCTTGTCTATGCTACCACATTTTTCATACATGTCTAACAAAGCATTTTATCGAACAGTTCACTGCCTTGCTGCTATGGCTAAAAGCCTAAAACAGGTGCTTTCGAACAAGCTATGAATGCTTGGAAAAAACTATCAAAGCATAATAGTAAGCAATAGCATAGACATGGCAGTGAACTGTTTGAAAAAATGCCTCAAAGAAATGTGATCTCACAGTGATGGAATGCCATGACAATCCATAGCAATTTGCTTGTCATGGCATTCCATCACCATGAGACCACATTTCTTTGAGGCATTTTTTTCAAACAGTTCACTGCCCTTGTCTATGCTACCACATTTTTCATACATGTCTACCAATGCATTTTATCAAACAGTTCACTGCCTTGCTGCTATGGCTAAAAGCCTAAAACAGGTGCTTTCGAAAAAACCATGGATGCTTGGAAAACATCTACCAAAGCATAATAGTAAGCAACAAGCTATGGTCTCATGGTTTTTTTTTCACGCGAAAATCAGTGCAATTTTATTTCTGTTTTTTTGCAGGTTTTAAATGTGTTTTTTTTGGTGATTTTGCAGTTTGAAACGGGGAAAAATCGTTGACCAAAACGTCAAAGATTTTTTCAAAAAATTGGGAAAAAAATTGTCCAGCCTGCCGGTTTTTTAAAAATTGTGATTAATCGGGATTTTTTGCAGATTTATGCTTCTATGGGTATAACTGCATAAATGTCATTATGGAAAAGTGGCTACAAGTCAAGGCAAAAAACATCGGAGAACTACACATAGACAGTGAAAACATTTAAGTGTTTGGATTGTTGTTTCTAGGAATAATCGACCCTTTTTCCAATGGAGGATTGAAGAACCTTGCAACAACATTTATCATGTTTTTAGTTACCTTAAACTGCCCCCAAAAAGTGAAAAAAAATTGCAGTACAATTACAAATAACCACATGAGTGGAGGACCCCTCTATGAGTGTACAAAGCTGATGCAGACGAAAGTGAGAGACCATACAAAGAGCCACGAAAGCAAAACTTTAACAAGCCTTATGAGCAGGCTGATGAGTTGAGTTTGTAGATGCTCCATTGAAAGGCTAGTATGAGATCTGCCAATTTTGTAGAATAAAATTTCCTTTACTGCCAAAAGAGAGAGGGGGCTGGATGACGCTTTGTAAAAGTATTTTGAATGATTCTTTCAAATTCACCTTACAGCTAAATGTGGCAGATGACTTCCTTGACATGTTTGAGAATTTTCTACGGCCTATTAAATCTAGCTAAGAAACACTGTCCATAAATGGTAATGTATATGATACTGTGAATGAGGGAAAAAATTAAACAAGTATTCTGAAATCTGCAATGGCAAGGCATTCATTGACTCAGAAAATTAGCTTGATGGGCATGCAATGGAGACACAAAAGAAGAAGCGGGTCCTAGTACCCTAAGAATATTGTGCTATAGTGTAATTTGTGTTAAACTTTTACCATGTATAGCCAACCAAAAAAGAAGTGGTAACTTTTTCATATGCTTATATACTCCATGCCTTCTGCTTTACATGATTAAGAGGGAGATGCTTTGTTTGGAGTGAAGGGATACTTGTGATTAGAAAGAAATGGTAATGTGGATATCAATCCATATATGAATTATCTCAACCTTGACCAAAATATGCCTAAATTGTTAGGGTAAAATAATTATCACATTCCTTATGCCTAAAGCATATCACTTGTAGGATACCATTAGATTTATGAAACAAGTTGCTTTTGTTGTTTCCAGCTATCTGCCCATGTATTGCTTGAACTTCGCAATATAAATTGAGGCCAAATTTAACTTATTTAGCTTCTAGATTGAGGTTCATTATGGCAAGGAGCATGAGGGAGTTGCTCTAAGAAGAATGAGAAACATACTTTGCTCTTTGAAGCTAGCATTGCAAGGCATGTCACATGGAAAATTTCTCGTGATGGCCAACATATGATGCCACTGGATTTGTATAAGAAGGTGCTTGTGTTCCTTCCAATGATCTTCTTGTTTCTTGCTATTTTGTAATCAACTTGACAATATAAAATCAAGGCCAAATTTAATGTATTTAGCTTCTAGATTGAGGTTCATTATGACAGGGAGCATGAGGGAGTTGCTCTAAGAAGAATGAGAAACATACTTTGCTCTTTGAAGCTAGCATTGCAAGGCATGTCACATGGCAAATTTCTCATGATGGCCAACATATGATGCCATTGGATTTGGACAAGAAGGTGCTTGTGTTCCTTCCAACGATCTTCTTGTTCTTGCTATTTCGTAATCATTAACTTGACAATATAAAATCAAGGCCCAAAACATCAGGACTTGTTTAATCATAATATTATATTTAGCTTTCAAATTGAGTTCTCTAATGGTGAGGGAAGCATACAAGTAAATTACTTAGCTTTTGAAAGTTGGCACTCAAGGCATTTGTGGACTATAAAATGATGCCAAATTTCTCATGACAGCTATGTAAAACAAAATAAGAATAGCAAAGATTTAGGTCAACAGTTCACTTTGAGAAACAAACTTGATAGTTTTCCCAATATAGGATATTTGGTATTAACAATAAATTTTGTTGATTGTCTTTTTAATTTTGTATTGCTGTGTTGAGTATCATATATACTATAGTTCCATGTAGTTTCATAATAGGGAGATAGGGGACTAAAGACCTTGATTTGGGGATAGCGATGGGATGATGTTTGGGTCTGGAGTTCCCAACATGTTTGAGGTGTAGTGCCCATCGTAGGGTCTAAGTACATCACCCTTGGCACATTCCTTGTTGTGATATAGTGCGGGGTTGAGGGGGGTGGAACCCCTGCTACCAAGCCCAAATTAAGGCCTTTGAGATCAGATGGATCTTCATGGTGCACACCATTATTCATAATTTTATTACTATGTTTTCTCTAACACCAAATTCTCACTATGGGGTTGAGAGGGGTGGAGCCCCTGCCACCAAGCCCAAATTAAGGCCTTGAGACCACATGAACCTTCATGGTGCACACCATTTTTCATAATTTTCTTACTATGTTTTCTCCAACACCAAATTCTCACTACATCTGACCAAATTTTCTTTCGACAATGTACAATGGTGAAGTTGAAGAATATTGCCGATCTAAATGATGAGGTTCATGTGGTTGAAGACAAGAAAATCGTCATTCTTGAATCTTTTTATTTATTTATTTCTTTGTTTTCTTAGTCCTAGTAGATGCATTATTAGAAACTCCTTACACCTGAAACATTCTAAATCAAGTTTACTATTATTTCACTGAATTGTCATGGTGCTTTTATTGTAAACATGAATTTTCATTCTACAATTAAATATAGAAGGAATGAATCTTGTTTTGAGACTTTCTGGATTTATTTTGTTTGAAATGAAAATGTGCAGTTGCCAATATTATTGCCTCTTAACATCTACCCTGAAGCACAGAAGGTGAAAGGTAGTTTTTTAGGTAACTGCCAAGCAAGACACTAGTTTGGTGAAAGATTCCTACCTTGTCAGAGCTCACAAGGGGGATTGTTTTTCCATTAACCTGAACTGTTGTTCGAATTTGTGCCTCCTTGGGCTTTGATCAAGCTTGCAATAATTCAAAGATTTGTCAGTCCATCTAAGTGCAGGTATAAACAATCAGTTCTACAAAAGCTTTTGAAGGGATTTTCAATGTGAATGGATTTTGGTGTGATATTATTCGTGCAAACAATTGGTGTTACTTTTTCATTTTACCACTATGCCTGTATTATTATCTACTTTAAGATGCATATTCCTACTTCATACGAGTATTTCCTTAGAGATGTTGGGCCTTTTAGTTTGTGTGCCTCTCTTTTATTGTTTATTATAAAGGGGTTTTATTGAAAGAATTTTAATTCTTAGGTGCCTAAATTTGATATCCTAAAATGTCTTGGATGCTGTTATCCTCCCGTAGACAGTTGCTTTGAGTTGATTATACATCTGTAACATTGGCTTTTTACTTGATATGTCGTGATAGCTCTTTCAAAATAGCATGACTGAATATTTTTTGTTGCTGTTGTATTTAGTTTTAGCCTCTCTATTAAAAGATGAATCCAATTTACCACATCTATCTCGAAGAATACTGTCAGCTTTTTGTATAAACACTTTATGTGCTGCCAAAAATGATTATAAGTATTCTCATGCCAACAGGTTTTCAAAAAGGGCAGCTGCTTGCTTGAGAGACAGAAGGGGGCATCATCTAGCAAAAACCGGAGAAGCCTCGGTACAGGTAAGTTATATCTGGTCAATTTTTATATTCTATTATTTTCATTTTGCAGATATAAAATTATAATTTGTACTTCCGTTCCTGCAAACTATGTATAAGGAGCCAAAGCTCATATCCTGCATTCTTAGGATCATAAATGTTATAGGTAGTTCATGGCTCTAATTTTAACCAATTCAGATATTTTCATGGAAGCTGGAACTGCAACATTATCAAACAAAAGAGCTCCCGAATGTGACAGATCCATCAGCCCCAAAAAACATAAGGGGATAAATCATATGCTGCATAGCAAGTTGCTTGATACGAAGGCAACTGCTACATCTAATGATGTTGTTCATCAACATCATGTCACCATTAATAACAACTTGGAAGGGAGAAAAACTCCTACACAGGAAGATGGCAGTGAACAAGCAACTCATAGAAAGATTGCTTTGAGTAGAATTGTTAAAGATAATATCTTGGAAGAGGCAGCTGCTAGACAAAATCCAGAGGTAGAAAGCTCCTTTAAATCTGAGAATCTTGAGGTGTGCTGCAACAAGAAGGCATCTATGCCTGTAACCATTGATTGGAATGATGATTGTGAGATGCTCTTGTCTGATCAGCTTGATTTGTTCACATAGAACTGTAACTTCAAATTACAAGAAAATATTCTTTCTTTGTAATATCCTCTCATGTAAATTTCTAACTATTTTTTCATGTATATAACTGAATTTCATCATTGACCATGTTGCATATAAAGTGCAAAGAGTTGAATTTTCTCAGAATCTGATATTGTTTGCTAACCAATTTTCTTTCCCTAAATTTTAATTAGTTCATAAGAATGGTCAGGTGAAATGAATTAGATATTCAGGGTAGCCACATAGATTGAAATCACACAACAATTAAAATATGATCTGCTGTTAATTAGACAATTTGACAATTACAAAGCTTTAGAAAAAAAAATGGTGGTTTATTGAAACACAAGGCTGGTGCAGATTTGACGTGCATTCTGGACTACCTGGGTGATTAACTAAAATTAAAATAACATTGAATACTTTGACCAGGGTTGAAAATTATGTGTTTTCATATGTCGTGTTAAAGGAAAGTTGGCACAGATTACTATTTGTAATGTTCAACTCGGAAGAGTAGTAACAGACTAGCAGTGGTACTAGTTGCATCAAAGTTGGGGGACTTTATATACTCAAATTTGAATAGGTTATGATATTTTATCAAGGGTGTGTGTTCATATCCTATACCACACTGGTCCATTTGCAGTTTTCATGTGTCCTGTTTATGGAAAGTTGGCTCAGATTACTATTTGTATGTTGAACTTGTAAGAGTAGTAGAAGACTAGCAGTGGTACTAGTTGCATCCAAGTTGGAGAACTTTAGATATTTTAAATAGGTTATAATATTTTATCAAAGTTTTGTGTTCATGTCGTATACCACACCAGTCCATTTACAATTTGAACTGCTAAGGCTCTCTCTAACTCTCTCTGATTGTTGAAGGAGGCCATGCCTTCTCCATAGATCAGCCTTTTAGAAGCCAGTAAACTTCCGGAAATATGATAACATCAGATCAAATGAAACCCAGCAAAAAACTAAGAGGTTTCATGCAATATCATGTGCAGAGGGCCATTAGTAGGTAAAACTTCTCAGCCAAGACAAAAATGATGCTAATAAAAATGTAAAATTCACCAAAAACTTGCTTCATCCTAGAAGAAATATAATAAACATTATGGATGTTGAAGAAGTGAGACTTGAGCCATCCACTTGTGGGGGCCTTTCTAGGACCTCAAACTTTAAAGGCTTGGATTCAAGAGGATTGGAAGCCAGTGGGTGCAATTGAAATGCTGATGGTTCCTGAAAGCTACTTCATGGGCTGTTTTCATCTCAAATCAAGTATATGATAGAAGCATATGCCTGCAAGTTTTGATGACGAGACATTATCAGCTAATCCTGCAATGCCTCAACAACCTCATAATGTCATTGCATTGGGTTGTTCAGGATAATTAATAAGATTAAGGATACTTCACCGTTACTCATAAATTGATAATCACTGTCCACACTCCCACATTCATACCTTCTTTGGTTTCAAACAATACAGAAGTCTTAGGGTTTATAAAACCATAGACAAGGTTCTAGAGTCCCATGGCCTTCACACAAATATTAGTGTCGAATTCATAGAACAAGTTGTTCCTTGGAGGTTGTTATAGTACAAACTCCAAAAATGATCCATCACCCTATGGGGATTCTTCACAACTTAAGTCATGGTTATTGACAATTAAACATTTCAATCGCATACATAGATGCACATAGACATCCATTCATTAAGAGGCATTTTGTTCCAATATATTTAAGCATCAAATATCTAGATTCTAACTTGATATGGAAATTGATAAGATGAAAAAGAAAAACCTATAGAATGATAGAATCTTGTGTCGAGGTAGTTGTAGCAAAGAGCCCTTCAATAGTTTCAATTAAACACAGCTCTAAAATGTTAGTATTCCTCTTGTTTGCCTCCAAGTTTAAGCAAGATAAAAAGAATTGAGAAGACATAGATTTTGGTAGTTACTCCAATCTCAATGCAAGGTCAAAGAATATCAGTACTATGATCTTTTCTCTACTAATACCCATAGGGATTTGTCTTCCTTCTTTGAAGCTATGGGCAATGACCACAATGCTTGCCAATTCCATTGCCACCCATCAAGTCCTTGCAAGTATATTCATTATCTAAACTTAAAAGACCCCCTATTTGATGATCCTTGCAAGTATAGTCATTATCTAAACTTAGAAGACCCCCTATTTAATGATCCTTGCAAGTTTAGTCATTATCTAAACTTATAAGACACCATATTTAATGGCTCATGGTATACTACAATTTAGTGAGTAATTGGTGGCCATGCTAGTCTCCTTGGCTTCACCACCTAAATTTACAAAATATCTCGTTTTATTAAAAAACAAGGCTCAAATTGGGGTTTTGAGGTTACAAGGTCAGCGCCTAGTGATGATAAAAAATTAGATATTAATCAAACATAATCACAATCTTTATAATCACTATTGTCAAACATAATCATTGGATTATCTTACACCACCAGACTAAGTTAATCATTAATGAGGCATGACATATGCCATTCCTAATTCAAAACATGAACATTCTCACCCACCAAGTGGCCATTGACATGTACAATGCACATTTTAAACACATTTGCTAATATTCAAATAGTCCCACCTGATGAAGACACTATGCAAGTTTAACCCAACACAAAACATCACAAGTTAATTAGAGAAAATGGGTAATGTGTTTGTGGGATTCACTTTACTATTGCGTATATTCTAATTTGTTGCTTTCTCCTTGATTATATTCACCCTTAGGTCATACGGGGGGCATCCTTCATCTAACTCACATTGAAAACCCAATAGTTAGTTTGATATTATGAAAATACTAATACAAGCAAATCATCATAGCGAAATCAAATCACAATAAATTCCATTGTTTTGATTGCATATCCATAGGTGAACAAAAAGCCATATTTTTAATCTCCATAATGAATAACACTATTTATTTAGTATATATTAGTGAGAAACTATGATTATCCAACATGTTATGATATCCTTGCACCCTTAGAATATATATTATCAAAATAGGTAAGCAACAACAAGAAAGCAAAGCTAATAAAATAAAAATTATATGAAACTCAATGTCCTCCGAAATTGCACTAGGAGATGTATTTGTATGCAAGTTACACATTTCAAGCATTCACAAGGGTTCAACCACAACCATTCCCAGATCCCAAACTTGAATAGATTTCCAAGAACATATATAGCTGTGATACCATTTTAACAAGGATCCATGAACAACAATATGGAGTTGAGCAAGACATAAGGGTAGAGCTCACGTAGAAGTGATGGGGTTGATAACCTCTAGGAATTCAAAGGGTCTCACACGTCTAGAATCAAGCTTAGCTAAGTCACTAAATATTATGAAAATATTCTTAGGTTAGAGATTCAATAACACCTTGTCACCAACCACAAATTCTCATGGAGTTCTTTTCTAATATGCTTAACTCATGTCTATTTGCAACATCTTTTAAGCACTTCCTAATTGAATTTACCTTGTCATACATCTTCGACATGTTTGGATTAATGACTTTTTTCCTCAACATTGTCACTACAACACTCCTACTATAAGGAGCCTTGAAGGGGGCCATGCCTATGGTTGAATGATACATGTTATATTTAAACTCTAGTAGTGGCACTTACTCTTCCCACTTACACTATTGATCCATGTAGTACATTTAGAAAATGTCCTCGAAGACCTATTTTCACCTTATACATTATAAGTTTCATTTTTAGTAGGTTAGTATAGAAATTAAAAAAGTTTCATTTTAGTAGGTTAGTATAGAACATTATAAGTTTCGTTTTTAGTAGGTTAGTATATGTTTTTCTAGCTTATATATTATCTCTACTATGTGTATAATGGTTGTTGATGTAGTACTTTATATAATTTTCCAATTATATAATAGAGATGCGCTCTTATAGAACCCTAATAATATTATAACTAAAATATTTAATAGAAAATATAAATTGTTATAATGTTATATATTTATATATATGATAAACTAATGTATATACATGTTATATAGATAATTAAATAATAACATTTTAATATATTATTACTTATTTATATGAGTAGAATAATATATTTATTCTCTATATATGTAAAATAATATACATATAACTAATGTGTTAAATAAATTATACTAATTAAATTTGGAAAGCAAAGTGAATATTAATGGGTGGATATGTAAATAATTATTGTAAGGGGGAAAATAAAATAAATTGTGATTAACTATTATAAATTTAAAGTTTGTGTATGATACATCTATTGAAATTATTATGTTATAATCATATAAATGTAAATAAAAACCTCTTAAGTTTGATAGTCATTTACATGTCAACTAATTAACATTTAATAACAAGGGTTGTAGGCAGCAAAGATAACAATTTTGGTTTTGTCTAGTTTGTTCGCGAGCACATAAAAAATTGTAGGTGCATTTGAGTGTATAAAGTCAATGTAACTAATGTGGACATCTGTAACTTATGTGAACTGCACTTTTTGGTGTATTGAATTGTTGCAAAGGTTGAGTTGATTAGCACTCTTCTCCTAGTATTGCAGAATCAAAATCAAAATTATCAATGGTTGTGATTACTTAGTAAATGGTCGAATCCTAAAGATTGAAATTTAGAAGTACATGAAATGTCACTATGGATGGGTAGAACATGGAAAATTAACATAGGTTGCATTTTGGATTTTTTCAAAATACTCAAAATTGCCTAAGTTATTCTCTTGCAAGTTTTTGGGGCTCATTTGATTGGAGCCATTTGACTTGCATTTGTGGGGAAGTTGGAGCCACTTGACCCGCTAAAGGTGTAGTTGCCTTAGGAAGTTCCATAAGGAAGTTCCGCAAACAAATTTCAAATTTGTGAGGAACATGGAGTTGTTTGACCTGCAATCTGTGAGGAAGTTGTCCTCATTCGATCCACATTTTTGTAGGGAAAGTTGATCCATTTGAATGTAATTTCCAAATGCAATTTTTTCCACAAGATGCACTTGTGTGTTGACTTCCCGATTTGCGAGGATTTTTGCCCCAAATGAACCAGACATGATCAAACGGTGAAGTTCCAGTTGCATTTGGACCTGTTTGACTTGTAAACCATACAATGTACACGTCATGTTGATGTCACCATTTACTTTGCAGGAAAGTTAGGTCTATCTAACCCACATAAATTGCACTTGAAAAGCGAAATGACACAAAATGTTCACTTAGGTTTATCTAACCCACAATTGTAATTTTTGAGATGAAATCCCAAAAATGTTCACTTGTAATAGAAAAACCCACAAGGTGCTAAGATTTGGATGCGATGTGAAAGTCTGCATATTCGGATGTAATGGTAAAATCTACATAACTTGATGCGATTAGTTGGGAAAAATCCAAACCTCTAATGAACCAGATAAGTTGGAAGGTGAAGTAGCACTTGGATTACCTACTACGTTCCACTTACAAGGTAAAATTCTGCTAGCGGGGATTTTTGCCTTAACTAAATCGGATGTCAAGTTAGAAAGTGCGGTAACATTTAAAATTCCAACTAAGTTCCAATAATACCCAAAATACTTGCTTTGACAAGAAAATCAATGCTAATTAGAACAACTAATAAATTTATTCAACTACACCTTTAGTGGGTCGGATGACTCTGAATTCCCCGCAAATTCAGGTCAAATGTCTCCAACTTTCACACAAACGGAGATAAGATTTTTAAGAACATGCTTGATCAGCTTGATTGTGATAATGGAAACTTGTCATAAGCGTTTATTCAATCATTATCATAAATGGTTTGTGTCAATACCATTCTCTAAGTTGCACCACTTGTGTTGTACTTCTGGAAACATTACCTTGTGTTATTGTTGAATCTATGTGATCAGCTTGTGATATTAGTGGTCCTAGCCATATAAAGGAAGGAGTTAGGATTTATAAGAACATTATTGATTAGGTTGATTATGATAATGTAAACTTATCATAAGGGTAGGTTCAGTTATTATATCATAAATGGTTTGTGTCAATTCCATTCTCTTAGTTCCATTATCTATGTTATGTTTGTTCTTGTGGAAAAATCACCATCTTATTGTTGAATCTATTTGTACGCTTAAAATTAAGAATAGAGATGAACAACTTGGTTGACTTTGACGAGGGTTGGAATAAACCTTAGTGTTGACTTGTAGGGTGCAACTATTTGTTGAGCTAATATTTGATGATTATAAAGACATTGTGATACTTTTGTCATTGTTTCATAAAATGTATTGGTTTGGGAATTTTGTGTCATTTCTTGTAATAATAGTAATGTGATTGGAGGGACAATATCATCAGTTGACTATGTCAAAGAACAGTTGCAGAAAACAAAGTAGTAGTGTGCATGCTACACTTAGTTCTTTTATTAGGAGAATATTTGCAAAGTGTAACAATAACTGCACTAATGTTCTATAGTGGATATGACTCAAGAATAGTTCTAATGTGCTTTTATTAGGAGAATATTTGCAAAGTGGCAATTTCATGTAAGCTCTAGGACATAGTGAAGATAAGCATCAAACAAAGGTTTGAAAGTTAAAATTAAGTAGATTACAATAGAGCAATAGAAAAAAGGGTACAACTTTATAGATGTTAGGTTTCATTTCTTAAGACCAACATATAGCCAAGGGATTTAACAAATCATATACACAAAAATCATAAACATTCATCAAATGTTCATACATGCTCCCAATATAGTTCTTCTTCATACAAAAATCTAGGTAAAACAAATTATAAAGCCAATCTTAGTTTTTAGTCATCACTAAAATCTAAAAGCTAAAGGATTCTAACTTCTAGGATGTCCACAAAGTATATAAAGCTGGTTTAAAGGCATTATACATTCCTTAAATTAAATGGCCAAACACTGGTCAAGATACAAACATAAAATTTTATTGTGGTCCATTATTCTATTTTTTTGTTTCTTTTATGAAAAGTGATGAAGCACCTTTAAATTCTATTGATAAACAATTAATTACATAATATTATAGATAGAAAACCAAACGCTAATTTCTTAGACAAAGTAAAGTAATATAACTATAACACAAGATGTTAGCTATAGATTATTCCTTCTAAGCAAAATAAGTAGTTGGAAATTGAAACAAAAAAATGCAAAACACATATACATGTAGGATCAATTTCTATTGTGGATGCTAGTAGGTGATGCATTTTCCTCCTGGCAGACTTGATCCTTAGTGTGATGAGCTCTATCAACACATTGTAGACCCAAATTCCTTGCAATGTTTAAATCTTTGATGAGGACCAGAGGGCAGTGGTTTGGAAGTAGATGAAGGGCCTTAAACTTCATATTAATTTTTTTCTTGAACTTCACCTTAAACTGGTGCCCATGAGATTCAAGAGTACTCTTAACAATGAGACTACAATTCTTTTGGAGATTGCAAGAGAGAGAATTAAAGACACACTTATATTCATTAGTGAGCAGGAGTGAGCGAGAGAAAACACCACCAATTGGGAATATATCCTCTGTGATGCCATAGTGTTCAAGGGCTTCCAAAAACATTTCATTGTTAAGCACACAATTCTAGATATATTTTCTACAAAGAATGCAAACATAGGATGCACAGTTCAACAAATACATTACATTTGATAAAAAAGAAGAGGCCATATCAATAGTTGAAAAGAAGCAAAGAGGGTCCTATAAAAATTCAATTTATCACATGATGAATGATGCAGTCGAATTTGAAAACGGTCCTTAACTTGACTACATCAAATGGTCCTATTGTTGATATGATTTCCTATTGTAGATCACTCCGAGGCTTGATTATGCAATTCAACATTGTGATTGAAACGATTCTTCACGAATCTAGAAAGTCGGTGCTGAAGTGGGGAGAATGAAGTGGGAAATGCTTTTATAATCAATGAATTTAACGAAGAGAGTGATGATCACATCACATAGATCATAATAGAGATTGTGCTTATGATCTCTTTTAAAGATATTACAAGGGATTTTTTAGTGGCGAATCTTTTTCAATTGGTGAATAGTTCATATCGAGTAAGTTGAAATTGGAAAATATATTACAACCAACAGGGTGGCCAAATCACCCAAATTTTATGAATTATTGGTCCAATGCATTTCAAATCGCCATCAATTTATTTTATGAGGCCTATGTAATTAATAGATTCTCCATAAAAAACTGTGTTTCCAATGCACTAATTAATATTTTGGCCTAGAATTTCAAAAGAATGTATTAAATCACCCACATATTCGCCAATACTATTAAAACAATATTGTGTATTAGGGTCCACGTTTCGCCAACATCATTAAATGTTCACTGTGTGTGAGGACCCATTTCACCAATAAAATTTACAAATAATTGTGTATGAGGACCCATTTCACCAATAACATTAAAATTTAATTATGTTTGAGGACACATTTCGCTAGTTACATTAAAAAATAATTACATATGAGGACCCATTTCACTAATACTATGATAACTCCAGCCATAATCCTCTTGAAATTTACAATGTATATGTTCCATCGAGGTTTGATTCACCCAACATTTAAATGTCTCATTGTATGATCATGTGGGATTTGCCAAATTTTTATTATACCATTTAAAAATCTTTCGAAATTTACCAAATATGGATTGATATAAATACAATCGAAACTGTAATTTATTTTTACACACTTTGTTTAGTTTTGAACTTGTGAGTTCTCGATTCAAAAGTTAGACTTGGAACCTTGATTATAGGCAAGTTACAAACTTACAACTACAAACATTGTTGCATTAACGAATAGCGACTCATTGAAAACCTAAAGGTAAGTGACCATTTCTTCATAGTGTTATAAGATTTTTTTATCTTTTCTATTCTTGCTTCAATCTTAAAGAAGATATTGAGTAGGGAATGCGATCTATATTCTACATCCTTAAACAAGAAGACATTTTTTTCTAGCTTTTATTTCGTGAGAGATCAAGATGTCAAGCATCAAGTGCAACAAGAGTAATACTCCTTAGGGTGGTGAAGGGAGGCCATCAAAACGCCCAAAATGCAGAGTTACCATAAAGTCTTACTTTGGCAATGTTTCTAATCCATCAGATCAAGATGGAACTACGTCATCAACTCTTGCACCAAATATTAATGAAGAAGGCATTGGAAATACCTCACATGAAGATCAAAATGAGTTAATTGAGTCAGATGAGGATGACAATGCCACAAAAAATGTTCCAAGGGATACCCAGGTCAACCAAAACGAGTTAATTGACTTGGATGAAAATGATGGAACCGTAGATGATGTTGCAAGGAAGAGGAAAATAAAAGCCAAATCAATAATGGGGTGCGAGTGGGATATGCCAAGGAATTTTCAAATTGATTAGATGTCAAAGTACCCATTCATTTAATTAGTGGAGAATGCAAACAAAGATAATCCTCCAATAGAATGCAAGTGTAAGATTTGTAGTTGGAAATATAAGGGAGACAAGAAGTTGCAACTAAAACTTTACACTATAGAAAAGCATATCAGTAAAATTTATGAAGAAAAAATCATAGACAGAAAGGAAAAATCTGTAGTAAGATGGAAATCAAAGGAAGAATGTCTTCATGTTAAGTATGCCTTGGAATATGATGAGCATATGCAAAGAATGGCGAGGCTTGTTGCATGTGGAGGTTCAATTGAAGCTCAATTTGGAAAGACAATGGTAGGAGCACAAGTGGTAAAAACTGTTCAGTTGAGTGTTGTTTTTCATATTTTGTCCAAAGGAGGTCCTATGACAAACTACACATAATATAATAATTTATTATCTTTTTTTGGAATTCCTAACTTTCCTAACAAACATTGGTCAACAAAATTTGGATGGGAATGGGAAATTTGTCTTGTTGAGGTGGAAAAGTAAGATTTATAGGAAAAAATAAGAGTCAACCTTCATTTCATATCTTTAGATGAAGCTACTACAGTAGATAATAATTCTTTGGAATGTAAGCATGTGTATACTGTACATCAACATGTCCTCCAACGTCATCTACTGTGTGTTCATAAAATGAAAGAGAGTTCGACATAGCAAAATCTATTTGAACTAGTTAAGAAATCTATGAATGAAATTGGAGGTATGGATGACTTCACAATTGCCAAAAAATTGGTGTGTGTAGGAGTTAATAGAGCTTCAGTAATGCAAGGTCACATGAACGGTCTTTGTGTAAAGTCACAAACTATTTGTTCACCATACATGATTTCCATTCACTACATGATCCACATAATGAATTTAGCATTTAAAATTGCAAGCAAGTTTCCTTTAGTATCAAAAGTTGAAAATCTAGCCTGCGAGCTCT
>VDFB02000007.1:213229139-213318554 GCA_007258455.2 Sequoia sempervirens | reverse complement strand
CCCTTCACAAAGCTCATTTGGGATTTGAGGTGGAAATTTTGGTGGTAAATCCTTAGTGTGTAAATTAATTCACATGGGATATTATTAGAAAGTAATGGAGCAAGACTCCTTTGTATTTGTCAAGAAATGTCCTCAATGCCAACAACACAATAATCTTACCTGAGCTCCCACACAAGAGCTTCAAAATCAAACCTCTCCTTGGCCATTTACAAAATAGGGGTTGGATATTATTGGGAAAATATCACCTCCTTCTAAGAGACATACCTTCATCATCATAGTTATCTATTAATTTATGAAATGGATTTGCTTTGATCCATTAATGTTGAAGCAATTTGTACCTTTCTTCTAAATAATATCATTGCTCACTTTAGATTGCCTTCTACCCTTGTTTTTGACAATGGTACTTCATTTAAAAACAAAGAGATAAAATAATTCTTATAGAATTTTCACATCCAACATTGATTTTCTACACCTTACTATCCTTAGTCTAATGGCCAAGAATAATCATCTAGTAAAAATCTTGAGCTAATTCTCTAGAAAATGGTAAAAAAACATGGTAAAGATTGACATACTCAATTAACATACACCTTGTGGGCCTATCACACGAGTGTTCGTATGACTACTGGTATAACTCTGGATAATGTTGTTTATGGTGTTGAGTCTATCATGCCTTTAGAGTTGGAAATTTTGTCTTTATGAGTTTCCCTTAAAGGAGTTATTAATGATCACAAATAACGTGTTGAATGTCTAAACTAGCTTGAGTTGATCGATGAGCTTTGATTACAGGCCCTCAATCACCTTCAATATTATCAAAAATCTATTTCTAAGCATTATAATCAAGGTGTTCTTTCTCATACATTTAAGGTAGATGATCTCATTCTCTATGAGAATAGAGAAATGTAAATTTTTCACCTGATCAAAATGGGAAGTTCAACCCTAATTGGTTAGGTCCTTGTACATAATCATATTCATGTATGGTTCTAATGTGTATGGATTTTCATCTATAGATGGTAATCCTCTAAAAGAATTGGTCAATGCAATGCATCTCCATTGATAGTATACATAAGGTATATGTGGCATGTTCATGATGCTTGTCCTCCTTTCTGGGGATCGTAGTCCATTATGCTATGACATTTATTCATTAAAACATTATCTTTTTAATTTGTGTTATGATGTAAACATATGTGTGTAGTTAATTTATTTAATTAGGAATTATATATACATGTGTTTTATTTTTATGCTATGTAATCGTGCATTGTGTTTGATTAATTCTTTTATCCATACATTAGATCATCATTATATTTAATTAACCATGCATTCAATGTGTGTTTAATTAGATCATTATAGCATTTGATTTAAGTATACATCCATAGATATGTATCCATCATATAATCATATGTGAAAAAGAAGCATACACATAAAGAACACATAATACCGATCCAAAATATCATATGTATATATATCAAAGAATGTCATGTACATGTATCACACCACTATCACAAAATTGGTTTTTTGTATATCTAGATATGAATCTATACATCCATAGATACTATACAATGATGATATGATACACAAAAATGAGTCTCTAGCCATTGGGGTTATGGCTCTTGGATCCCTTGAGTGTTGACACTAGTGGAGGAGGATGTTGGATGGACGTGATTGAGTGAGAATGGTAAGATCATGACATGAAGATGATCCACAAATACAATCCCCATATCTCCCCTCATAGATCTACTACTTGATCCTATAGTGACACCTCCCACTATTCATTGTGGTAAGCTAAGTAATACGCTAGACCTCCTCCACCTAGGTCTCCTCGTAGTCCATCCTCAAATTCACTGCATGCTCAAAGAGTTGGGTGTGACGCCTTGTTGTGAGTGGCCTGTATGCATTTGTGATCAACCCCCATATGTGTACAATTGGGATTTCCTCTGAGATGCACTACTTGAAGAAATTGAACCACTCCTATTTGAACACTATAACCACTGAGATAGTGGATGACATCAATACCATATCATATTACATATATATATATATAAGAAAGCATGGAGTAAAATAACTAAAAAAAAAAATGTACCAAACTCATACTTGGGTACCTAGCCTTCCAGTGTGGATCCGAGGTTGGACCACCATTGCTAGTAGTGATGCTTGACCCTATCGCTACTACTAAAGGAGGCATGACCAATTGGATACTAGGTGGTGTAACTGAGATAGTTGGAGCATGCACCAATGATGCTACATGTCATTACCACCTCGACCTCTCCTCTACTCTTCCCTCCTCCAACTCCTCCTCCTCACCACTCCTTAGTGCCTTTCCCTCATACCATTGTGCACTAGCATCACTTGTCAATCATCGCCACTGAGTGTGACATCGATGATGGTTAAACATGGGTGGTCTCCTACTCTTGTCACACTCTTGTGGGATTATATACATTGGATCCGTTGAAGGGATGGCCTGCACTTGGCTAAACTATCATTTAACCTGATGCCCGTACAACTATGTGGTTTGAATGACTAGCAAGGATTCAATCATGTTGCATCCTACATACTTTCCTCCTATCGTCTGGCCAAATATCCATCTATTTGTAAGGCATCCATCTAATATCCTTGCTCTGTAAAACATAAAATATTTATCACCAAAAAAGTAAGTCACCTTGCTGCCAGTCACACAACAATGGGTATGCATGCCCTAGACGCTCTCCTTGCACTATGCCCCTAGGATACCTAACCAATCATGTGCACTGGATGTGTTTGAATGCCTTCACTTTTAGAAGCAAGCGATGACACTATGGTACTCATAGTTGACATATCGCCCGAGGTCATGGTACAACTAAGCCAACATTCTCCAACCCCAAGCGAATATGGTCCTTTTCTTCTCCATCACTCAGATGCAACGAATGAGGTCTCCATGTAGGTGTGATCCTTTCCCATTAATCATGACACGCAATACCACCATCATGATCATCATGCAACATACTAACAACATTTCCATGTGACCCTCCTCAAGCCACCACATATAGATGTGGACCGTAGTCTCCTCAAGCATGATGTAGTTGATGTAGTACTGCTACACCACCTACATGTCTTGAGTTGACCAATCCTTGTATGCCACTCACTCTCCATGGATGGGAAATTGAAGGATGCGATAGACATCCTCAAATGTCACAATTATCTCTCTTGTTGGAAGATAAAATGATAAGGTTTTTGTGTCCCACCTCTCCATAAGTGCCATCAACATGGCGTGTGGAAGAGGATCTCTAACATGGCATACAACCACCATAGCTCGACTTGCTACAGTAGTGCATAATCCTCGAGAGAAATCTCACGATTGTGACTCCTCAGTAGTGATAGAAACACACCACTACTATGCTCTTGGATCTTTGGAAACTCCTATAAAAACACAAAATACAATGTATCTCTACCCTATTGTAAATCATCAAAATGTTTCTAACTCTGCCTCTGAGACTACAACATGTGAAAACATTTGCATGAGCCACTAGTGTCTGAGCCTATCTAGTTGATGACAACATGCAGGATAGACTCTAGCACGATCGATGGACATCCTTGTGTGAGATGCTAGTGCATCTGTTGGATGTCGTTAGATTTATTGGATGCCTATGCTGCTTGTGACCTTTTTACGCTAAAAAATGATTGAAAATGATGGGCTAAAGAAAAAGTTCTCGTACCTCATCCAATGGGTCACTCCTTTCCAACTCGGTGTCCAACTGGTTGATCCTTGGAAGCTAAAATTATCATATGTGAAACATTTTTTCCAAAAATCTATAGAAAAGCCAACAAATCCGTTGTAGTGAATAGTGAAAATGACCTTCCATGGGCTCACATCGGGCTTATATGGACTAATTTTTTCCCATTTTTTATGGAAAAATAGCCCCTTTCTCACCTTCCTATTTTTCCCTACCTAATTGGGGGAAAAAATAGGAGGGGGAATATACTCACTTCATCATATTTTTCTTTCGATCCACTGAATATTTTCCTTATAAGCATTCTTCTTGCTATGATAGCTTCTTCCAATTTTGAAACTGACCCAATTTTGAGTTTTATAGATTGAAACTCCATGTTAGACACTGTAGTTTCTTGTCAGGCTCAAACATTGGGGGCATCATTAGTATATGCCTTCTCAACCTCTATAGTCTCTATAGTATCCTTTTTCACAAAATTGCCAAAATTTCAAATTTAGCATTTTTCTTCTTAGCTACTTTAGTGTAGCTAATTTTTCCAAAAAAAATAGCTCACTAAAGTGGGGGAAAAATGTAGTTTCATAAAATTTCACCTCGTTCCATTTTGATACTTGTGCATCTACCCCACCACATTTATGGAAAAAACCTACAAGTTGGAATTTCATGATTCCAACTTCATAGGTAATAATGATGAAGAAATGACAACCTAAATGCCTCATTCTTGCAATGTTTTGAGTAGGAAATGTGCACAATATGTGGAAGTCTCCATGATGTGATAGCATCCATGAACTTTCTAAGATTCAAATGAGAATATTCTGCATCCTTTTCCTATGGCACGCGTTATTGTGGCATCTAAACATATATGTAATGGCTCCTCCTACCCATGCAACCACAAAAAACTCTAATTTCACTCTCATTCTCATTCATTCTTACACTCTCTTGCTCTATCTTGCATTCTATCTCATTCTTCTCACTTATTATTGCTTTCTCACTCTTCATAGTGAAGATTTGTTGAATTTCTTCCTCAAGCAACAATCAAGGCTCTCTTTCACACAAGTTTATCACATCTATCAAGCCAAGAGGGGAGCCACATGTTGGTAATGCTCTCTTATTTTCATATCTCATCTAGTTGACATATCTATTTGATCCCATCTACTTTATTTGTGTATAGTCATAAAATTGCACCCCTTGCAATTTCACATACATTCTTGCATCTGCTTTAGTGTCCACTCCCTTAGTATCTTGAGTAGGCTCATTTTAGCCCTTACATTAGCCTTTTTCCCTCCCAGGATGCTCAAAGGCTTGCTTTTTAGCAGCTACTCTTCATGCGTCAACCTTGCATCAAACTTTGTGTCTTTCCCATTCATGTCATTTTGTAGCATGATGTGTTCAAACACTAGCGTGTCGCACAGATGTTTGTGCGCCGTGCTAGCGTCTTGCGACATTTCAATGTTCAAATGACCATTTTCATGCATGTTTACCACTTGTCATCTCCCTTGGTTGGTGGCAATGGCTCAAGATGCCTTGTAACTGTTACCTATTTTTCACTACAAGCTCAAACAGGTAGAGCTGAATCGAATTCATCATCGATAGGTACAAAAATTTTCAAGTTTTGTTGCTAAATATTCATTATTCATCATAAAGATCAGATTTACATCCAAGTTACAATTTTATTGTGCAAGTATATGAAACAAAAAATTGAAAATTTGCATAATAATGCTTTTTATTCATTTTGTAAAAACAATGAATCTCGCACAAGCCACGAGAATAACTGAATTTGATTATGATAATCAAATAGTGAATGCAAAATTCAATGAAAGCTACATTACTAAAAATAACGTAAGCACAAAGAGGAGGAGTAATTCATCATTTCCTGTGATGATGAATCACTTTCGCTTGACGTCTTCAATTGTCGCATCTCCAAGCCGCAACCTCATTTTCACGCTCCATGAACCTACAAGTTTATAAAAGATTATGTTAGAGATGTACTCTAAGCAATAATGAATTACATTCTACTTCATGTCTACGCTACCAACAAGAATGTAATGTACATGCAATCAGGAATTCACCAGATGATTGAGTTACAAAGGCTGACAATCAAGAAAAACATAGTTTAATGGAAGCTTTCAGCTTTGATTATTTTTGCTAACTTGTTTGTTTCAATGTGCAAGAACATGTTCATCATGTTCGAGATCATTTTATCATATATGTGGAGCAAAACGGGCTCCCACAAGGGTAGATCCTGACATATCATAAGGACACCTCTCATTCACATTATTACATGAGAGTCATCAAGTATTACGGTTATCAAACGAGACTGTTGTAGAGTAGCAATACCAAATAATTAAAGCAGTCTAATTCAACATGGTGAAAAGAATTGAGCCAAATCATCTTTTTGCTCATCATGCTAAAAGAATGATTAAAACATGTGAAGAGATCATCAATTACATTGGTATTTTGTTTCAGCTCGGCTACATTTGCATTTAAATGAAGTATAGAGACTCTTTGCACTGAAGGGAAAAATAGTACTCAAGCATTGGAATGTTTTTCATAACTTCAGAAGCATATCATAGTACAGAATAGTCCAAAGGTTGTACAAAGTATTTACATAACTCTGTTATAACAGATTTGCAATAATCCAACTCTCTACAAGTTTTTCAACAGAAAAAGAGTATTATATAAGGAACATTCATCATAGTAGCTGAAGTCATAGGTCATGAACATTTATTTCCAAAGCAATATTAATCCTATTCGAGCATGAAAGAGACCAAGAATACAATACCATGGTAGGAGGTTACATAATAGTTTTCAGCATTTATGAGTTTACATGTCAGATGGTAAAGGTTCAATCACATTGTAGTACATTAAGTCTAGACAATATATCCAAGGAGTGATACATGATGAAATCCTTTCACCATAGAGAAGCTCTTATTGAGAAGTCTATGTGCCTTAATGGAAATCTTGTAGAAAAGCTATAAGGGATAGCCATCTGTTGATTCAAATGTTTTATCAAATGGCAATCACAGTCAGAAGATAGTCACAGTTTTGAGTAAAGGGAAGTATCGTGAAGTCAGGCTTTAGAGATGACAGTAATAAGCGCACATATCAACATAGCCCATAGGGAAGGCATTGAGATCAAAGAAGGATATGCATATTTCAGGTTTCCAAGCAAGCTTAACAAGTTTAATCAAAGGATTTCCCAAGGAAAAGATACTCAAAAAACATTTATATGCATAATGATAGAAACTTTGAAGTACAAATCAAAGTATTTTGAACATCGTGAGTTAAAAAAAAATGCTTAATCACATCTAAGTTCACTCAAGGAGATTTACATAAGCAAAGAGCAATGGAGTCACAATGTTAGGGACATTATGCATAGAGAAGAGTAATGAGATTCTTATTTCACAGGGAAATTGCTAGTAATGCATTCTTATAAGCTAACATATGATTATTTTGATCATGATTATTCTATTAAAGACATAATCAAAGGGTTTTGATTATCAGCAAAGGCATTGCCTTGAGCAGCTGTAGAGGTGTAACTGAATTTCTAAGCTTGCATTTGAAATCTAGAAAAGCTTCAATGGATTTCGAAATATAGATAAATGCTTACATCCAAAGTGTTTATGGAGTTTCTGCTTTAAGTGTAAAAATGCTAAGAAAAAAAACCCTGTTGAGTTCTCATAGCTGCAACTATAATGTTGGGGAGTTTTTTAGAAAAGCATATGAAATCCATGCATATCCAAGTAATGAAATTCTCATTTCACAGGGAAATTGCTCTCAGAAATTTCAATAAGAAATAAAGCATGAAAAGGCTGAGAATTTCAGAAAAACTTCAAACAACATGATGGAAACAATGGAAGTCATGCCGCGCCAAGGAGGGAGCTCTATTTGAGCTTATACAACAAGAGAAAAATATAAAGAGGGGTTTATTTATTTTACTCAGGAAATAAGCATGATCATGGCAACTATTCAAGATAAAAGCACTCAGAAAGAGAAGATAACCTAGGGTTTTGAGTTTTTTATATATCCATTGAAATCAGTTGAGCATCAAGATAATACTTTGATGATATAAAAGGAGAAAAGGAAACCATGCAAATTCCAAACCTCTTGCAGAATGAAGGATGAAAATAAAAGCTATAAAATATAGAATTTCTTTGTTTGTTTGCAAGAAATAAAAGAAAATCAAGGATATTACCTTTAGTTCGAGCTTGTTTCCATAAAACTTCAGCTTTATTTCCTCTCAGAAAGGCTCTGACTAGGGCGTTCATGACAGCCAAGCAATAAAGCACCAACAGAGAATGAAATACAAGAGGAAGATTAACAAAAGCCGCGGCTATGAAGCAACTCTCATGAAAGAGTCGACACAGACCAGCAACATGGCGGCGCAAATTTTTCTCCAGAAAGGCCAAATGATGAATGAAAAATATGATTTAGGGTTATTGCTTTTACAAGTTTTTCCCTAATTTGAATTATGGTGCTTTATTTTCTTTATTTTAATCAAAGTCATTTCATGTTTTTGAAGAGTTGAATGGTCTTGACTTATTAAGTCAATCAACCTAATAAACATTAAGGAGCTGCAAATTTAACCAATGATGATATTACCTAGAAAGACAATTATTATTGGTTTTAATGTTTTAGCATGTGCTAAGTGAAGGATACTTCACTTATTTTCTTTGCATGATTATACACAAAATAACAATATAATTTAATATTAAAGGTGTTATTACTTTAATATTTAACATGCAAATTGGAGAAGGTAAAACAAATACACGTTAAATATTAAAATAATCACATCGATTATTTTTTTAATATTTAATCATATAGTTACTTTTCTAAGAAACCGTGCAAAGAAGATAAGTGAAGATAAATTGAAGAATTGAAATCATGTAAATTATGGAGATTATTAGAACCTTACTTTAGTTTCATATCAGATTATTGACTGAAGATTACTCATGCATAGTGTGAGAATGGAATTTAAGTTATCATGGGCAAGTTGATTAAAGCAAGGTGGTTTTTGCATGTTTTGGCCTGCATTCAGAGATTTCCAGTTCATTTTGAGTTACAGATTAGTTGCATGCTTTATGACTGTGAGTTCAAGACTTAGTTCACACATTTTTGCATGAGTTTGAACCTTATTTTCAAGGATTTTTTCTTTTGCTCGGTTTTCACCTTGGAATTGTCATTTTCTCACTGAAATTGACTTTTAGTTACTTGTTCATGCACTTTGAAGTGCATTCTCATTGTATATATTGAAAAAGTTTATCTTTTTCATTCTAGTTCTTTTTTCTTACTTACACATACAACAGTGAGGCATTGTAACTCATTTTTTTCCTTATTCAAGCATTGTAATAGAGTTTATATTCAGTATAGTGTTTCCTTCTCAATAATTTCTTGAGTTTTATTGTCATATGAATTATTTGATTTAAACACTGTGATTTTATCTTGAATCCTTTGTTTTGTCTCATTGATTCTTTAAAAAACAAGAAGATTTCATGTTATAATTCAGGTTGCATGTTGTGTTTAACAAAGATTTCAGTCATTTGTATCTGTGAAAATATAGTTTTCCTCTTACAAACATTGAAACTTCAAATCTACATGTGAGATATTGGTGAATTTCATGATCTTAATTGAATTCTGAAATAAATTTAGGACTTTATTTCAGCTAACTATAGGTTTAGGATAGCGAATAGAATCACATAATTTTGGTGCAATCACCTCCTGTAGCTTTAGGATTTCAATTCAAGAAATATTTCTATCTCTTTCCTAGCCAAGTTAGTTAGTTTTAGGAGGTTTTTCATCAGGGAATCAGCCCTCTCTGGAGATTGATCCTCAAGATTAGGCAATCCACAGGCCTGATGATCATTCCATGTTTCAACAGATTGCTGAATTTAACTATTCAAGTGTTCGAGTGCAATCTGTTTGACAATAGTAACCACCCGAGAAGCTTCTTTTCATTCCTTAAATGTTATCTTTTCACTTCATTTGCAACTCTCTTCTACTTCTAGCTTCACTCTAGCTTCTTGTATTTTCTCTTTTTCTCTTTACTCTATTGCTTGCACAAATATCTCACTTGTTTCAACAACACTCCCAAGCTCCTACAACTTTCTCTACAACACTCTTTGTAGCTATCTTGGCTCTCATAGCCCTCTCTTTTGTCCTTGATCTCCCTCTTTGGAACCCTTAAGCCCTGCAGCTACCTCCCTTGTCTTGTTCTTGCGAGCATCATGGGATTCCACATCCCCTATCTACTGCACCTATACTTCGTGATACAGGTTCTCCTCCTTGAGTGTGGATTGATTTAATCACCTCTTTTTTGATATAGGTTCTCATCCTCAAGTAGGGATTACTTTTATCACCTCTTTTGTGATACAGGTTCTCCTCCTTGAGTGAGGTTTGATTTTATCACATCTCATTTGCTTACTTCTATTCTCTCTATCTTCTTGGTTGTTCATCACTAACTCATTTGACTGCAAAATCTGACGAAAATGTCCGATGACATATGTATAATTTAATGTATTGTTAGGTGCTTGTAAAATTTGATGTGTAATTTCAATTTTTTGAAAGTTTATCCCCGACATTCGTCGAAATTTTGATGAACTTGGGTTTCATTGAAATTTCGACTATCAGTTTCGTCAAAATTTTGACAAACATGAAAAATAGAAAAGTGAGTTCACACCTAATTGTGGCCGACATAAAGAAAAGTGAGTTCACGCTTGATTTATTACGACAGTGTTTTGCTCTACTTGAGACAGTTTGTGGAGAACTAAGGACGATTTTCTTGGGAAAAATCAGAAAAAAATCAAGAAAATATCACCAGGTTGAGGGTAGTCATTGTATTTTTGCAGAATTCAATTGTGAAGTCATATTTGTAGTTCTAGGTTTGAAAATCATATTTTAAAGTAACATCTCATCAGATTTCATTTTTAGAGGTTTAGGGTTTTGAGAATTTCATGTCCAATTTTTGTTGTGTGGAATCACCATAAGATCACAACCAAGGAACAAATTCTTGTGACTGTAATTATGTGATCCATAACTCTATTGGTCATGTGGCATAGTTGTGCTATAACAAATACAGGATGCATTCATGTGTGACCCAAGTTTAATGTAGCTATGTTGTGATAGAAACAAAGGCACTCATATAATGTAGTTAATTCAGGTTGTATAATGTAGGTGTCAATCATCATTGGGTGCATTTAGGTTCTCTAAAGTTTAACAGGTTAGGATGTAATTATAGCATGATCGAAGAGTGATTACCTCTTGCTGCAATAAAGAGCCTATAACTCTAGTTGATATGCAAAGTAGTTGTGTTATATCAATTATGTAGTGTGCATTCAAGCACAACCCATGTTTAGTGGGCTATTCTAGAGAGTGATCAAGATTTTCTAAACCTTATGAATGTTACTGTTACCCTTTTTCACCTACTGGTTCAAAAGGGAAAAGTTTTTTTTTTAACTGGAGAAAGTATGGTACATTTTATTTTCCTCTCCATCACATTCAAATGCATGAATGAAAAATATAAAAATTACAACTACAGACCATTACATTCATACATATGCATGTAATATAGAAAGATTCATATATTCTTGAAAATGTAATCTTTATTGAATGTGATAAGGTACATGCATCTCACACAACAAGCCGTGAGACTAACTTTTCTTTGATACAAATAAAGATAAGTTGATACATGAATAAATGAAGGAAATAAATAAGCATGTAGAAGGGATGACCAGTCATTGCCTGAATGACTAGTTGAGGTTTGTCTCGTTATGATGTTTTCCTCATCACTTGTCCTTCATAGTTTCATGCGCTTCTGTCCCTGCAGCAGTTAAAGCAATGCGTTAGAGTTATACTCTAAGCAATGAAAGGTCATAGCTATATAAAATTATTCATGTCATTCACCTATCCATGCATCAACTTGTCTCCATGTGCATCAAAAGTTCAATGAATGCCTCAGGTGGCTAGGAAAATCATTTGGTCAATGTACACACAAAAGAAAGTCATTTTTCCTAACTTGTTTGTTCCATGTGCAGCTACAGGTGCAGCTACTTTCATAATTAAATGAGTGGAGATAAATGTGGCTCCCATGAGGGTTGAGCCCAGCTCATCGTTTATGCTCAACTCATGAAGTACACTTCAGTATATTCAATGTAGTTTGCAATTATAAATATGTCACTGGCAGATATTTTCTTATTGAAGCAGTGAAGGAGCATAAAATAACATGATCATTCAACTGAAAACATAACATCATGAAGCTTTATGCATGATGTAGGGTTATAGATCAAGAAAAAAGAAATAATCATGAATTAAGATGTGCATTGTTGAGTATTAAATGGCAGAACACAAGGATTGTTCAACAACATGCATAAGAGGAGAAATCACTGCCATGGTTTTAGAGGGTCCAGGTGTGAACAAATTTTATGCTCTGTGAAACAACAAATCTTATGCTCTGAGAAAATGAAGGATTTATAGTAGGCTTGCAAAAGATAGTACATGGAAGTAAAGATGGATTTGAACCTGCCCTTTTAATTCAAGAAAGCAAGAAGTGTCATAGGAAACGTTGACAGTTATGAACAAAAGACAAGGCTACTATCATAAAGAGTAAAAGGATAGTTCATAAAGAGTAGTACAAAACTTCTTTAAAAGGACCAAGGAAACATTAAATAATGGTTTGTCATTTTAAAAGGGATGACATGATAGTCATTAATAACGAAGGGCAGAATCAGTTGACAGTCATAGGCTAGAGAACAATTTATGCACAGTCATAGGACTATTAAAAGATCTAAGAGCTAATTAGGGTCTATACTGTCAGAGAGAAATACATATGAAATTCTGCACTTGGAGGATACTCTGAATGTATTATCTAATGTGTATTTAATCAAAGGATAAAGGGACAGTCTTATCTCTTGATATCAAGATAGTCTATGGTGAACTAGTTGAGGAATGTTTAGGGATTCCTACAGTATAAAATGACTGAGTTGTGATTACCGGTTGTAAGAAGGTAATAGATCCATCTTAAGAGATGGCATGTTAGCAAAATAACAAGCAAGTTCATGATTCTTAAGCGGTGCCTTAGAGAGATTTATGGTAATATCCTGAGCTAGCATCATATATATAAAGGTCACATTTATTAAGTGAGTATGTGAATCCCAAATAGACAGTGAACATTGTATAATGCTACGGTAAGATGAGAATAAATGGGTACTAGCATAAATGCAAGAGAGATGTGTATTTCTACAGTAGCTCCAACTCATGAGTAGTAACAACAATTTAGACCCAGATCTGCAAACAAGGAAGTTTCAGCCAAAGGAAATCGATTTCAGAATAATTTTCAGCTTAGTCTTTTCGTCTTGTATATGGTTTCCTCTTGTATATGGAAATCATAAAGGCAGTAAATCCTGGTCGAATATGAAAAGCACATAACAAGTAATTCATAATGGTGGGAGCTCAAGCTCGTGGTTTGTTCAAAGACATCTATAACAAAAGGTATAGGAAAAAGGCTATAGTAAGGTTCACAGTCTGCTTACAATAAGAATGAAGTTCATGAAAAGTAGAAGGAAAATGCATCAAAATTTTCTATTTGCTGAACAGGTATCTCAAGTGGCCAAAGTGAAAGGATTTTTCTATTTTTTTTTAGAATAAACAACAAGAGTTTCTCACACTTTGCATGGCGGATGGATTTAAAATTAAGAAATACTCAGGATGGAGTTTTATGGAGACAACTCTTTTGAGCTTTTACTGCAGAATAAGAAAAATGCACGAAGTTTCTATAGAAAAAAAAAACATTTGAAGGCAAGATTAGGTTTACCTTGTTTTATATCTTTAGAAAATGGCGAAAATGGAAAAAAATTTAAGCTTTAAGCTCAACTAGGGTTTCTTGATGGCAGTCATAGCAAAGTATCCAAGCATAAGTTCGGCCAGAAAGTTTGATAATGGCGGCCAAAGCTAGAACACCAATAGAAATAAAAGGTTATCAGAGGAAATGTGAAAAAAGTAGTATGGCCGTGGCCTGAAAGCATTTAAAAGCTTTCAAAACTGAAAATCTTCTAGATTTGAATACAAATCAACTTACCTTCAAATGTCAGTTTCAATCTCCTGAAGTTCTCAAAAATAATATCCACAACAGAGGTTTCCAAGCTCAAGGCTGATAAGGGTTTGCTGGCGGCAGTCGAGCTTCAGTGTGAAGACTTGAAATGAATGATAGCTTTCATTCTTTGTCTCTCATTTAGGGTTCAGTACCCTAAGGAAAATGATGAATAATGGTATTTTGATCATTATTTTTTGTAAAATGCAAAAAATGAATCATTAGGATACAAAACCTTTTATGCTTTGAAATCTTCATTTTCTCCTCCTATATGCCACATCAAAAGTCTTTAAGACTTTTCAAATTGTTGAATTTCTGTAGAGTGGAATGATTGATATTTTTATATTTTTCATGAAATGTAAAATTCTCTTTAGTGATACATATAAATCACTTAAAGTGTATTTTTCTCATTTGTAAAATTAAAAGAGTCATTCATATAGGTCATTGAAGAGTGAAGATTATTCTTAATTTATGACCTAGAGAGCATCTTGGGAAATGGTTTGCAGTTTACAAACATTAGGAGGGTATCTAGGGATGTTGGAGAAGATTCAGGGGTCGAATTTGACTTCTCTTAGACATTCAAGATGCTTCTATTGTCAGTTGGAGTGTTTTTAGAGGTTGTTTTGCCGAGTCATAGGATGATTAATGACTTGGGGAGACTTTTCCATGTATCTGACTTTCTTTTGGAAAGTGCAGTGTCCTATTTTGGGGGCTATTTTTTTGGATCCGACCCTGGGTGGTTGTGAGTTGTACTTATGAGTTTTGAAGCTCATTTTTGAGGCAGATCTTCTACATTCAGTGACAGAGACTTTTGGAGATTCTCAAAGCCAAAGTTTTTGTTCTTTTGGAAGTTGTAACTCATGATATTTTGAGGACTTCCTCACAGTTATTTCTGATAATTAAGGAGCTTTTGGGACCTACTTTGGAGTTCACTCTTGTATTCTTTTATCTTATTTTCAATTTGATGCTTTATGCTGAGATTTATTTTAATCCTACATGTTATATCTTGAGATAGTGTCTAAAGTGAAGATCTTACAGCTGAAAAGATTATAGATTGTGAAATTTTATATAGTTTAGGCTTGATTAGTTGTGAGAATTTTATATTTTCCTGCTAAGTTAGAGTCTGAAACTAATTTAATACCTATCTATAAGACATTTTCATGTAGTGGCTCATTTACTGAAGTTGTGTCCTATGCACTTAGTGTTGTCAGATTTTATATTGTTGCATGTTGATTAAACAAGATATCATCATATTTCTAGTGTATCACCTTGAAAGGTTTAAATTTTTCAGTTGTTTATTGTTTAGCTTTCCTCCTACCCCTTTTCCCTTTCAAGTTTAAGTACATTTAGATGTTTATATAAATAGGAGCCGGCCTAGAATCCGGAGGTTTCACTTCGTTTCAACAATCCCACATAGAAGTGAATCCAATGTTTCTCCAAGATTACTGAAACTTGTGTAGTTCCAATTTAGGGTGCAAAATTTTGAGAGCAAACATTACTTAAAAGTGTATAGCTTAAACTACAAACCAAGTTTGTTACATACTTGAATGCAATCTTGGGTTACCACAAACTATAATAATGTGATCTGCTAATAACCAATATTGAAAGTATTAAAGCAAGACCCATGATATATAGGATACATTTCCCTGATCAGGTTTACATACCTTAATGATCAAACAAAAGCTTCCCACACACTCTAGGATACAATCCAAGATCATACCACAACTTTTCCAAGACTAACTAATTTTTTGGCCCAAGATTTAAGGTTGTTTTTTAATACCAACAGAAGCATTGGTAAGAGCATGATTAGGGTACAACCCGTAGGCCTCCGTAGAAACATAAACAATAACTATAGCGGATTAGTGAGATTGCAATACCAGAAATATTGAGACATTGTAGGTAATAACAAAATCTTGCAATCTAAATATTATAGCCAATAACAAGCACACTATGTAGCTTAGTGACATTTGTAAATGCAATATATGGTAAGAAGAATGACAGTCACTTGAGATGTGACAGTCAAAAAGAGGTTGAGTAGTGACAAGATAATAAAGCTCAAACCTTGCATAGTAAAGTGGAGATTTTAACAGTGAGTTTTCTTACCCCCTTGCTGACCTTAAGGGTTTTTCAAATGCTTTTGGTAGTGTTAGACAAGGAAAATGCAATCAGGGAATGATTTTCCAAATGAAGTAACAGTGGTAATCATAGGTTCAATGTTTCTTCTTAGCCATTAATGTATAATGGAGGTAGTGGATTGTATGTTTGAGTAGTGTTTTGATACTCATCAAATATGGGAGAATAGTGAATAATACCTTGTGGACTATGAAGTAGTGTCAATAAGGTTGAAGGATCTTAAGAACTACAATACCATGAAACAATGAGTCCCTTGTAGTAAGTAAACAGTCTATAGGGAATAGTTTGATTTTATAGAAGGATTCTCATGAAAGGAATCTTCAAGTGATAGTGAGTGAGCTATTTGAGATTGTAGCTGAGGGTGCAATACCCAGTCTTAAAGGAAGCTAGCAAAGCAGTAAATGTGCAAGAAAATCAAATCGTACACAACAAACAATTCACAAATTTATCTTGCATAATGCCTTGAGTTTGTAGACAAAAATCTCATTGTATCTTCATGATGAAAGTGGTGACCTTAATGGTCAATCACTGGCGACCATGATTTTAAAACATATTATTGTGCTTATGGAGGAAACATTTTAAGCAAGGCAGTGAGTGGTGGTTTGGAACAATGGAAGGTATGAAGGACTTGCTTTATATGCATACTATGTAGTCTAGCTTAAGACATCGTTCTTAGAAGAGATTGAAGGTGGATTATGGAACTCAAGGGTTACCATGAAAAGGATTAAAGCAAAGACTGAGATCTATTTAAAAGCCACGGTCATGAAGATATTAAAGATGTCACATGCAAAACCCTAGTAGCTGGAGTAATGAATACAGTGCCAAAGAGGATAGTGTGCTAGGGCAGATTTAGGAGATCTCCACATTATCTAATTACAGGGAAATACATCATTTATTTATTTAATTAATTAAAAGAAATCATTCTAAACCCTATATAGGATACATTGATACTTCAAAAGCCTCTGAAGGAATTTTAGATTATGCAAATATATGTCAATTAAATTACCTAGATTACAAATAGTAGAGGGAACAATGTAAGATTTGTTGAGCAGAGCAGGAATGAGATAAGCAACAATGAATCCTATTCCTCCTTTCACACACATCTCCTCACCATTCTCTGTCATTCTTTACAGAATCACTTCTCCATTTTGGCGGTCTATGCTTGAAAATAATTTTTTGACGAAGGTTTTAGAGTATGTTTATTAAAATGAAAACTCCATTCTAGTGGGTTACGCCTGAAAATAAGATTTTGACAAAAGTTTTAGGGTATGTTTATTAAATTTTTAGAGTATTTTGGCGGGCTATATTCTTGTTTCCTTAAATGATTTATTTAAATGGATTTTGACTAAATAAATGACTAACTATTTAGTCATTTTTATTTGTGTGACTAAATAATTTTTAATCAATGACCAAACTAGTAATTTATTTACTCATTTATAGCCGAGTTGCAAAAAATAAGCAGAATTTAGTCATTTTTAGTTGTTGTGACTAAAATTTTTAGTCACCTAGTCATTTATTTGTTGATATTATGGATTGCACAACCCCTGAAACTCCAGAATCTTCAATGGACTTTAGCCATGAAAGATAATCAACCACAAAGAGAAGTGTTGCAACAATGGAATGCAGAATAAAGATTCTATATTGATATGATATGATTTATTGATATGTTACAAATGAATAAAATGCCTAATTATAAAAGAAAAAGAGAAAACCTAAGATGCATGAGATGTTGCCATGTGTCATAATCTAACAACATGTGACAACATATGAACCCTATGTAGATGATTATTAAATGTTGAGATAAGTTCTAGAAGGACAACTCATCTTCTAGAAGGAATCTTATCCCACCAAACTAGGAAGGGAATATTATCCCATTTATTAAATGATTTATCTAATAATGCAACCTAGGACTTAATTAATTAAATGCAAGAACTAAGTTAACTTATGCTAGTGTAATAATTAATTAATTAATTACACCAACACCCCCCCATAAGTGTAACTTAGGGAGGAAAATGCAATGATTATGCAGAGATGATAATGGGTCCTGGATACAAGGCCATGTTAGGTACCCATGTACATGAAGATGCAGAAAATATCCCACAACCAAAGAAAAGGGGAAAACCCAGTGTGAAGAAAACCCCTCTCCAGAAAGGAGATAAAAAGCAAGAAAGATGGAAGAGTGATGTTTGGAGGACTCAACATTATCGCCCTAAGGACTACAACCATCACATATATACAAAAAGATCAAAAAGATGTGGGCTAGATAGCCCCCCCATAAAGGAGAGTAGTCCCCTCTAGAATGTCTTCAAGACCAGTGCGAAACTAACCAACCAAGTCAAATAGAATTGAAGAGAACCCATACATGTACCACAAATCGGAAGAAGTAAAGGTATCCATCCCTACTGAAGAAAATCTCGATTGAGAGGTGTCAAAGGAAGAAGATGATGCCATACAAAGAGCCAAGTCAATCCAATCTCCACAGCCATGGTGAGGAGGGCGTGATGATGTGCTTCCTACCCTTGAATTTGGAGAGTCAGGAACAGATGGAGCTTGGTCCCAAAATTTAGTGAACTTGTATACCTTGGAATGATGATCTGCTTGACCATAGGCAACAAGGACATCAAACCTATCCCTGATGATAGAAAGTTCTGAAGTGAACTCAATTTTCAATCCCTCCTAAGCAAGTTGATAAATAGACAACAAATTATGAGAAATTTGAGGATTGCAGACAACACCTCCCAACCTCCTTCCATCAAGATCAACATCATAGATACTAGCAACATAGACAATATCTACATTTTCTATGAGCATTCGATCAAAGTTGGCAGCCCTCAGAGTATCCCACAAAATATTTTGTTGAGAAGAAGTGACATGCTGAGAAGCATCGGAGTCAAATACCCATCCTTCTCTATTATCAACGAAGGTAGTTATCAAAGAAATTCCCTTTCCAAGATTGTCAACAATAGCAATGCTAGCAATACCCGATGATGACTCTTCATGAGAGGGGGAGTGAGGAGATTTGACTATAGTAGGTGAGAGAGTGATATTGTAATCTCTAAGTATTTGTCGAAGCTCATGTATCTCTCTCTTGAAACAAGTATCCTCAATGTGACCAAGCTCATTGCAGAAGTTACACTTGGGCCTCTCCCTCTTTGGCTTGTCTTCCTTATGCTGAGATGATGATTCAGAAGAAGCTCCTGACTTTGATTTTCCCTTATGCTTACCCTTTCCTTTTGATGGTCCTACCACCAATACATGTGACTTTGTGGATGTATCAGCCTAAATGAGCTTGGACTGCTCTCTAGTTAGCCTTCCACAAAATGTCTCAAATGATGGCATGACAAAGCTATTACCAAGACCATCCATGGTGGAATAGAAAGAGGTAGCAAAATAGGAAAAGGAACCTCTCAACTTAGATAAAATCATGAATATTCACTCTTTGTCAGACTTATCTTTGCCACATCCTGAAAGCTGAGTCCTTAAAGACTTGAACCTTACCAAGTAGTTTTCAATGGAAGGAAATTGATCAACAGTAAGTGAAGCAAGTTCAACCTCATATTGCAAAGCTCAAACATCACTAACAGAACCAAAAAGATCCTTGAGCTTGTCCCAAACCTCCTTGGGAGTCTAGCACCCCTCAATATGGAAGAATAAAGAGGTAGATACATGTAGAGCAATGAGCCCCATTGCCTCTTCACACTTAGTCTGATGCTAGAATTTTTCATATTCTCTGGTGAGATGAGGCTAATTCTCATTCAAGGTGGACCAAAGTCCCTTAGACCAAAGAAGTCCCTACATACTGACCTTCCATGTGTGATAGTTATGAGGAGTAAGAATCTCAAATCCTGTTTCAGCCATTGGAGAAGAACAACAATTCAAGACAAATATTTCTAACAAAAAAATCTAAATGCAGATATCTGGGTAACTACCAACTAAAGTGAAGCTTTTGAAATAAATTGAAAAACTAGAAATCACCTCTAAACCCAAAAAATTAGGGTTTCCACTTCAACTACGAATAAAATGTGATAGGAGAATAATTTGGAAAAATAGAGCACACCTCTAGAAAGTAGACGGAAATAGCTTTCCAACAATATATCGTTTGTGAATTTTCAATGTCGTATACATAAGTTATGCCTCCTGGAAGAATTCTGCCTGATTGGTGATGCACTGACTAACTAGGCACACAAATGAAGCACCCGAGGCTAAAAAAAAAGCCCTCAGTCACTGATATGACCACGGGGCTGAGCACTGGAAAAAACAAGCGCCGTTGGATGGGTAGCGTCGGAGCTATGGTTGCTAGGCATGAGCGATGGCGTGGCTAAGAGGAGATACACCGCTCAGAGGTCAGTGGAGCCCTTGGTTACTAATGGGACTGGGGCTAGTGTGGATGGGCGGAGACAGTAGTCAGTGGTCTGTGATTAGTGGCCAACGGTGAACAGGCGGTCACTGGGAAGTCAATGGCCGGTGAGGTGAGCGATGTCGACGGCAGGTGAAGTGACAAAAGGCCGACTAGGAGATGGCGTAGAAGCAGGTCAAAGTCTATGGACTGACCCCACAATCTTTTTTTTTGAATATTGTAAAATATTACAATTAAAAAAAATTGCCGATATATTAAATGTCGACAGAGAAAAAAACTATAGCCAAATTTTTTAATTTTTCTGCCGATTGGTGAATAAATTCACAGGTCGAACTCTGCAGATTGAAATTTATGCAAGAACTATAGAAAAATATGCCCAATAATAGCCAGATTTTTTTTTGATTTTTCTAAAAAAAAATTGCCTTGATGGAGGACTAAGAGGGAAGATTTTTCCCTACAAATGTGTACAGATTTGTACAAAAAATGCAAACCCTAAAATGTACCTCAAAGGCTCTCAGTTGAAACTACTCTGATTTTGACAAATGAATAGGTGACCTATGGGTTTTGAGGCCTTCTGAACACAATGGAGAGGTCGGAGAGAGCCTGATCTACACAAAAAATCATCTTGGCTCCCGGGTAGAACCAACTATCCTGCAACATAAAACTCCAAGCCTGCAAGAATCTTGCACTCCAACTTCCTGGATCAAGGGTTGATGTTTCAATGGACTAGCTCTAATACCTTCTTGAGATTATGGATTGCACAACCCCTAAAGCTCCAGAATCTTCAATGAAAGACTTTAGCCATGAAAGATAATCAACCACAAAGAGAAGTGTTGCAACAATAGAATGCAGAATAAAGATTCTATATTGATATGATATGATGGATTGATATGTTACAAATGAACAAGATGCCTGATTATAAAGGAAAAAAAGAAAACTTAAGATGCATGAGATGTTGCCATGTTTCATAATCTAGCAACATGTGACAACATGTGAACCCTATGTAGATGATTATTAAATGTTGAGATAAGTTCTAGAAGGACAACTCATCTTCTAGAAGGAATCTTATCCCACCAAACTAAGGAAGGGAATATTATCCCATTTATTAAATGATTTATCTAATAATGCAACCTAGGACTTAATTAATTAAATGCAAGACCTAAGTTAACTTATGCTAGTGTAATAATTAATTAATTAATTACACCAACATTATTTTCCAAATTCTACAAGTGTGTGCTTCCTTGTGCGATTAGGGCTCTCTCAATGTTGAGGGCCCTAGAGATAAGCTCATCATAAGAAGCGACACATTGCATCTTTAACTAAAAGGATAAATCTGTATTGACATTAGCAATGATGATTTTGACTTGTTGCTCCTTAGGAATGGGTTAGTTACTCTTACTAGCTCGCTACCTCCATCGTTGTAGGAAGTTTGCGATCAAGTTCGATATTATGATTTTAGGAGTTTTAACTGTTGGAAATCATAGTAAAATCAGAATTTAATAAGTTTTGGAATTAGTATTCTTAAGTGTTTTTTGGGGTCATTAACTTCAGACTATCTTCTCTTTTGTAGGGGTGGTTGCATGCCAAAAAAATTTGGTGTAAAATATCAGAATTATTAGATTTTGTTACCTGTCTATGAATAAAAATTATTGGAGTGTGAGTTTGATATTTTTTGAAGATCTAAATAGCCAAGCTTGGTAAAGAAAAATCATGTTAGATAATTTTAGTCCAAAACAAAATGAAGAGACACTTGATAGATTGTGGGCTAGATTGAAAAGAAAGGGTGATGGGAAATGTTATTGTCCTTGCAATAATTGCAAGGTCTTAAAGATGAGACGACTTTTAATCACAACAACTGAGAAACATTGTAGGAAGCATGGTCACATTGAAGGGGGGCATGATTACCGTCCATTGGTACGTTGTTCATTATATGTGTTTATATTGGTTGAATTTGTAAATGTTTAATCGTTTTAACATTATATATATATATATATATATATAATCACTTGATCATGATCATGGTTTATTTGTGTCTATCATTATTATAAAGGTGGGGCACCCTAGGGTAGATGAGATGGATTATCATGGCTCGAAGAATATGGTTTTGCAAGCGGACAAACATGGAGTTGTGAATATCAAAGATCAAGTTAATGATTCCATGGAAGAAGATGATCATGCACCAAAAAACACAGTTGAAGATGATGGTATGAATACATTGATCCATGACACATTTAGTGGCAGAGCTAATCATGATGATTAAGATGACTTTGATGATGTTCATGATTTACCTATACTTGAGAAGGCATACAAGCCCCTTTATGAAGACTCCCAAACAACTCTTCTCTCTATTGTATTGTTGCTATTGAACTTGAAGGTTATGAATGGTTTATCAAACATAGCAATCTCATGGATGTTAAGGTATGTCATATATGTCATCTTTTTTCATCTATTTTAATTTTTGTTAGTTCATCACTAGTAAATAAAGGAGGAAATATGTACCATTAATATTCTTTATATTAACAAATTATTTTTTGTTGTAGATTGATTGGTGAATTTTTGTTACCACCATCAAATATTTTACCTCGCTCATACCGAGATTTATATGCCATTATGAAAGATATCAGAATTGAGTATCAAGCAATAGATTCATGTCCCAATGATCATATTATATATCATAAACAACAAGAATTTGTAACAGAATTCCGAGAATGTCATATTAGTAGATATCGAACAAATCAACTAACAAAAAAGGTGTCTCGCAATGTTCTTCGTTATATTCCCATTATTCCACGTATGCAACAATTATTTAGGTGTGAAAGCTTAGCGCAATTTATGGATTACCATACACGAAATAGAAGTGGAGATGAAATTCTTCGAATGCCTGTAGATGGTTCTGCATTTAGGGACATCGAGGAAAAATGGCCACACTTTAAAGAATAACCTCGTAATCTCAAGTTTTCATTGGGAGCGGACGGTGTCAATCCATTTGGAGAGTTGAAATCTATTTACTTAGTGTGGCTTGTTTTTGTTATCAACAATAACATTCCAACATGGATGTCAATAAAGAGGGAGCACATAATGTTGTCAATGATTGTTCTAGGTATTTGTTTACATCAATTTTCTTTAACGTAGTAGCATCTCATTTGTCTTATTTGTTGCATAATGACTTATATTTTTTTCATTCAATAGTCATGTACATTAATTTATATATATTGCAATAAAATGGTTATAATAATTATGTAATGTTTATGTTCATTCAACTAGGTAAGTACCAAGTTAAAGATATGAATGTATATATCGAGCCTCTTATCGACGAGTTATTAAAGTTATGGAATGGCGTCACTATGTATGACGTCTCTAGACCAATAGAACAAAGACAATTTCAATTCCATGCAATGCTTGTATGGACAATTCATGATGCCCCAGGGCTAACACATTTTTGTGGTATGTTATAACATTCGACTGCACTTTAACAATATTTAATTTGATGAATTATATATCATGCATGTTTTTAAAATAATCTATTCATTATATATAATTATAAAAATTGACATATTTAATCCAATTATATATGATCTTGCAGGTCTTCAAACAAAGGGAAAATTTGCATGTCCAATTTGTGGTCCAAAGATGAAATTTCATCATTCAACAAGTTTAGGAAAGTAGGTGTTTGACGAGTATAGGCACTTCCTCCATACAAATCATAAGTATCGAACTACTGAAAAACATCTTTTCAATGGGAAGGAGACTACATCAAAACCACAAAGAATGACACCTCGCCTATGGAAGTTGGAATATAATTGAATTAATCGTCAAGGTTATACATTGGATCAAATTGTTTATCTATCATATATGATATGTTTTGAATTTATATTTTTATACTGTGTTGTGTTTACTCATGTTGTAATTGACAATGATTTTCGTTGTTAATTTGTTTCACTTTTATGCTTCATGAAGGTCGTAAGGCATTAATGGCCAGCTTCCACAGGGACTAAAAAGTTATCCTAGACAATTTAGTAGGTTGCCCTACTATGAGAAGCTACAAATTGTACATTTGTTTGATACAATTTATATCGGAAAGAATATAACAAAAATGTTATGGAAAATATTGGATGGAAGGCATGAAAAAGAACACATTGTCAAAATTTGTAGTGACATTCAGAAAGCCAATCATGCAATGAAAAATGCCATTCAATTAAATAGCGGTGGAGACCAAATTAATATAAGTGCCCTTCCTTGGTTATTAACAGAGCAACAAAGCAATGCTATAAAACAAGTCATACAAAAAATTCAATTTCCCACACAATTTGTTGCGAACATAAACAATATAATAACAAAGAAAGGTGAATTTGGGTCAGGGATGAAAATGCATGATTGACATACCTTCATTAAGGTAATTATTCTGGTATATTAGATGCACTTGTATAATGCATGTACTTTTCAGTGTATTGTGTTTACTACTTTTGGAAAAATAATGAAAAGATCATTTTATAATTGTTGCAGTACGTTATACCTCTATCTCTCCCAGACAACTTTGACAACAATGTCAAGAAAGTTATATATGATCTTGGAAAATACATGAGGTAAGTAGTGAGATTTGTTCAATTCGTTGTATACATCTTATAATTTCCATTTTTTTTATTTGTTATGTAATATACTATATATTTTTGTTAAATCTCATTAATATATTTGCTTCCTAAATCACTTGTAGATGGTTGTCATCTAAAAAAATCTATAAAGAAGATATAAATTATTGGAAGAGAAAAATTCCTCGTCTAATGTGTGAAATGAAAAAGTTTCTACCTTCGACATTTTTCAATGCACAAGAACACTACCTCATACACCAGGTTGAGGAGATTGAATTGTGTGGACCTATACACACAAGGTCAATGTGGATGGTTGAGAGACACTTGAAATTTTTGAAAGCTTTGGTTAGAAAAAGAGAAAATCCTAAGGGTTCTATGGTGGAGGGGTATATGGTATACCAAACCATGGTGTACATTAGTGAATATCTTCCTAAGTTTGCAGCAAAGATCCATGTAGATCACATTTGGGATCCCAACTCCATTAACAAATTCGAAGGGGAGTACCTGATGGGGAAAGTCAGATTGAAGAAAGTGAAAGGTAATTATAAGATGGTCATGGAGATTAATTGGAATACATTTTACATATGGTTTTTATGTATATTGTATTTATTTAATTTTTAATCTTCAATATACATCAATTATAAATTAATATCGTATACTGTGGTATTTAAATAATTATACATCGTTTGTGAATTTCAATTTTTTTTTGATACAGTTGGTCAAGAGTGGGATGCACTACATTTGTACGTCGCCAAAAATATTGATTGGATGATGGTATGGATTGAATGATATCAACAATCTGGTCGTGAGTTAACATGGGAAGGTGCGGCTTCATTGGTTAAAGAAGCTCATCGTAATGGAGATTCCAATGTTACACAAAGGGAAATTGATTTAGCATATGGTTTAAGAGATAAACAGGTATGTATAAATATATTAATCACCCATATTTTTAATTATTTTCAATTATATTGATGTATATATATGTTGAGATTGTTTTCTTTACATACATTCAGCCAAGAATAAATATGTTTATCAATTGACAATATTGCAACAATTTTTACATGTTTGACATATTGCAGGTGAAACACCACAAGGCTATGTGGTGCAATGGTCGTAAATTTTGAATCAAAATGTTGGATGACATGAAGAAAACTTGTGATTTTGGTATAACTGCAATCTTTCAGGTGACTAATGTTTCATCTAGAAGCGACATACATCTAGAAGTCTTAGAAAATCGATACTATGGGATTTTGGATGATATACTTGAGTGTGACTTTAAGTCCTTCAGATTAATTTTTTTCGTCGTCCTATGGTATAGGCTAAGATTTAATGAAAATGATCCTGAGAGAACTGTTATTGAACATGATAATGGATTTACCATGGTTAATACAAGGTTGATCGAGCGAGCTAGAAATGAGCCCTATGTTCTTCCAAGCCAATGTGAGCAGGTATTTTACTCAGAGGTTCTAGGTAATCCGGGTTGGTCATTTGTTGCTAGACATGATCCAAGAGGAAGGTCGGTAAAGTATAATGTGGTGGAAGAAGAATATACCGAAGAACTAGAAGATGATGTAGATGATAATCAGGACCAACAGTTAGTTGATGATGTCCTTGACGAAGATGTCGAAGAGGAGGAACTAGATCATGATGATGTAGGAGTTAATGTTCATGAAGATGATATCCATGTGGATGATGACATTATCGAAACTAATATCGATGATGATGATGATATGACCAATCCTTACAATGTTGAATCTGGATTGGATGATACAGACAAAGAGTTGGATGAAGAAGAAGATCAATGACATTGAAATGTATAAGTTATGTGATTATATTATCTATTTGATATTAATTTCTTCATGGAATTATATTTGACTTATGTAGTTACATAATTAATTTATGATGTTTTTAATTTTTATGCCATTACATAATTAATTTAATGATGTAATTTTTAATGTTTGAAAGGTCAAAAAATTAAAACATTTCAATAGTGATGTTAACAACCTTGAAATTAGTGTGTTTTATGTTTTATGTGATCATAAAAGATTAAAAACTCAGTTGTAGAGGTGGTTTTTCAGTGGTTTATTTGTAAAGGCCTTTAAAAGGCATAAAGTGATCATTGTAAGGGTTGTTGATGGTTGAGGATTTAAAATATAAGCTCTTGACATTCAAAAATTTGTGTTTTTCTTCAAAATTTATGTATTTTTCCTGTTATGCGGCATTGTACGGTCACATGCAGCCATATTTTGATGTGAAATCAATTCCAGGTCGTGAAGATATGTGTTAGCTTTGATTTGAATTTAATTTCAGGGCTTAACGCATTGATTTGAGTTAGAAAGCTTCATTTCTTTGCATACAGCTTGGTTACCCTATTTTTGAGGGTTTTGTAGTCCAAACATGATATAAAGGGGCTCTTACACTTTTTTGTGATTACTGTAGCTTGTGTAAGAGGGCCCATGGATACTGTTGTAATTTTAGGATGCATGAATAGGGCATAGGATGAGAAATAAAGAAGGTATAATTGTTGTCCTCAAGAGTTTTGTGAAGAAAAGCATGTGAAATGAGAGGTTCAAGCCTAAGTTTCAACAAAACATGTATGGGAGATCTGATTAAATTTTTATCCATGTGTAGACCTAATGGATTGTTTCTGAACACTGAATATAAATGATATACATACACACACACACATATATGTATGTATGTATGTATATGTATTTTTAAATGTAAATGTAAATTCAATTACTGGATGCTCTCCTAGAACAATAAATGCAACATGTCATTAAAGAAATCTATATCTATGTATATAAATGTGTATTTCAAAATGCAAGTGTAAATGTAAAGACCATATGGTTTTGTAGTGTTATAGATACAACATATCCATAAATTAATGTAATTGAAATTTTAAAGTCTTCAACACATATAATATGAAATCGATCAAACTATTAAACTACATGAGAAATAAATGAAAACAGTAAATGCATATATATATGTATTTGTAAATGTAAGTGTAAAATAAATAAGAATAATGGAAATTATAAAAGAATACAAGGAAAGGTTTAGAGTTTAGAGTGGGAGAGAGATAGAAGGTAGAGGGTTTAAGGGTTTAGAGTTTAAGGGTTAATGGTTTAGGGTTTAGGGTTTAGGGTTAAAGGTAGAGGGTGTTGGTTTGTTTTTTACATTGTAACCAGGTTGGTCTTCTAATATACCAATGGGATTGCCAATTCCAATCAAGGGTAGCTCGAAGGACTTGGACCAACTGACGAGGACTTTTAAAAGCCTCCTACACTTTGGGCTCTGCAAGACCCAGGAGGGCGATCCATTAATGTGTTTACAACGTCTACACCAATATCATAAACAACATTAACACATAACAGATAATCCCATTGAATAGCTCAACACAATAAGATAATATCGAATAAAATTGGTTGTTCACCTATAATATCAACTATGTGGAGCATGAGATAACTACAACACAATCCATAGTAAAATATAGTCATTAATTTGCATTTTTTAGCAAGCTCTAGGCAAAGACAAACAATTATTGAACTACACAAATAAGTACAACTTAGATCAGTGCCATATATCCATTGCAGAAGTCAAATTCATAAGCATCTAAAGGTTTATGACAGATTTAATACATAACATATAACTTATAAGATACCTGACAATATTGCATTACAATTTCATCAGTATGAATTCTCACCCAATACTACTTACCAAATCCTTATCCAAAACATATCCACCTATAATCCCATTTAAGCATTTTAATTAATTCCTTGAATTAAAGCTAAAATAAGGATTACACACACCACAACGGTGAGATGAATCCCTCTCTCTTTCACTAAATCCCTGTATCTCTCTCCCCTCTACCCATAAACCTAAACCATTAACCCTTAACCCTTAACCCTTAAACCCTCTACCCTCTACTCTCTCTCTCTCTCTCTTTCTCAAGTATTTCCCTCCTACCCCCTCCCTCTCTTAGGTCTCTATCTATCTCTCACTCACTCCCTCTATGTGTCTCCCCTTTACCCCCCTAAACCCTAAACCCTAAACCCTTAACCATAAACCTTAAACCCTTAACCCTTAAACTATAAACCCTTAAACCCTCTACCCTCTACCCCATATCTCTCTCCCACTCCCTCCCTCTTTCCCTGTCTCTCTCAAGTCTCACCCTCCTACTCCTTCTGCCTCTCTCTCACTCACTCACTCTTATCTCCCTCCCCTCTACCCTTAACCCTCTACCTTCTACCCTCTACCCTTAACCCTCTACTCTCTATCTCTCTTCCACTCCCTCCTTCTCTCTCACTGAATCCCTCTATCTCTCTCCCCTCTACCCATAACCCTAAACCCTCTACCCTCTACCCTCTCACTCTCAACTCACTCTCTATCTCTCTCCCCTCTACCCTTAACCCTAAACCTTAAACCCTTAACCCTTAAACTCGAAACCCTTAAACCCTTAACCCTTATACTCTAAACCCTTAATATTAGGTGTGTATTAAAACATTAGAAAAGTATAAATTTTTGGAGTTCTATTAGGAATTGAATGATAAATGATGATGAATGGGAAAATCTAAGGCACTTTAATATTTTCAACTAAAAAGTTAGAGTTCAATTAGGATTAGTGTTCACTTAGGGTTAGGTTTAGGGTTCAATTAATGTTCAATTTGGGTTAGGATTGAGGATAAGGTTGGTGTTTAATTAAGGTTATGAATTCAATAAGAGTTCAAATAGGGTCAAGGTTAAGGTTGGGGTTTGGGTTAAGGTTCAATTAGGACAATAATTAGTGTTAGGGTTAGGATTAGAGTTCAATCGTAGTTCAAAGTTAGGGCTATGGTACAATTAGGACTAGTGTTCAATAAATGTTCAGTTAGGGTTAATACTTAATTAAGGTTAGTTTTAAAGTTCAATTAGGGTTTGGGTTAGGTTTGGGTTAGGGTTTGATTAGAGTTAGGTTTAGGGTTTAGTTAGAGTTAGGGTTAGGGTTAGGGGTAGAATTCAATTATGCTTAGTGGTCAATTACAATTAGATTTAGTGTTCAATTAGGGTAAGGGTTAGAGTCCAAATAGGGTTAGGGTTTAACTAGGGTTAGGATTAGAATAGAATAAAGTTTTGTGTTTAATTATGATATCTAGAATTTAGTATAATTTTAGAAAATGAAATGATTTGGACACAAAGAAAAAAAATATAAAAGTTGATTTTATATAGATCTTATTTCTTAATTTATTCTAAAATTCTAATTAATAATTGTTTAATTAATATAAAATGAATATTTAATATAATTTAATTTAATTGTATTAGATAATTAGTAAAACTAAATAGATAATAAATATTTTATGGACTTTAAAAATTAGAATTTAGTTTAATTTTATTTGTAATGTCAAATATTAAAATTTTAGATTGAAATACTTAATTTATTTAAAAATATTTATAATTAATGTTCAATTTATAAACTAATATTAAGACATTAATAAATATAACCCGCGGCATAATGTATTAAAGACGCATCAAAGTATTTATCATTCCTTCGGCTTCACCGGATGAGACATGCGGCGCTCGCGCGTGATATCACGATCAACTGGTGGGGTCATCGCGAGATGGCAGGGAATGGCTGAGATCACATGATGATTGATCTACGGCCATGCGAGGAATTGAACAAAGCCTCCTACACTTTGGGCTCTGCAAGACCCAGGAGGGGGATCGCTTAATGTGTTTACAACCTCTGCACCATTATCATAAACAACATTAACACTAACAAATAATCTCACTTAATAGCGCAACATGATAGGATAATACTAAATTAAATTGGTTGTTCATCAATAATATCAACTATCTGGAGCATGAGATAATTACAAGACAATCCATAATATAATATAGTCATTGATTTGCTATTTGTAGCAATCTCTAGGAAAAGACAAAAAAATACTGAATTATGCGAGTAATTACAACTTAGATCAGTGCCATATATCTATTGCAGGAGTCAAATTCATAAGTATCTAAAGATATATGATAGATTTAACACATAACATATGAAATCCTTGACAAGATTGCATTACAATCTCATCAATATGTATTCTAACTCAATACTACTTATCAAATCCTTATACAGAACATATCCGCCTATAATCCCATTCAAGCATTTTAATTAATTCCTTGAATTAAAGTTAAAATAGAATCATACACACCACAACAGTGAGATGAATGAAACAACCCTTAGTTATTTATTCAAAGTTCAAATATGCATGTACAGTGGAGAGACATGAGTTTTAATTTATCACTATAACTCAAATGCTAGTACTGTTATATAACATTAAATCCCCATGAACTCAAAACCTATTACAAAATGACTCAAAACCTAAATTTCATTTTTCTCTAAAACCCTCAATCTTTACAATTCACTCTGCAACTTCACCTAGACTCGACCAAAATTATCTAACTTGCTAACCCGTACTTCTGGTCTTGAAATCCTTCTTATAGAAAATGAAGGAGAAAACAAGCATCGAGCCAAAAATTACACATGTCACCAACCAACTGGAGCACCTGGTGATATTCCAAAAATCATTACAACAACAATCACCCTGGAGAATATTCTTGTTCATCATGTCAACTGAGAAAAGTTGATGCAATAACAAAAAACCACAAGAAACCCACGTCGAGAATGTCATCAACGCAAAACTAGAATTGTTGTAACCGCAACATCTAATTTACCACCTATTAGCAACTCATTCCTTTTACTCTTCCTCAGTCAAATACTTAGCTACCCATTTCTGGTATTCTTCATTAGTCGACATGTCAAAATTAATCACCTCATTTACCTTTGTACTATAAGGCATGTATTTTACCGCTACCTGATTTGCATCTCTTTCAAAAGATTCTAAAAAATGAGTTGGTACTAATAATCTTATCCATACAACTCACCAACAAATCATAATCTGAGTCATCACAAATTAATTTAATTTGATCATTGATGACCTTACTTGCTTGATCCTGCCATTGTTGGAGTGTTTTGATTTTCCCCTGCTCATCAATTTTATCAGGTAACAATGTGTTACCCCAATCATTGAAATTCTTCGCTAACTCCCTAATCTTCCTACTCAAGTCATTTGGTAAGGTTTGAAAACCTTGCAATGATTTTACCAACACATGAGTAGGCTTTAATGATTGGGGCCTATTATTTATATCAAACCTTGAGGCTTTATACATGATATCCAGATCACTGGCCCTAGGGATCCAATTTTCAATTATTGGTATCACTACCTCCTGATCCCTATCAATATTCTTTATTGCTTCCAACAACAAAGAATATAAAGAATGTATAGATAGCAATTTACTATCTACCTTTTCATTTAAATGCCTCAAGATAGTAGTAACAATCTCCTTTTCCTTTGAAATAAATCCCTCCTCTCCTACCTTTACTGATGTCTGTAATTCATCAATTTTTTACATGAGCTGTTCCTTCATAGGATCAACAGAGCACTCTGTTTCTTCATCAATTTGTTATAAAGGAGGGGTGAGGGCAGGATTCTGACTAGGAGACCCTGCTGTGGAAACAATTGGAGAAGCAAGAGGCACTGACCATGCTATGGAAGGTAATGTACTGGTACCTGGAGCACTTGATGTCTCCCCAATCTATCTATACCTGAACCTTTCCACCTCAATTTGCAACTCAACATTCCTCTATTGCATCTTACTGTATTCTTCAATCAAAATGTTATACTTCTCCATTAGGCTTTTCTTTTCAACCTCCTCCCTTTCAGCAATCTTTTGGGCTAATTTGGCCACATTCATAGTCAAATTAGTGGCCTCAGTGGTTGAGGTCTTTGAAGCTCTCTTTATTATTAATCCTCCTCTAAAATTTGGATTAATATCAGAACATCTGGTTTTCTCCCTTGTGGGTCCAATTCCCAAATTGCCAAAGTTTCATATTCCTCACTTAAGGCAGAGTTTTGCAATGCTGCCTTGACTTCTTCTTCAGAGTCTTGAAAGGGATTCTTGGACTTCATAATAGCATTAAAGGCTACTGCATTTGCAATGTACCATTTAGGAAGAATCAATACACCAGCCTGACTCACCAGTTTTCTTCCTTCTTTAGGAGTGATGTTCTTGAATTCTTCCATTAATTCAGCTTTTACCTCCTCATCATTCTCTCGGTCTGACCTGTCAAGCCTTAGTTCTCTTCTCTGCCTACTTTTATCTTGATATTCTTCAAATTTCATCCTCCATACCAATTGCAAGAATACATAAGTTTTTACAAATGTATTGTCATCTAGAAACTCCTTGCATGTTTCCATTCTTGCATCTTGTACACTTTTTTCTTTCATATCTAAATCGGATAAAACCAATTCAGCTGGCCTAGGAGGGGAAGGCATACCAACCTGCATGTCCTAATTAGTAACAATAATCTCATCCATCAAATCCTCCTATGGTTGATCAATTATTTTCCTCTTAGGGCTTGGATCAGATGGTGGTGATGAGGGATTATCTTCTGGTGATGATTCTAAATCAATGATTTTGATTGCCCTAGGCACTTTGAATTTTGGACCTGGTTGTGGAGGCACCTTCATTATTTGCTTTCCTTTTCTGTCCACTTCTTCCTCATCACTGCTACTATCCTTTTTCCTTCTGTAAATGGGCCACCTTTCTGTAGGCTAGTATACTGGCCTTGTTTCAATTGGCCTGGCACCTTGTTCTTGTACACCCAGACTCAATTCTAAGTTTATCTTCTTGGTTCTCAATGTTCCCATAATCTCTTCGAATTTCTCCATTAGAAAATAAATTTTCTTATGGTAGGGACTAAACTCCAACAGTGGATCATACTTGGGATCCATTTTATGCACAACATCTGGTAGCTTACTATAAGATATCCATTTCTCCTTGTTTAACTCCTGTCTATTTAGGTCAAACTCATTTCTAATTAGGTCCTCAAGGAAGTTGAACTCATGCACAAATTTTTAACCTTTTATTCTTTTTTCTGAAAAGAGCAAAGAAACCCTCGGGATCATGTTGTCACTTTAGACTACATCTCAAATGGTAATCAATAAAGAATTTATCAAAATGAGTCCAGCCTCCCTTTGAAAATGCAAAATCAGACACCACTATATAATCTGGGAAAAATGTTCCCTTACCCCTTCCAATGAGGTTGTCCTCATGAATAAAACCTATCTGCCACATAAATTTTACAAACCCCAGTCTTGGTGGTACATTGTATGGCAGTATATGAGGGGCTCCTTGAAAACCATATACTCTCAAAATAGTGCTGACTGGGTATGGGATAATGTCACCCTAGTTATGGCAAACCTTCAATTCTGGCTTCCTCCCCTTTGGCCTGAGGAAATCATGTAATTCCTCAGGGATCCTAGGTACATTCACCATCAATCTAGCCCTTAATCTGGAAGCAAAATAATTATCAAATTGCACATAACTAGTGCTTTCCTTATTACAAGATAAATTTGTAGCCCATATTTGTACTGGAAATCTTTCTCCATCAACCAATTGCCTTAATTTCATCTTCTCAGAGAAGTCAACATTCTTAAACAGAAATATATGCATCAGCATAGAATACCAAAAGAATTGAGTGCCGGTATCATTTTTCTGCAGCTTCGACAACCCCTCATGCATCCTCTCAGTCAAGAAAGAAGTGAAGTCATAGGTCACAGAGAAGTTAGGGTGTTGTATTTGCACCCCCATGAATATGTATGCAATGGGAATTACCGCACTAGGACTAAAACCCAAAATATGACACAATGAATAGAAAGTGGTCAAGAAATGGTTTGCAAAACAATTCAATCTGAAAGGTTCCTAGTCACTAGGGCTTATATGAAATCTAGAACCTCCTGCCCTAGCCAGATGAGGTGGAAGCAACTTAGCTCTAAAAAGAGATTTCAACTTTGGATATTCCTACTTCATTTCCTCAAGATTGATAGGAACCAAGTCTTCACTCGGTTCACTCAAGTCAAAAATCTGTTGGATATCATCTCTATTAATGTTTAATACAACCATTCCATCATTATCCCTAATTACCCATGTGACGAGGTCATACCTTGTGGCCACTACCCTAGGCAGGTCTACATCAGGGAACACATTTGGTACAACCAGCTTCCCCATGTCATACATCCATCCATTTGAAAAGGGGTGATGAAAATTCCTCTGTCCATACCACAATATAAACATTTCCAAGCCGGTGAGGGGAACCCTAGCATCAACAATGTTGGAGAAATTATACACTAACCCTTCCCCCAGGATTTTTCCTCGCATCAGAACCAATCCTTTCTTTCTATCATTCGTTGACAAGGGCAATTAATCCAGGAAATCATCGTACAAGTTTCTTTTTAAATATTCAACTTGGCTAGAATGTTGCTTGGGTGGTGCCATCTCGGAAAAACTAGGGCTTCATTACAATGTTACACTTCAAGTAGCTAGAACTAACCAGAGATAGGAAATTATAAAACAAATTACTACAATTTCTCATAGTCTATAATTAAACTATAGCACTAACACAACAAACTCACTGACAAACACAACCAATCATTTCCCAAATTCAAGTGCATAATGACTGGGAAGCAAAGAAAATAAACTCACGGCTTTGTTCACAGAAACCCCAAATTTTGGTTGCAGAAACTTGCAATTCCACCTTTGTCTTTGAAACAACTCCGCAAAATAGTTAAATGCTTTGTGATACAAAGAAAATAGGAAAATTGATTTTATGTTGATCAAATCATGCCAACAAATGTCTCATCTTCCATTAAAGCTCATTTGCACATTGCATGAACGACTCCAACCATATTTGATGTAGATTTAAATTAGAGTCGTTGATCCTTCAGTTTGATCAAATCATCGACGACCACCTTCAAAACAGGTTGACATAATTGCCAACATGGCAATAAGGGGCCCACCATGTCATACACTGCGAAGGAAATCCATGTGGAAGTTTCTCGCAATATCACAATCCTGCAAAGCACCATCGCGGGATGGCAGGCAACCGTTGATCTTTATCATCGGTGATCTCGCTCCTTCAAAATGGTCACCATCCTTTATATTAATTATCAAGCATCTTTTCCCTCAAGATTATAACATCTACGTTGATTTAAAGCACGTACATCTCACAAGCACTTTAGTAACCTGCCTTTTAATGTATTTAAGGTCGGTTGATGTATTTCATTGTTCCTTCGGCTTCATTGGATGAGACATGTGGTGCCAGCCCGTGATATCGTGATCTTGCAATTTTTGATTGCAGGATGGCGGGGAACGACTGAGATGCGGTCAGACTCAACTTTTAATCTCCTATCGTAGATCTTCTTTGACTTGACGGAGTAGGCTACGCAACATACAAAATGGTATGCCCATCCATGGCCTGCCTGCCTTTAACGGTCTATCAGCTGTCAAAATGATGGGACCCATCCTGTGCTATTGCCAACAGCCTGCCTTCTGTGGAGAAAATAACCTAATTTGTAGCCCTCACATTTTTTATTTTTGAGCCCACATATAGCTATTAAACTTTTATATATTTTTTGTTTAATATATTTAAAAAATATTATATAAATTATTTATGAAATATTAATAATATAAAAAAAAAATTAATATATTAAACAAATATATATATTTTAATAAAATATTATATATATATATATATATTTAAATAATATTTAGTAAATACAAATAAATTAATTTTGAAGTAAAATAAAATAATTCTTAAACATATTAAAAATAATTTTATTATATAAAAAATGTAATGAAATATTTTTTTTAATAATATTCTAACTCAAAATTTATATTAGATATATTTATATTAATAAAATCAAATTTTAATCAATTTTTTAGTTTAAATTCTATAAAATATTCAATAAATAATAATATAAATATTATAAGAATTATATAATTTGTATTTTAAATTACACACTATATTTTATTTTTTGAAAAATATGTAATTTTTTAACCATTTTCCTATATATTTAGTATTAAGATTTTTACATCTTTTAACAATTCAATATATAATACAAATAAAATATAGTTAATAATTTAATTAACTAGCATACCTATATTAATTAATAATATATGTAAAACACTGAGAGTTATCTTTATCAAGATGCACATTGACTTGAAAAAATGCTTACATTTTCATGAATATGAATTTGGAAAGCAATCAATTTGATTTCATTATTGTTTGTGTCATTGTTTATCTCAATTCCCATATATAAGGGTACACATTCAAATTTGAAATCATACCAACTTGTCTATAACACCAAGAACAATAAATTTAAAAGCAGAAATGTTCATCAATCATTAGATTTAGTATTGACAACATCAAAGAAGTATATCATGAAAAAATGGCATTAACTAACTTAGATATATCCATTGTTTTTTTTTTCAAATGTTTGAATACATTGTTAACATTATATACATTCAAGCATTTGAATGTTATGAAACCTATAGCTTTGCAATTGAGTCTAATAAAGCTTTGCTCTCAGATGAATAATCAAACTTTGTTGTTTTTATGACTGTGCATTTAATCCTTTGTTCATCATTATAAGTCTCTTTTTTCACTTGAAGTTTAAATATGTATCTGTTGAAAAGGACCTTTTGTATAATGTGTGAAAAATTAACATCATCTTGTTTTTCATGCTTCAAAATGTTCAATTCTTTTGTTGTAACACCCATAATTTCTTCTGCCACTTCTTCAAAATTTGTAATCCAAGTGAATGAAGTATGGTCTTGCACTTTGCATTGAAGTATATATTTATAATCACATTCAGGGAAAGTTTTATCACATCTTCCACAATACCACTGACCATTTTCATTAGTGTTTACCTTCTTTTTGCAATGCCTATCTCAAATTTTCAAGGGGAATGTTGTATAACAAAAAATTTCTACCTTAATGAAAGATAAGGTAGATTTTATCACTATCCAATAAGGTTTACCAGAGTTGGAAAGGTCTCGATCCTATATTTGTGAGATACTTTTTAACATTTTTTCTTCTATTGTAGATGAGATTTCCTTTGTAATAGAATGAGAATGGACATTCTTCCCTTTTGTATCAAACCATAATCTCAATTGGTGTGAGAGAGGAAGATCTGGATTTATAAGGAGTTGGTTTGTAGTAATTGTTCCCACAGATTTCAAACCAAAATCACTAATCCATCCAACCTTTATAGCAAGAATTGGGAAAGTCCCTACATTGCACATTTCTTGGAGTTGTTGACCTTCCTTATTGCAGAATTCACCCCACAATGTTAATTCCACCATACAACCTAACACGTCTTTCATTTGAAGGATTATTTTTTGAGTTTGTGTGGTATTCTTTCTGAATATGGTGTTTGGTCTATCGATTGAGAGAATAACACCAATAATATCAACCAAAGAATTGCTTTTCATGTTCTCAATTTCTCTTATCAATGTAAAATGGAATTTTGGTTTGGTATACAACTATCCTCGTCCAAACACAACTCAACAATCAATTTTTTTTCTAATAATATTTCCCATTCATTTTTTATTTGGTTAAAATTATTTTGTGTAGGTTTGAGTCTCCCTTTTGAGATGAGAAACACTTTTCCAATTTCAATACAATCATAAAACTTTTCTACAACTGCATTAAAACATGTTACTCTAATTTCACCACCATCTGAATCAACCAAGTCAAAAGTAAACACTTGTCCATCTCCTTTTGCATTGTTAAAATGACGAAGTTGACCCTTTCTAGTGACTCTTGCCTTTATTGACCATCTATTCTGGTACAGATTGAGTGCTGCAATAGGAATGGTTCTTGTTTGAGGTTCATTTTTTCCAGCAATTGGGTGCTTATATGGATTGTTGATAGGATCCATGCCTGCATCATCATCATATAAGGAAAATAGTATTCAATAGATTTCAAACACGACAAAAAAATGGAAGAGTAATTGGGAACATTGATAATTTGTTGAATTTTTATATAGCAGAAGAATTGAATGTAGCATAAAACTAAATATCATACACATATATTACATTTTGGAATTTGAGACTCATGAAATCAACATTGAAGAACATATGCATATTACATCAAGTATCTTCTAATATTTTCAATTTGTTTTCCTCAGCCTTTCTCTTGGAAAGTTGTCTACCATATTTCATTTTTTCATAACGGCCATAAGTGAATGGTGGCATAATTCTTAATCCTTCGATGCATTTTACATGAGATATAGCTAAAAATGTCAATCCCATTCTTTCTTTTGGTCCTATATCAATATTAGCTTTTGATAGAGTTAAACCCTGTGATTTGTGAATTGTCAATGCCCAAGCCAATCTTAATGGAATTTGGATTGTCTTTCTCCTCTGTATTGGTGTAATTGGAATTATCTTTGGGTTATGATCGTCAAATGGTATTCTTGAATAGCTTTCAAATGCAACCATGACATATGTTAGTGGTTCTGGTGGATCGGTTCCTGGCTTGTATACAATGTTTTGTATATATCCTAAAGCTCCATTGACAAGGCCTGCTTGTATGAGTAGATTTGAGGTTAACATAACCCTAACATCTTTACATATCAATAATTCTAGATCCAGCTCATCATTTGAGCATTCTTCTCTTGCATCGCTACTTCTTGATTTTATTGCAACACTATGTGCAACGGGATCCTTCAATGAGTATAACATTTTCTTGTTATGGTTATTAACATTTTCATTTGTGGAGAATAAATGCACACCACTGTCAAACTCCTGATTATTTGTTGCATCTAATGTAATAGTGGTTATTTTCATAAGCCATTTCCAATCATTGATTGTAGGGTTTTCATCTCTCAAATTTGTCAAAAGTTGATGAAATCTTTGTTGATGGATATTTTCTCCATCTTGTCTAAATATTTTATCCAGAGTAACCATAGTTTTGAATTATTCCCATAGCAATTTAGCTCGTGTGTTGTTTTCATATGGTGGTCTATCATTAATAGGAGGTAATTGACTGAAATCTCCAACGAAAATGATAGATATGCTTGATAGAAAATTGATAACAATTATTGTGAGTACTATAGAATGTTATAGTTATACAATTTTCATTTATATGATTTTTTGTATTTCCATATATTTTAATTAATTGGGTCAATCAAATAGATATCTACCTCCGAAGTTACAGTTTGCATTTTGTGGGATTGCTTGTTGGAGCTGATAATCCATATTTTCTAGCAAGTTTTAACCAATGAAACTCATTTCATCAATTAGAATGTACTTGATATTTTCTATTTCTTCTTGAAAACTTGTGAGCCTCGCTCCTTCCAATTGACCAAAATCTCTTATTGGGATTCAAAGTTTTGAATGAACTGTGGATGCTCTTATGTTGAATGTTGCAACTCCAGTTGGTGCTAGTAATAGAAGAGAAGGACCAGGATATGTTGCATTTTTAAGAGCTTGACTAATAGCACCAATTAGATATGAATTTCTTATCCCTGTTGTTCCTTGAATTATCATCAACAAGGGTGATGCATTTTGATTATTATGGTAGTGTCTCATGATTATGTTGAGTGACTTTTTTTTTGTCACTAAGGGTTGTGTAGTTCATAGGTTGTGGTATTTCGTCATGTATGAGACATCCATGTTCTCTTATGCTACTGATGAAGTTGATTTCTTGATTCGTATAGATTTCACCATGATATTCATCACACCAATCTACTTGTCTATCAAAATCTCTCCTTCCCAACATATCTATTTCAGAAACTTGTATATTCTGACCATGATGTAGTCCAGATAGTATTTCCCATTCATGCTTAGTAGTATTTCTTTGAAGAGTTTCATTGTCTTCAATTTCAACATCATTGATGTTTTCATCACGTTCTTCAATTGCTATTCATTCCATGTGCCAAGGGTTATAATGGAATGACTCCCAATTTTGTCTTATTGAATCATCATCATGACCAATATCTCTATCCACATCATGAAAAGGTTTGTACAACAATAATTCTAAATAACAAAAATCAATCCATTTATCTGACTCACGTGGAGGAATGGATAAAAAATTTGGAATACTCTAACAATAGTTGTTTTTTGTCTTGGATCCCATTTGTTATCTCTCTTTCTTTTAGGATTATATATCCATGATCTGGCTGCATCAATTAGGCTAACACCTTCCATAGACAAAGGCCTTATTTTATATCCATGGATGAAAGATGTTGTTTGTTCTTCATTATTTTCTTCTTCATTTACACTTACGGGTTTAAACACCTCACATGACACATTTAGATTGATAAACCTCCTACTGCTCTCTACCAATGGAAGTTCAAGTAGCATGTGGCGCGTCTCTTGAGCTCCAATGTCTCTTTCTATGAAAGTCTCAGTCAAAAGTATTCTATATGCTTTTGCAGCCAAATCATCTAGATTTTCCATGTTTGCAAGTCACATTAACATGTGTTGGTATGTTTCTAAACTTTTTTCTGCTTTTGCTACATACTTTGCAATATATTTGATTACAACATGTTTGGAAAGAATAGGTTTGCAATCTATATTTTCTCTCCACAATTGCAATATGTAACGATTGTGTTTGTTTACTCTATCATCATTCCTCGCTGGCTCAAAAAAAAATTCACCTGTTTCTATGTCTTCATGTAATTCGGGTCCCTCCAAATTCAATGACCAAGGAGCATTATACCTATTATGAATATGAATAAGTAATGTATTTTTGTAGTTTAGAATCATGTTACATTTGATTTGAATGTAATATTTTTTACTAATCAAAATTGTTACTTGCAAACCATTGTTCCTCCTTTTTTTCATAGGCATGCACCCTCCCTACAAACCATGTGTCTCTCTATAGAATTTAGTAGCTCTTCATAGCCATGATCAACATTGATCTCTGCAAGTTGTCTTGTATTTTTCAGACATGGATGTTGAGGAAAATTATGGAATGTCTACAATATGACATACAAATAAATTGATTAGTTATGTGGTAAACTACAAACAGTTTACGACATATATGGTATGCGTATGTTGTAAGTTATTTTGAACATGCTTGGATGTTTTGTTGATGTGGATCTTGTCTAGGATTTCATGCTTGAACAATAGAATGGAAATATCTTTATGTACTTTTTCGTTGCTCTTGATTTGACCAATCCAAGTTGTTCATATTTGGTGCTCCACCTATCCAAATGAATCCATGTATATGTGGTGAGCCCCTATGTTGCCACTCATATCTAGACCAAAAATCATGAATTTTCATTCCTTTTTCTAGTATTTATGTTTTGAACATTGAATGTATTAAATGTATTATTGTGTGACTATATGAGGATAGTCAATAACATTTTGTTTTCGCCATATTTGAGCCTCTCGTGGAGTAGTTGGCAATTTTCCTAGCATTAGTGCATGCAAATTGGGCCAATACAAATCTGCTGCACTCATTGTAGGAGAGCCTATTTGATGAAGCATGCTAATCAATTCTACATGACATTGTGTCCAATATGACTGTGTACCCCTCAATTTTGTTCCAAATCGCATTAACCTGTCAGCTAGATGGGATTGTGGCATGTTTTGCATATGTTGACACAACTCGTTGATGGTAATTGGCATCGCTTGAAAGCTTCTTTTGACAAATACAGCTGAAGAATTTTGTACACGGTGTCTCCTTATCATTTTCATCATAAAATATCAAAATCCTGGATGCCAACCAAAACGATGGTCCCTATAACACAATAAATGCTTAACAAATTCATGTAGATGCACTCTTCTCATTCGTGGTTCTAACCAATCACATTTACCATCAGGGAACAATGTTGGGAATGCCATATCAAGTAATCCTGGAGTGACATATTCATTGATAGGAGATGAACCAATTTTTGGCCAATCAATCAATGTTGGCGAATTTACATTAGGGTTATTAATCCATTCATGAATCAATTCCATTTCTCTTTGAGCATTAGGTGGCATAGAAGCCATTGATGTAGTGTGCTCAATTATATTTCCTTGATTCATTTCCATGATTGGACCCACAAATACAATTTCATTTGAATCAGAATCAAATTCCATATGCACTGTTTGTAATTTGTTGAATATATTTTCATTAGAATTTCCTATGAGATCATTTAGAGCATTTTCATTGATTTTGACATCTGAATAAAAATTGTCATGCTCTACTTTTTTATTATTTTTATATTATATTTAGACTTGATTTGCCTCAATTATTCAATATTTCATAGATTTAAAAAAAAAATATCTTAAATTTTAATATATATTAAAATATTATCTATAACATATATACATACAAACACAATTTATTATATATTAAAGATACTTAACAATTTTAATTAATTATATTAGTTTAGGTTTTTATTTTACTAGAATAAATAAGGTTTTTATTTTACTAGAATAAATAAGGTTTTTATTTTAGGTAATGCATAAACAATAATGTGATCATCTTAGATCTAAAACATAACTCAAAAGGTATATATATATATATATAATTTTGAAAATTACATCTATATTTGATCTTTAATCAAAACATAATTCTAACCCTTATTCTAACAAACACTAATTTTAAGGTTCAATAAAGGTTAGGGATCAATCGAGGGTAGGTAATATTCAAATAAGGTTAGAGTTAATTTTAGGGTTAGGGTGAGGGTTAAAACTAGGGATAATGTTAGGTTTAGGGTTAAATTAGGGTTTAGTTAGGGGTACAATGCAATTAAGGTTAGCTTTAGGGTTCAATTAGGGTTGGGAATCAACTAAAAATGGGATTATGGTTCAATAAGGGTTCACATTAGGGTTAAAATTAGGGCTAAGTTTCAATAAGGGTTATGGTTTCATTAGGGATAGGGTTAAGGTGAGGGTTAGGGTTTAATTAGGGTTAAGGTTTGATTAGGGTTAGTGTTCACTTAAGGTTATGGTTAGGGTTAGGGTTAGATTTGGGGTTCGATCATGGCTAGAGTTTGGGTTAGTGTTGGGTTCAATTAGGGCTAGATTTTAATAAGGATTGTGGTTCAATTAGGGTTAGGGTTAAGGTGAGGGTTTGGAACAAATACAGTTTGGGTTAGAGTTGGGGTTCAATTAGGGATAGGGTTAGGGTTCTTGATTAGAGTTTAATTATGGTTAGGGTTAAGTTAAGTTTCAATTAGGGTTAGGGTTAACATTAGGGTTATATGATATAGCTCGGGGTAAAGGTTATGGTTAGGATTTGGGTTAGGGTTAGGACTTGACTAAGGTTAGGAAAAAATAGAGTTTGGGTTCAATTAGAGCTAGAGCTTAAAAAGGATTATGGTTCAATTATGGTTAGGGTTAAGGTGAGGTTTATGGTTCAATTTGGGTTAGGGTTAAAATGAGGGTTAGGAACAAAGAGGGCTTGGGTTAGAGTTGGGGTTCAATCGGGGCTAGAGTTTAATTAATGTTAGGGTTCAATTAGGGATAGGGTTATGATAGGGTTAGGGTTCTTGATTGGAGTTTAATTATGGTTAGGGTTAAGTCAAGTTTCATTTAGGGTTAAGGTTAACATTAGGGTTATATGATATAGCTCGGGGTAAAATTTATGGTTACATTTTGGGTTAGGGTTAGGACTCAAGTAGGGTTAGGAACAAATAGAGTTTGGGTTAGTGTTGGGGTTCAATTAGGGCTAGAATTTAATTAGGGTTAGGGTTAAGGTGAGGTTAGGGTTTAATTAGGGTTAAGGTTTGATTAAGGTTAGTGTTCACTTCAGGTTATTGTTAGGGTTCAACTATAGTTATTTTAAATAGGGTTATAGTTAGTGTTAGGCTTCAATTATGGTTAGGGTTAAGGTTCAATCAGGGTTAGGGTTATGTTAGGGTTCAATTAGGGTTAATATTATGTTAGGGTTATGGTTCTTGATTAGAGTTTAATTATGGTTAGGGTTAGGCTATGGTTCAATTAGGGTTAGGCTTTACATTAGGGTTACACAATATAGGTTGGGGTAAAGGTTATGATTAGGGTTGAGGTTAGGGTTAGGACTCAACTAGGGTTAGGAACAAATAGGGTTTAGGTTAGGGTTGGGGTTCAATTAGGGCTAGAGTTTAATTAGGGTTAGATTTCAATCAGGGCTAGAGTTTAATTAGCGTTAGGGTTCAATTAGGGTTAGGGTTAAGGTTAGGGTTTGGGCTAAATCAGGGTTAAGGTTCAATTAGGATAAGTGTTCACTTAGGGTTATTGTTAGGCTTAAGATTGGGGTTAATAGTAGGGTTGGGATTTAGATTGGGGTTAATTAAATTATATTAGTTTATGTTTTTATTAAAGATCAAATATAGATGTAATTTTGAAAATTATATATCTATACCTTTTGATTTATGTTTTAGATCTAAGATGATCACATTATTGTTTATGCATTACCTAAAATAAAAACCTTATTTATAATTGTAAAATAAAAACCAATGACATCATAATTTAAACAATAACAAACAATACAACTAATTAATTGAATATTTTATAGAATTTAAACTAAAAAATTGATTAAAAATTGATTTTATTAATATAAATATATCTAATATAAATTTTGAGTTAGAATATTTATTAAAAAAAAATATTTCATTACATTTTTTATATAATAAAATTATTTTTAATATGTTTAGGAATTATTTTATTTTACTTCAAAATTTAATTATTTGTATTTACTAATTTTTTTTTTTAAATATATTTAATAATATTTTTTAAATATATATATTTTATTAATATACCATTAAAATCACAAATAAAAAATATTAAAGAGTTTATATATATATATGTTTAATATATTAAAAAAATATTTTTTATTATAAATATTTTATAAATAATTTATAAAATATTTTTTAAATATATTAAAAAAAACATATATAAAAGTTTAACCGCTATATGTGGGCTCAAAAATAAAAAATGTGAGGGTTACGAATTAGGTTATTTTCTGCACGGAAGGCAGGCTGTTGGTGATGGCACAGGATGGGTCCCATCATTCTGACAATTGACAAACCATTAGAGGCAGGCAGGCCATGGATGGGCATACCATTTTTTATGTTGCATAGCCTGCTCCTGACTAGTTGCCCTAATTTCTTCGCTTTTGCTCATTTTTAATGAATTTCCCCCCGACCTTGTCAAATATTTTATTTTAAATGTTTTTCTTTGGAAGCAATGAAACATTTAAAATATATCGCACAAAAATTTCCTCGGGCCTCACCTTGTATAGTCCACATGGCACTCGCCCATGATTTCGCAATCAACCAAAGCACCATCATGGGATGGCGGGGAACGGTTCAGATCAAAGGACAGTTGATGAATGGTCACACAAATTTGATCCCCCATATGGGACACGTGTCGCCCGCCCACAATATCGCCATCTACAATTCCCAATCACGGGATGGCGAGAAACCATTGATCTTGAAGGCATTTTGATCGACGACAACACAAATTTCATCCTTCTAAAAAATAAAACTTTCATTAAAGGGCAAGGGAACATTACTAGGCAGATGGGAAAAAATGACATAAGTTTTTTTAAAACCGTTCAACATAGGGCCAACCAAGACTTAGGAAAATAAAACTTGCAGAGGAAATAAAACATTAAGACCAAAGGGGCCAGGCCTAGACGGAATGATGGGGAATAAGATGTTTTTAAAACCCTTCAAAAAAGGTAATAGAGAAATAGATCCTGACCAAGGCATTAGGTAAACACAAGGGTTTAAGATGAAGACAAAGCTAAAACCCCAGCCCTAAGAAATTTTCCAACACCATGAAAGACCAGTGACATAAGGCAGGGCATGAGTGAAACATTAGGAACAAAATTTGAAGTTCCATCAGTACAAGCATTGGATTATTTTATATTAAATGTTTGTCCTATCACAAATATAAAAGGTGAGCACAATAAATAACATGTATTTTCCCATTAAATGTGAAGGATTTTCAAAAAGTTTTATTGTTCAACTATTGGTCCATTTTTGTTCAATATAAGTTGTATTTTAAATCATTATGTGTTGTTTTTATAACAACAAATAGATTTTTTGTGTTCAACTATTAGTCCATATGTGTTTAATATAAAAGGTAGAGATATCAAAGATTTATGGTTATCAATAAGTATTTGGTCCACTTAGGTTGTATATTAATTTTAATTTAAATAAAAATATCATATTCTACAAGCAACAAATTATATTTTTTTGGTTCAACTATTGGGGATTCCATGATTAAGTTTTGGTCAAACCTTTAAAAATTCAAATTATAGACACTTCTCAAAAGATCTTCCGATGTGGTGAGTTGCATGATGAGTCATGCCTCCAAACCTTAGTTATAGATAAATAAGAGACTATTCTACATTTCAAAAAAAAAATGAAGGTTCTACAATATTCCAATCAATTGCTACATGCTGAGAAAGTTAGCCTGCACGACTACTGGGCCCTCTCCCCTATAGGAATAAGGGGACATCACTAGTTCAATTACAAACAATGACATAAGTTGTTTTAATGAAGGAACATGGGACCAACAAAAGACTTAGGAAAAATAAAGTCAGGCGAAGGAAATAAAACAATAAAATAAAAGGGGGCCCAGCCTAGATGTATGAAGCGATGGGGCTTAAGTCATTTTAAAGCCTTCCCAAAAAGTAATGACCAAATAGATCCCATCCAAGGTGTAAGATGAACACTAGGTTTTTACATGAAGACGAAGGTAAACCCCCATCCTTAGGCTTTTCCAAAACACCATAGATGACCAGAGACATAAGGTAGGATAAAATAGAACACAAAGAAAAAAAATTTGAAGTTCCATCACTACCCATAACCCTAAACCCTAAACTATTAACCCTTAAACCCTCTACCCTCTCTCTCTCTCTCAAGTATCTCCCTCCTACCCCCTCTCCCCCCCTCTCTCTCTCTCACTCCATCTATCTCTCTCCCCTCTACCCTAAACCCTAAACCATTAAACTTTAAACCCTTAAACCCTCTACCCTCTACGTTTAACCCTCTACCCCTTATCTCTCTCCCACTCCCTCCCACTTTCCCTCTCTCCTTCAAGTCTCACCCTCCTACCCCCTCTCCCTCTCTCAAGTCTCTCTCTCTCTCTCCCTCACTCTACTCTTATCTCCCTCCCTCCACCCTCCCTCTCTACCTTCTACCCTTTACTCCTCACTCTACTCTCTACTCTACTCCCTCTCTTAGGTCTTTCTCTCACTCACTCCCTCTATCTATCTCCCCTCCACCCTTAACCCTAAACCCTTAAACCATCTACCATGTACCCTTAACCCTCCCTCCCTCACTCTCTCTCCCACTCCCTCCCTCTCTCTCTCTCTCAAGTATCTTCAGTATCCTACCCCCTCTCCCTCTCTTAGGTCTCTCTCTCACTCACTCACTCCCTCTATCTCTCTCCCATTAACCCTAAACCCTTAACCCTTAAACCCTCTACCCTCTACCCTTAACCCTGCCTTCCTTTATCTCTCTCCCACTCCCCCTCTCTCTCTCTCAAGTCTCTCCCTCCTACCCCTAATCCATAAACCCTCAACCATAAACCCTTAAACCCTAAACCTTAAACCCTAAACCCTTAAACCTTCTATCCTCTACCCTCAACACTCTTCCCCTCTCCCTTCCCCCTCCTAATTCTCTCTCTCTCTCTACCTCCCTTCTTCCCTCTTCCCTCTCCCTTCCCCTCCTAATTATTTCTCTATATATATATCTCTCTCCCTTCCCCCTCTCTCTCTCTCTCATTTTCCCTCTCCCCCCTCTCTCTCTCCCCCTCTCCTTGTTTCTTGTTTACTCTCTCTCTCTCACTCTCTCTCTCTATATATCTCTCTCTCCCCCCTCTCTCTATCTCCCTTTCCCTCTCTCTCCCTCTCTCTCTCTCTCTCTCTTTCCCACCCTCCACCTCCTAATTACTCTTTGGTATATGTGTACAAAAATCAGATATCCGATTTATAGCACCAAAATATTACATTTTAAATTTTTTTACAAATTAGATATTAGACACGAATTGGATATCCAAAAAAATTCGGATATCCAATTTGTAGTAATTTGGATTGGGCATTTCTATGGAGCAATGTACTAATAGCCAAACCAAAAAAAAATTCAACTCAGGATTTTCGCATTTTTTGGCGAGTTCAAAATGATACTTTTTTCATGTTGCCACTTTTTGGCCCATCATGATCCTCCACATACCCAGGTCTAAATTAGGTAGTTGTTATTGCTAAGGTAGATCACTCATTTCTTTGAAGGCCATACACTTATGATTGGGTCAAGTGTTCTTTTCTTTAGAAAATTCCTATTTCCTTTTTGATAGGTTAATTATGATTTGATTAGATGGGTTATGAAGCACTTATTTCAAAAAAATATCTTTATGAAAGAAGTATATTGGCATGAAATTAAATATTATTTGTATTCCAATGTAAAAACTACAAAGAATGGAAATAATTCTTTCAACACATAAACTATTAGGTAGTAGTCAATTAAAATGAAAAAGCTTACTCTATATTAGTTAGGATACACAACTAAGAAAATTATCTAAAGTTACTTATTTATCATAGAGGAACTAAGTATATAGTATACAAATAAAACAAACAAACCCACAACTACCCCTATTTTTAAGGAGTTTAGTTTTCTCCCCTTCCTGATCTCGCTAATATTGTCTAATTATTTTAAAGAGATGAAGGGTCATAAAACAACTTTATTCAACCCAGTAAATAGCTTGGTTAATGAAACTTGAAAAAAGCAACAAAACAATTGCTACATTTGGAATTTCATGTTGAATGAAGAGTGGTGACAATAATCTACTTATAGTTTAATAAAACACTATTTTTATAAGAAGGCTTGACATTAGAAAGATAAGTGTTACTTATAGTTTAATAAAACACTATTACAGTATTACCAACATATACTATTGTATGCTTGCATGGCTTCTTAGCTAATATATGGGGAGAGAAAGAGAGAGAGATAGAGATATAGATATATGGGAAGAGAAAGAGAGATGGAGATATATGGGAAGAGAAAGGAAGAGAGGTGGAGATAGAGAGTCGATTAATAGGGGGATAGGGAGGGAGAGATGGTGAGAGATATAGAGGGAGAGATAGAGAGGGGAAGGGAGAGAAAGGGATATAGATAGAAAGAGATAGAGAGAGGAGTGAGAGGGAGATAAAAAGAGAAATAGAGTAGGAGAGATGGAGGGAGAGATTGAGTGAATGAGAGAGAAAGGGGGGAGAGGGAGAGATAGCTCAATAGATAGAGGGGGGAAGAGGTGGGAGTGACATAGATAGTGGGAGATATAGAGATATAGAGAGTGATAGGGAGAGATATATCAATCACCCTCCCTATATCTCTATCTATTCATCCTTATCTCTTTATCTCTCTACCCCTCTCTATCTCTTTGTCTCCCTTTCTATTTGTATGCTTGTCATTATCTCCCTCTCTCTATATTTTCTTCTCTATATTTATGTTTGTCTCCTTAAGTGTGGAATGGGTACATTGAAGGGGTCTTAAAGGAGAATTATCATATCTTTAATCAAATGGCATGCTATCTTGAGCATAACTCCCCAAGGACACATTCCATCCTTGGATTGTTGACATGAAACAACCAATCAAAATTTAGTTTTTCTCTCTCATATTAATATATATTACTATTATATTAATTATATTTTGTATTATATAAAAATATACTTATTATTAATTATTAATTATAATAATTTTATATGTATTTAATAATTTTGTTAAAGAATATAATATATAATTATAATAAGTTGAATAATTATATTATTTATTATGCAAAATATAGCTAATATATACTTAACTATATTCTAGAATATTAAAACCTAGCTAAATGGCACCAAAATTTTGAACTTAATTAACATACTATAAAACCTAATAAAACTAGGTTGTAGCTCATCAAATTGGAGAAGTAAAAGGTCAATACTAGCGCTAAGGAAGAGTTTGGAGTAGTGAAAACAAGGTCAATGCTAGCGCCGAGAAATAGTTTGGAGTAGTGAAAACAAGGTCAATGCCAGTGCAGAGGAAGAGTTTGGAGTAGTGAAAAAAGGTCAATGCCAGCGCCGAGGAAGAGTTTGGAGTTAAAACAAGGTTAATACCAACATCGACGAAGAGTTTGGAGGAGTGAAAACAAGGTCAATATCAACATCGAGGAAGAGTTTGGAGGAGTGAAAACAAGGCCAATACCAGTGTCGAGGAAGAGTTTGGAGTTAAAACAAGGTCAATACCAGTGTCGACGAAGAGTTTGGAGGAGTGAAAACAAGGTCAATATCAGCGCCAAGGAAGAGTTTGGAGGAGTGAAAACAAGGTCAATACCAGCTCCGAGGATGAGGTTGAGGGCACTCAGGGAAAATTGATGACCAAGGGGCGATGAGTACTGCAAGTTTGGCACCCCCGTTCTCTTTAACCTTCAATTTTCATGCCTAGTTTCCAAAGATCTTCTCGTACATTGGCACCCCCATTCTCGTAAAATGGTATAAGATAAGACAAAAAAAAAAAATAGCTTATATGGAAGATATACACCTACAATCCCATTCAAGAATTTTAATTAATTCCTTGAATTAAACCTAAAACAAGAATCATACACACCACAATAGTGAGATGAATGAAAAAACCCTTGATCATTTTATTCAAAATTCAGATATGCTTGTAAAATGGAGAGAGATGAGTTTGAATTAATCATATCAATTCAAATGCCAGTACTGTCATAAAACATCGAATCCCCATGAATTTAAAACCTACTATAGAATGACTCAAAACCTAAATTGTAGTTTCCCTAAAACCATCAGACTTTACAATTTGCTCTGCAACTTCATCTAGACTCGACCAAAAATATCTAACTTTCTAACCCATACTTCTAGCCTTGAAATCCTTCTTATAGAAAAAGGAGGAGCAAACAAACATCGGGCCAGAAAGCACATGTGTCACCAGCCAATTGGACCGCCTTGTGATATTCCAAAAAATTGTTACAACAACAATCTCCCCAAAGAGTCTTCTTTTTCATCGTGCCCACTGAGAATGGTTGATGCAGCAACAAAAAACTTCAAGAATTTTGTGCCTAAACTGTCACCAAAAAACAAAACTGGAATTTGTTGTAACTACAACAGCTGGTTTTTCAACTGTTAGCAGCCTACTCCTTTTCACTCTTCCTCAATTAAATATACATTTACCCATTTCTAGTACTCTTCATTAGTTGGCCAATCAAAATTGATCACCTCATTCACCTTGACACTATAAGGTTTGTAATTAACTGCCACTTGATTCGCTTCTCTTTCAAAAGACTCCAAGAATGAGTTGGTGCTAATGATTTTGTCCATACAACTCACCAACAAATCATAATCTGAGTTATCCTATTTTTCAGGGTTTTGTAGTCCAAACATGATATAAAGGGGCTCTTACACTTTTTGTGATTACTGTAGCTTGTGTAAGAGGCCCCATGGATACTGTTGTAATTGTAGGATGCATGAATAGGGCATAGGATGATAAATAAAGAAGGTATAGTTTATGTCCTCAATAGTTTTGTGAAGAAAAGCATGTGAAATGAGAGGTTCAAGCCTAGGTTTCAACAAAACATGTATGGGAGATCTGATTTTATGAATTTTTATCTATGTACAGACCTAATGGGTTGTTTCTGAACACTGAATATAAATGATACACACACACACATATACATATATATATGTAAGTATGTATATGTATGTATGTATGTATGTATGTATGTATGTATATGTATTTTAAATGTAAATGTAAATGCAATTACTAGATGCTCTCCTAGAACAATAAATGCAACATATCATTAAAGAAATCTATATCTATGTATATAAATGTGTATTTCTAAATGCAAGTGTAAATGCAAAGACCATATGGTTTTGTAGTGTTATAGATACAACATATCCATAAATTAATGTAATTGAAATTCTAAAGTCTTCAACACATATAATATGAAATCGATCAAACTATTAAACTACATGAGAAATAAATGAAAACAGTAAATGCATATGTATGTGTATTTGTAAATGTAAGTGTAAAATAAATAAGAATAATGAAAATTATAAAAGAATACAAGGAAAGGTCTCCTCCCTTCTTGGTAGTGATAATCTCCTCCACACACAACCCTTAAAAATTATGAATATAGGAATATAATCTTTGAAGAACTCAAAGTTGATTCTCTCCTACCCGATGCAATTAGTCATTTTATCCTTACAAACATTTATAGTGATTACTAAAGGCACATAGACCAACTCTTCATAATAGAAGAATTTGATCATACTTTTCCAATGATGGCATTATGAGAAAACCTTAGGTTAAATGAATAATTCCTAGCTAAGTTCTTTAAATCATGTCCAACCATATAAGAGAAGACCGTTGCTATGTGTACCTGGATACCATGGAGAAAGGCTAGTCTTTGGGCTCTTTCATCAATCATCCTACCTTAAAACATACCAGCATTCTCCTAGCAATTAGACATAGGAAGATTTAATGACTTAAAATAAAATTATTGCCAAAGCATAAACTTATGATGACTTAACCGGGCCTAATACACACTCCCTCCCCATTAACCACTTACACATATGGAAATTAAATGTAATTTTTTTGCTATTTTTAGTCATGTAGGTGTCCAATAAACCACTTGGTGGTGTTTCCCTTCAAGTTTATTTACTTGAATGAAGAGAAAAAGTCATTTGATTACAATTAGAGAATACATTTGAGGCCTTGGTTGTGTAGCTGGTGGACCATAGTCACATTTAACACTTGTTACAAAGTTTGGGAGTTAAAACATTAAGTAGATTTGATTTGTGATGGACACATTTGGACGGTAGTAACAATTGCTTGCAATCTATCAAGACTTGATTACCTTATAACCTATGAGATTCTAGTGATGAAATGATAGATTAATCATAATGTCACCTTGAGATCACATCACCATGAAATAAATTCATCCAACATCCTTATGAGTGCAGGTACCACCAAATAGGTATTTTTCAGATCTTTCTTCCTCGAGTGAGGGAAATTCAGGAAGAGAAGAGGAAAGCGAGACATGTAGTATGTCTAAAAGAGGGAGATCAACTAGAGGTCAAAAAGATTAGAAGAAAATTTTGTAAACGCATGGAATTTTTTATTGTTGAAGGGGGGTCATGTTCTTATGATGTTGAGAGCATAAGCGACGTTGAGGTGCCCTTGACGTACAAACATCTACGGAAACAATGGGTACCCAAGGAACTTCCTCCAATAAACACTGATTTTTGTGTCAACGAGAGGATATATCACATAGCACCATCGTCATTACATGGATTGGGCCTATTTTGCATGGACGACATACAGGTCTGTTACGAAAAAGTTACTGAATTGATGGAGTATGTTGGACCTTGTTATAGTTACAAAGATTGGATGCAACTGGTTTGATATACACGAAGTATGTGTAGGTATGCATTGCTAGCAAATTATATACAACTAAAAGATAAGGATCAAAATAAAGGAGTGGCTATGTACATTGAAGGAAGGCCAAAATCATCAGGGAATATTGTAGGTTTTATAAATAGTACATGACTTGGGTCAACAAATAAGCAACCCAATTGCATATTCGAGGCGTGCGAGGGAAACTGTGTATTCGTATATGTGACAAAATCAATAACTACAGGGGAAGAGTTGCTAATCGATTACAATTTGAATCGCTTAGTTACAAACAAAGTTTCTATGGGGGTGGTATGTACTATGTACCATTTTACCCAACCTCCAATTAATGACTCCAATATACCATTTTATTCTTATGTTTTTTTCGTAAGTCTATTGGTTTCATTTCGGTAATGTTTTTTTTATATTTAATTTTTGTCACAGGGGGACATTGATCATATGGAGAAGGCTCTGGCCCAGAACACAAATTGTGATGTATCTTTAGGTGCTTCTACCTGACAGGTTTACCTCATTGTAATTGTACAAATTAGATACGAGAAAAATATTTTATTATTATGTTTTTTCATAAGTTTTTTGGGTTAATTTCGATAATTTTTTTAATATTCTTGTTGTAGTCGACTAATTGGGGAAAGGCACCAATAGTAGAGGAGAGCATCCATAGTGAGGTATAGTCAATATTTTGTGATGATGACATCGCTTATTCAAAAAACCCTCTCGATATGATAAAGAAGATCCAAAAAAAATGCAATGAAGAAATGGTTAAGTAGATGTTCATAGTGCCTCAAACAAATGAGATAAGAAAGAGGGTTAAAATATTGACTGAGAGATTACAAAACTTGCAAGTAAGTTGTCATGAGGTCTTTAGTTATAACATAAGTTCATTCATGGTTTTATATTTTGTACTCTTTTATGTCATGAACTAAAATATGTGTTGTTTTTACAAGATTATTTGTGTCCTCATGATGCTCTTGGCCATGATCAGGGTACTGCAAGTGTTGCCTAAGGAGTAAGGGTTGGTACAAGTGTCCATCCTTATCTTCCTACGCATACATCACATCATCTAACCCCATCATCTATGCCTATATTGTTGTCTAAAATGTCAGAAACACATACCATGTAGGCATCCGTTAATGTACCCTTTGGCAGTGAACACATACCAGAACATGCGCCAGGACATGTACCTGGGGATGCAAAGGCCACTAGTATTGGTGATGTTTTAGCAACATTTCCTGGATCTTCTCGTATTACTAGTATAGGAACATTCCCAGTCACACTCGTGGTGACCGAGGATTTAGTTTCCATAAAGATAGAAAAGGTTCTAGGTACTTTAAAATGTTTTAATTATTATTATATATAATCCAATTGAAATTTACTTATTGATCGCTCTTTTTCAACTATTGATTCCATGATCATTTTGCAGGAAATGATGTTTTTTATAAACATCTAAGTGATATTACATTGGATCTCTTCGGGCCCACCATACGTACACGGTGGGATGCCCAAAATCAAGATTTAAAAGATGAGCTCATTAATCGTTTAGTTGTGTTGTTTGGTGATAAAACATTCAATTGAACCAAGGTCCTTAAGAAAGTTGGTACCTATCTAAAGTATGCAAGGGACCAATATAGGTCACATTTAGAGAAGAACAAAAAGTACAAGCGTCCCCCCATGATTCCAAAGAGGGAGTGGAAGAACTTGGTGTCAGATGGAAAGGAGAAGGCTGAAAAGAAAAAAGGAAAGACACCACCGGGCCAAGGAAGGTATGTGATACTATCAACAATGTAATTATATACTGATTAATCTTTCTTTTTACATAATTTAACGTATTTCAAACTTTTCATAGGCTGCCCGACACATCGAAGGCAACAAAGGAAAGACTAGACAAGCATGGGCAGCACAAACTTGGCTCTGGTGGTTATATGAAATTAGTGGCATGAATTTAAGTATTAATAAATGAAATATTGCATCCAAATTATAATAAATTGAAAAAAAAATTGGTTTTATTACACCATAGAAGAAAAATTCATGATCTTATACAAAAATGTAGGGCTTTGAATTCAATAGAGTTCCCATAGAAGAGGACCTGAAGATTGCCTTCCAGCAAGGCTATGGAGTCGTGGCTGAATGCCTAAGAGTCTTGACTGGGAAAACACAATCATCCATTGCATCCGACACGCAGGTAAATAAACTCAATAAAGTTTATTTAAAATTGAATACTTGTGCAATCTATTCAATATTAATTTCCACCATAAAGTAATTACATGCTTATTTTTTTTAAACATTCAAGCAATGATAATACTGCACATGACATTGGAATGCAGCCTGGTGAGGGTGGAGCACAATGCGCAGATGAAGGTCGTGGAGTGCATCCCGGTACTTTAGAGCATGTAGAGTGTGATCAACATGTTGAGCATGATCAGGCTAAAGAAGATCATGAATATGATGTGGCCCCATCGGGTAAAGAGGGACACTCTAAAGTTCTTTTAAACATATTTAATTGCAATTGGTGTATTAATTAATGTAACCTTTCGTGTTTCAACTTTAGAGCATTTAGAGTGTGATCAACGTGTTGAGCATGATTAGGCTAGAGAAGATCAGGAACATGATGTGGCCCCATTAGGTAAAGAGGACCACCCTCATGTTCTCTTAAACGTATTTAATTTCAATTGGTGTATTAATTAATGTAACCTTTCATGTTTCAACTACAAATCAAGATTTAGAGGGTGTTCAACATGTTGAGCATGAGTCTATAAAAAAAGTTCAAGAACATGATGTGGACCCATCAGGTAAAGAGAACCACTCTAATGTTATTTTAATTAATGAAATACTTGTAACAATAATAATAAAACATATCAATTTAACATTTATTTCTTATTGCAGTAGACCCCCCCTGTGGCGTCCACGTCATGAGAAGACGACTAGGCGTACATTAAGATTGCGAGCAGAGGGTAGAAAAACTAAAGGGGGGATAGATATTGATTTAGAAAATGATACTCCACTTCAGCTTTATGTAGCTTTAAAAAATAAACAAAAAAAAGTGATTGTAATCATATCATGACAACCATATTTTTGATAATATGTAAAAACTGAAAGAATGAATATTATATGTTAATGAATGAATGCGAATATGTTAATTAATGAATGTTATATGTTATTAATGGATGAATGAATGATTAATGTTATATGATTGGGTATGGGGAATTGAGAGTAATGTGAGGGGGGTGGAGGGGCCAAATGAGCTTCCACCGTCACGTGGTTGGCCCTGTTAAGTAGAGAACATTAAACTATTCTCAAAACAAAGAGAAGCTCAATAAGGTAATGTATTTTTCAATATAATAAATGCATCGTTTGAAGCATCAAACCAATATGCAAAGATGAAATAAAGTGCTAACTTTTCACTATGGTGGCAGAAAAATGATTCTTGGTACCCTGAATCCATGCTCTGCATCATAATTTGACTCCATTCCAATGTTTTGAGTTCAGTTTTTTTGTATGGCTTTGTATGAATACCACATTGTGTTGTGTGTGGATTTGGTTTCAAAGCTTTGTTTCTTCTACTTTTAGTAGTGGCATAACTCTAAAATTTGACTTTTGTGCATAACAGGTTAGTGGAAAAATTGACAGCTCTGAAGGGTTTAGAGGCTCGATTGAGATAGATACATGGATATTTGGATCTTGTTGTTGATGGGAGGCTTCGACTTAACCATGAAATTTTGTACCATCTGCAGGTATGCAAAAGTTTCTCTACTTACATTCATTCTTGATCATAAATGTTGTAAATGATATTAATGCTTCAAACTTAAGATTCATTTCATTTTTATAATGATCAAAATGTTATACTTTGCTATACATTCAAGCATTCTCTTGCCCCATACCCTTTGCTCTCTCCCCCCTCTTAAGAATTTTCTTTGTCATAAAAGATTCATATTTTTGTCTCATTTAGACAAATTTATTTGAAGCACTAGGAGTGAATAAAGATATGTAAAAGATGATGGATTATGTCTAAACAACTTTCCATCTTATAGCTAATGAAATCCTTAATATTTTAATAGTTTAGAGCTCGAATAATGCTTGTATATGCATTTGTAGCAATAAGGGAGCCTATGTGAAGATTGAAATTTAAAACATCACTTTGGTATTTTTCCTTAGGTAGTGAAATGATATTTTGAGTAATATAAACCTACACACACATTGATATTTTTTGGCATTGCATTGAAGAATTTTTTTTCTCTTATACCTACCCTCGGCTATACATGGAGGTATATAATATTGGTTTCTGGGTTTATTCTATAAGTAGTTAATTTCATAGAGGAAGACTAAAATATTCTAAATGTCCTGTGTCAAGTGTGAAAGCATATGAATCACTTGCTGAAGGCACCATTTTGTATTCATCCAAAAACTAGTTTGTTCTTTTTTTTATGTTTCTTGCATGTGTTTTTTTTAGGCTCTAGAGATGTAGCTCAACTCTTTCCTTTGCACTTTTCATCTATTTTGATGATTACAGTAGATTGTCCTCATAATTTTTCATGTAGATCTGTTTGTAACCTTATTTTCTAGCAATCAATTTGCAAACCACTCACATATTAAGGACCATTTCACTAACTTGTAGTCATCCATTACTTCATATGTTGTAGGTTGTCTATGTGCCAATAAAACCTGATGATTGCGAGAACTTTAATCCTACAAGTGTACCCAATATTTCTCAAGTAAAAGTCTTACCTTATTTTATAGTACTTTAAATGGTTAATTGAAGGTGCTTCTTTAGATCTAAGATAGTTGAACCCTGGATTAAAATATGGTATTAGATAGGCAATATAATGATAAAATTGAGGTCCATTGAACAAAAATTATGAACATAATTTACTGGACTATGAATAGTGTTACAATTATAATTATTTCTCCTTTACCTACCTCTGCATTAATGGAAAAGATAGTAGATATTTGAAGTTCATTACATGTCTCATGTATGTGTTAGTATTTTAATTTTTTTTAAGTTGTTCAAGAGCTTGATTAGGTCAAGAATATGTTCTACAAGCTCTGTTCTCTTGACACTACTCAACATTTTCCCTACACATTTTCTCTTCAATCCAGACATTTCTCAACTCCTTCCCTTGTTATCCCTTGGTTATTCTCAAGTGTAATGCTTTTTCTACACATCTTGCAATCTGTATGTATGATCAATCATCTCTTATGAAGCATGGATAACCTTTCATGGAATTATTGTTGTAATTAGATAATTTCCATTGTGAGAATAATCATTTAATTTGTATGGAAGTAAGTATTTTTCATATTATTTGATTTGGTATTGTAAACTTGTCTTTGCAGGATTCTCTTGGGGGGAACAATAGAACTGTGATGATAGGTAGAGTTGTTTCTTAACTCCTTCCCTTGTTAGCCCTTGCTTGTTCTCAAGTGTAATTCTTTTTCTATGCATCTTGCAGTGTGTATGTATGATCAGTCATCTCAAGTGTAATTCTTTTTCTATGCATCTATGCATCTTGCAGTCTATATGTATGATCAGTCATTAGTCTCCGCGATGGTACATTTCAACAAAAAAAAATTTAAAAAAAAATTGCATTGTTTCATCAAAATTTTGACGAAAACCACCGACAAATCACCAAATAGGTCTGACAAAGTTTCTATAGCTATGATGAAGGCTTCGTCATAACGTCGTGCCCATTTCATCGCAATTTCGACAAACTTTTGGTGTTGTCTCGACGCTACTCCTCGCCCATTTCGTCGAAATGGCGACAAACTTCTGGTGTTGTTTCAATGCTACTCCTTGCCCATTTCATCGAAATGGTGATGAACTTCTGGTGTTGTTTCGACACTACTCCTTACCCATTTTGTCGAAATGGCGACAAACTTCTGGTGTTGTTTCGACGTTACTCCTTTCCCATTTTGTCGAAATGGCAACAAACTTATGGTGTAATTCGTTGGTGGATACATGAAGTTTTCATTGATATTTTGATGTGCATCCAAGCCATTTTATAATTTCAATGACCGATGAATCGACGCCATTATTTTGACAAAAATATTTTTGTCATTTTGTCATTGTTCTGACGAAGATTTGTCGAACGACCGACAAACGTCTGTCAGAAAATGGTGTCAAATTCAGTAGTGCATGGAGGTGGGAACACCAAAACAGGGGTTTGACTAAGGAAAACCCCAATACTTTCTCTAGATATTACACATGCAAGTTTTGAAGACATTCATGTACTAGAGGCTTCATCACTTACGTGGTTGTGAGAATTTCCTTTCTATCTCTTATTCTCTTTATCCTTTTCTATTTTACTTTATTTCATCTTTATCACATTTTTTCATTTTCCTACATTCTAGAATTTCTCAGTAATTAGATTGTTAGCAGTCACTTTATCCATTTTATGTGATAAAATCACATTCTGGTCTGTACAAGACACCAGTGTTCCTCTAGGTGCACTGTCGTCTATATTCTCTGTTGTCGTCCTTTGGCCAAGAGCCTGTCAATTTGTCTAGAAAATCTTCGTGACTTTCTCTTTCAGATTCTAGAACTCTCACATTTTTCTTGAGGTAGTTTAGGGAAGTTCACCCCATGAGACTCTTTGAATGAAGAGAACTTGTGAGTAGCAAATCCCCCTTCTCTACATTTTGGTGAACCCAACATGAAGAAGGCATTTTTTTGAAAAACTAGGAATTTATTTACCTCTACTTGGTGGGGACATAACTTTGGACTCGGTGCTTGAAATTCAAAACCATTTTCATCATTGGGAAGGTCTCCTAGAGAACTAGTTCAATCCCTAAAATACTATGCCTTTGGCAGTTGAAGTTTAGGGACTAATGCAAGTTTCAACCTCAAATTCCATTCCAAAGACCTCCGAAAACATGAATTACTAGAACATAGAAAATATCAAAAAAATTGTAATGAATTTAATATCTTCTTTTATTAGTTGAGTATCTAATTTTGTTCAAAATTTTAATGATATTCCATTTCATGCATGTGATGGTGACTTGGCTTTTCCCGTGTCACTTGGTATCTTTTATCCTTCTCATGAAAGTCCTCTGGCCTCAGAGGATATTTTGTCACAAGAAGATGAAATCATGGATACCTTTCTTAATGTTACTATACCTTCTCTTCATTCCAATGCACTCTCTTCTACAGATGACACATTTGTGAATGATGAATCTCGTACTCCTTCCAATGCACTCTCTTCTAGAGATGTTGCATTTGTGAATGATGAATCTTATCTTTGTTTTGATGCACTCTCTTTCAAAGATGATGCATTAGCAAATGATGAACCTCCTTCCACATCTAATCCCCCTTGGATCAATGTTGAGAATATTTCTTCAAATAATAATTCTACTAGTTGTGATGATTTTGTAAATGTAATCTATGTCTCTACTGCCCCTCGAAGGCCTAAGAGACCCATCATTTACGTGACTCCAACTATTCCTCCTAAAAGGATTTGTTCTATTGATGGTGTTCCATTTGCTATTGATTCTCTTGATTTTTCTATGGCTCCCTCTTATAGAGTGGTAGCCCATACTTATGAGAATAGAATGAATAAACAATCAATCCTTCCTCAAGCACCTAAACCTACGATTAAAGCACCTAGTGATTGCAATCTTGTTGAGCAACTCCAAGTTACTCCTGCTAAGATCTCACTGTGGGACTTGCTTCAGTTTGCTCCGGTTTATCAAGGTATGCTTCAAGAAGCCTTACAAAATATCCTCTTGCATTCTTATGCTAGGTTGATAGATGCTAATGTGTTGATAGTTTATGTTCGTGTAGATTTGCTGAATATTACATTTTATCCGTAGGAGCTCCTACCTTTGGAAGTACATAAGCAAGCAGACCCTCTAATGATTATAGTCAACATTAACAATATTGGCATTATACGTACTCTCATTGACACTAGTTTGGCGCTCAATGTATGTATCATTGATCTATTGCCTAAGATTAATATTGATTCATCTTCTCTTAATGCTTCTTTTGTTGCCATTCATGGGTTCGATAATTTTGGTCAACAAGCCCTAGGCACAATAGTATTTCCTTTGAGGTTGGAACCCATTACTGTACCCACCCTTGTATATGTTATGTCAGAAAAGTTTCCTTATAACCTTCTTCTTGGTATACTGCGGATTCATGCTATGGGTGTAGTCCCGTCTACCTTGCATAAATCTATTAAGTTCATTTGCAACAATAAATGAGTGATTGCAAATCATTGAAAGATGAAATACAACAACTTCATGATTCAGGTGCCATCACTCATTTATTTGTTGATGCACGTGCCTCTTCTTCAAATGACAAGTGATATTGAGGTTTATCTCTATCCTCTATGTTCTTGGTACCTTTCATGGTTCTCCTCCACTATATGTTGGGGGCAATGATAACTTGTTCTTGAGATGTGTTTCCTTCTGGAAGGAACCCCTCTCTTCTCTATGTCTTTCAATTGAAGTGTCCCTTGATTGGACCCCTTTTTCTCTTGAAGGGTTCCTGAGGGACCCCCTTTGAAATATTTTCTCTCGAATGAATTCTTGGTGTCTAGCTTGGGGGAAGCATAACTAGACCTTGCTTTTCAAAAAACATGTCCCTTGAGTGGACCCCTCTTCTTTTGAAGGATTCCTAAGGGACCCCTTTGAAAAATTTATAATCTATCAATGGTCTACATGACTGTCCACTTACTTGCCTACGTGATTACTTTTAAACATGTTCTATTTATGGCTAAACATGTCGCTTTGGAGGTGCACCTATAAAGTCATTTTTTGACTCTATGGAGTCCTCTTCCTTTGGTTTCCTCCATGTGAGGGATCTTGGGGGATACCTCCCTATAGGTTTAAGGGTCTTTGGGGCACTTCTTTTGAGCTTCCTCCATGTGAGAGATCTTGGGGGTTGCTCCCCTACAGGTTTACAGGCCTGTAGGGCGCTTTCTTGGGGTTTCCTTCATGTGAGAGATCTTGGAAGACACCTTCCTTGTAGTTTTGTGGGTTTGTAAGACACTTTTTCGAGTATACTTCATGTGAGAGATCTTGAAGGACCCCTTCCTTGCAGATCTACAAGTCTATAAGGATCTTTTTTGGGTATCCTTCATATGAGAGATCTTGGAGGACACCTTCCTTGCAGGTCAGCAGACCTATGAGATGCTTACATTCTTAAATTCTCTTTCTTCTCAATCGTATATACCGAATCGAAGATCTGCATATTCTTCATCCTAAGTATATGCTCCTCTCTTCAACATCTTAGAATTTTTCTATGTGTTATAGTTCTTAATTTGAGGATGACGCATAGTATTGAGACAAGCTTTTACATTGAGGTCTCTTTCACTTTGCTGACTCAAATCCTTTAGTGGATTTTTATGTTCTAACATTATTTTCTAGTGCAGGTCTTTCTTGTCTAATGCATTTGTTTGGTAGGTCTTCAGACTAGGGGCATGCTTCCTCGGTTTGAATAATTGTTTGCTTCTTCTACAGTATCCTTTTGTCATATGATGTTATTTATGTTTAGTATATCTCCTTGAGCATTCATATTAGTGTAGATTCATATGCCCACTAAAGTGGGGGAAAAATGTATAGTCGTAAAATTGCACCCCTTGCAATTTCACATACATTCTTGCATCTTCTTTAGTGTCCACTCCCTTAGCATCTTGAGTAGGCTCATTTTATCCCTTTCATCACCCTTTCTCCCTCCCAGGATGCTCAAAGGCTCACTTTTTAGTAGCTACCATTCGCACGTCAACCTTGCATCCAAATTTGTACCTTTCCCATTCATGTCATTTTATAGCGTGATTTGTCTAGACACTAGCATGCTGTGCAGACGTCCACACACCGCGCTAGCATCTTGAGATGTTTCAACGTTCAAATGGTCATTTCCAGGCATTTTTTCCACTTTTCCTCTCCCTTGGTTGGTGGTAATGGCTCGGGATTCCTTGTAACCACCTAGGAAGCTTCTTTTCCTTCCTTAAATGTTATCTTTTCACTTCATTTGCAACTCTCTCCTACTTCTAGCTTCACTCTATCTTCTTGTATTTTCTCTTTTCCTCTTTGCTCTCTTGCTTGCACAAATCTCTCACTTGTTACAACAACACTCCCAAGCTCTTACAACTTTCTCTACAACACTCTTTGTAGCTATCTTGGCTCTCACAACCCTCTCTTTTGTCCTTGCTCTCCCTCTTTGGCTCCCTTAAGCCCTGCAGCTACCTCCCTTGTCTTGTGCTTGCGAGCATCTTTGGATTCCACATCCCCTATCTAGTGCACCTATACTTCATGATATAGGCTCTCCTCCTTGAGTGGAGATTTATTTTATCACCTCTTTTGTGATACGGGTTCTCCTCCTCGAGTGGGGATTTCTTTTATCACCTCTTTTGTGATACGGGTTCTCCTCCTCAAGCAAGGTTTGCTTTTATCACATCACATTTTCTTACTTCTATTCTCTCTATCTTCTTGGTTGTTCGTGGAGGTGGGAACACCAAAATGGGGGTTTGATTGAGGAAAACCCTTATATAGCCCCAACATTTTTTCCAAATATTACACATGCAGGTTTTGAAGACATTCACATACTAGAGGCTTCATCACTTGCATGGTTGTGAGAATTTCCTTTCTATCTCTTATTCTCTTTATCATTTATATCTTACTTTATTTCAACTTTATCATATTCTATCATTTTCTTGCATTCTATAATTTCTCAGTAATTAGATTGTTAGTAGTCAATTTAGCCATTTTTTGTGATAAACTCGCTTTATAGTCCATACGAGATGCCAGCGGGCCGCACTGTCATCTGTATTTTGCATTGTTGTCCTTTGGGTGAGAGCCTACTAGTTTGGACAAAAAATCTTTGTGACTTTCTCTTTCTGATTCTAGAACTCTCACATTGTTCCTAAGGTAGTTTAGGGAAGTTCGCCCCATGAGGCTCTCTGAATGACGATAACTTGTGAGTAGTGAATCCCCCTTTTCTACAATTTGTAATAGGGGTTCTCCTTCTTGCGAGTTTTGTTTCTATTATGTACGTCTTTTACATTTGTGATAGGGGTTCTCCTCCTTTAAGGGGTTTGTTTCTATAATTTGTTTTTATTTCAAGCATTATATTTATTTCTATGTATCTAGTTGTTTATGGAGGTGGAAACACCAAAATGGGGGTTTGATTGAGGCAAGCCTTGAAATGACCCCCAACATTTTTCCTATTTTTTATGTGTGTAGATGTATAGGTTTGGCAAGTTAGGTTTCTTAGATTTCAAGATTTTATACTTTACTTTACTAGAGACGATAGTGTGGGGCACAAACATCCCCGTGGCTCATTTTTCGTCCATGGCCAAGTCTTAATCCTCTTGAGGGTAAAATCTATGGTTTATGCTCTTTCTATTTCAATATACTAGAAATTTTAATTATGTCATTTATCTTTGTAATTAAGTAATTTTATCATTCTTGTCATTAGTAATTTGGTGTTTATTCAATTAAAGTTGTGAAAATATTCTTCAATATTCATCTTGTCACCCGAGCTTTGATCCTTGAGGTAATCAAGGGCTATTTTCTCCTTAAGACCCCATCATCTTAAGGGTAGAAAATTCCCTCCTTTACAACTACACAATAGGTAGACAAAGAAGTGGATAGGAGAAGGAAATGGGATGGAATTAAAGGAAAGGTGAAAGAACTTACCCCAAAAGAATATTTTCTTCATGTTGGGTTCACAAAAATATGTAATCACCATACCTATGCATGAATCACAAATGGTAGGCACATATATTTTCATATTGATCAAGTGGGTGGAATAATACTATTATTAGTAGGGAAAAAATAAGTTTAATGGTGGGAGTCTGATGGACCATCAACTTCATGAGGAAGGAGTGATCTATAGATAATGAAGTTACTTGGTCAAAGTGTGGTGATGGTATTATAGGGTGCTTTTTGTGTAAAACATTAACATCTTGATGAAGGCCATTGAGGTTTTATTAGACATTTACAAAGAGGGTTGTGATAGGAAACCTCTTATTTGAAATACTTCATTTAAGTGAGATGTATTAGTGGCTTGTGATAAATAATTTTCATGTTGAACTCTTTCTAAAATTTGAGTTTTCTCTTCTACTTTGGTAGCCATAGGAGTTGATAAACTCTCCTAAAGCTCTCTCAAGGTGATTCCAAAAAAATCCTCTCTCATTCCTAAACACATGGGATTAATATAACAAACATTACTAAAGTGAAAAAAAAGTGAAACTGATTAAAAGCCTTGGTTTAATTTTTTGGTTATTTGTTCATTTGTTGAGATGTTGAATTTGAGTGGTTTATTGTTCAATTAGAAAATGCTTTGAGAAATGCAATGTTTGTGATTGAGTATGTGAAGTTTGTGAATGGATTGCTTGAGAGTTTGATTTTTTTTGCAATATTTGAATGTTTTAAAGTTGATTGTTTGAACTTAGTTTGGAGTGTGCTCTTTGTTCAAATGAGAAGGCCCCAATTGTTTTCATTGTTATTTTTGATTTTATGTTTTAGAATGTGTTTGAATGTTAAATAATGAAACTAAACTACTCTTTTTTGTGTGTTGTATGGTTTTTCTATATTTTCATTGAATATCATTATCTTCATACTTAAGGGAAACTATTACAAAATTTGAAATTAAATTCTAATTTTGAAATCAACTCTCTATTTGTGTTAAATTCAATTTGAATGGAAAATATGAAGGAAATAAAATGAATTTAATCAACAAGTAAACAATTTAATTCTCTTTTCCTATTTCTAAATTCCATTGAAAACTAACTCACAAATTGATTTTTGTTGCAATGTTGATGAAATAGAAGTTTTGACTCTCATTTTTTGCTTTTTTTTTAAACGAACCAATGGCTTGTTGGTTTTACTTTGTGTTTTGAGATTTATTCAAATAGAAAATGTTATTGTTCTGAACTTGTGGTTTGCAATGAAAAAAATTATCTACTCTACTGAATTAAAACTACTCTATCTTAAATTCAATTTTTGCAATCAAATGTTATGTTTTTTAAGTAAGGAAATAACTAAGTTAACACTAACAACAACTCTACTATACTAAAAAAAAAAATCTAAATAAAATACACCAAATGGAATTCTCACATTTGGGATATAAATTCTTCAAAATATCAGAGATGGTGGTTTTTGCAATGCCATCCTTAGTGAATCAATTGCTTACTATCCTTTTCTATTAAATATGGACTATTCTTTTGATAGAAGGTGTGAAGACCAAATAAATGGATTGAAGAGAAGAAAAATAATGTTGATATTGAAACATTGGAATTGGAGCTTAGGATCTATTCAAAGTATAAAATTTATTAAGACAATTGCCTTGCAAAGCCTAGAGGTTGTGTGTATTCACTAAACTAAATATATGTTGTATGAAGCATTTAAATGTCTTGGTATCTTGGTGTAATTATTTCAAAAAAAAAGGAGTGAAAACCTATTTTTTTCATGAATGGGGAGAGAGAAGAGCAAGAGTTTCTCAAAAAGAAAAGACCAAAATACCCTTGTGAAAAATTCCCAAAATCTATTAATATCAAAGGATCCATAATTAGATAATAGATCTATAGTTTGATCATGTGGTCATGGTCATCTACAAATAGAATATGAGTTCAGGAGCCAAAAATAGTGCAAGAATAGATGCATGCAATAAATCACATGAGAAAGAATGACATTCATTTTCACCTCTTTTGAAAATATTTCAATTACTTTGATGAAGATGCATTCACCAAGGTGCTCACATGTCAATTAAAGGTAAAAAATAAAGTGTTTGGCAACAATATATAAAGCTTCATAAATGATTAAATAAAGAAAATAAAAGAAAGGGGAGGGTCCTAGGGGTCAAATTAACACTTCCATCATATTAGGATCAATTAAAAGTTTCATTTTTTTCATGCCATATGTTGGGCCATGTATTGGGCTATCAAGTCATTATTGTACCTATCATGTATGCATGCCCATTTTGGGCATTTGTAAAGAATAAAATAGGTTGTAAATAACTAAAATTATTTACATAACAAATTTAGGAGCTATGAGATAAAAACTCTAGAAGTGGGGTGTTGTTGAACAGTGAACTTTGGGAAATATAGCTATGAACTAAGGGGAATATAGCCTTGTAGGGGTGTTGGTGACCTTTAGTCCATAAAATTTGGACTTTTAAAAATAGATTCATTTTTGGTGTGTGACTCTATTTTTTTTGCAATTTATCCATGTGACTTCCAAAATGTGAAATATGCTAAGGGGATAAGAAAACTAGGTTGTACTACTTTAGTCAATCCCTTATTGAATATATTTCAACTTACATAAAAAAAAAAACTATAAAAAATGGAAAGTGCATATAAACCTATGTGAGGTGAATGTGATGTATGAAAAGAGGTGTAAACAACAACATAATCTAAGAGGTAGATCTAACACAAAGTGGTGTGTGATAGTGATAAAGGACACAATAAGATGGTAAATGATGATCATCAGGATAAACAAGACGAAAAAAAAGACTTCAAGTAAGGACATAAATATAAAAGGTGTGGGTTTTCAAACATAGAGACTTTGACAAGGGTTTCTATGGCTTGTGGATGATTGAAATAGGAGAAATAGGATATGCCAATGAAAACAAGGGAGTAAAACTATGTTGAAAAGGTAACACAAATCAAGGGCACAAGGGAGATTTCATAACTTTATCTCTTCAATGCTAACTCTATTATCGTCTTGCCTTGATAAGGTATGTACAATTTTTCTTTAAGAGTGTAGAGAGAAACTAAGTTTAAAAAATACTTTTTAAGTACTTGATGAGTGAAAATTCAAAAAAATGGGCTTATACCAAGTTTTTAGGGTCAATGATTGATAAAACCTTGTTATTGTTAGGTCAACAACAATCCAAGAAAGCTTGATTTGATTTAAGGATAGAGCCATGTGTCTTTGAGGGAAATAATGACCTAGGATTTACTTTTGTGCTCATAGACACAAGTAATCCTTTATGATATAGGTTCCAACTTGTTGGCATAACAATTAGCACCTCTAGAGTGTGAGTTGGTATAGTTAGCTATGCACAGTGCGTAATGACTACTCTTTTAATTAGGAGGGGAAGCTCCCTCTTTTGTTAATGTGCATTAAAAATTAAAGTATTTTAAATCCTATCTTTTTGACTTAGCTAGAAGAGGCACAAGGTTAAAGATACCAAGAATGTTGTAGCTAAGGGTCTCTCTAGTTTTTCAGATCTTAACTACAACTAAACTTAATGCTTTTAATATATCCTATCTCCTCAAGAGAAACAAAGCATGAGGAATTGGGAGCAGGAATGTTTTATACGATAAAATTTACAACAAAATTTCCAAGGAGGAGGGACTCCAATCCAAGGCATAGGTTGATATGAAGTTTATTGGGCATGAAATCAAATGATAAGATCAATTACTAAATTTCCAAGGAGGAGAAACCCCTATATGAAGGGTAGATTGAAAGAACAACTATTAATCACAACATAAGATAGCAAACTAGGACAATAGATTGCATTGGCGAGACACACATACAATAAACAATCAAACTAGCAACTCCATTTAACTAAGATGAAAAAATACCATAATAATAACATTTAGGCAAAGTGGCACAACTATTTATTATCACAATAAAATCTCATGAACAGATATAGAACAACAATATTTCAGGCAAGGTGGCTCAACATATATTACTATTGTGTGCAAAAGTTAATTAAAAATGAGAAAAGAGCACTTATTTATAGACATCAAAGGTGTAGGGAACCATAAAATCACCTTGATTTAACTACAGTCTTGCGAGCATGCAAAATTTTATTGCTAAACCTAAATAAATGAAACTATATAGTTAATTGGATAACTACCATCAGTTAACCAAAAAAAGACTAAACTAAATGGACATGTGCAACATACATGTCCTTATTGAAATAAAATTTAACTAATAACCAACATCAATTAATGGGAACTAAAAAATAAATGAGAACTCTAATTGTACATAGATGGTTCCAAGATAAACATGTCATGATATGTGGAACAATGAGTTAACTCAGAAAGAGGCATCAAGTTAACTATGGTGTTTGATGTCTATCCTGAAAAGGTGGGACGTTCTAGTCTGAAGTTCACTGGCCTTGATCTCAAGCAATTAACCCTTCCATGAGGTCGTTGACTGCATCACCATATGGGGACCATCACATGTCCTAATTTTCAATTCATTGCTTGTTAGTAACTTGAGCAATCCTAGAAATCTCCGCACACTTAACCTGACATTTTACTGACTGGGAACTATTACCTATTTTAGCTACTAGCTCAAATAGGTAGAGCTAAAATGATATCAAATGAAAAGATAGGTACATTTTAATTTTTTCTACCCTACATTCATCTGCATAAAAGAAATAAAGACTATTCTATCATACTGCATTTATACAGATGCAAATAACATAGAAGAAAGATTGCACGAATCTTTTCAAAAGATAACCTTTATTGATAGTATAAATGTATAAGTTCTCACACAAGCCGTGAGATTAAATTTTTTAACACAAATGAAAGAAAGGATTATACATTTATAAATATCAATAGAAAGGAATGCACATTTGAGGAATGGTGACTCGTCATTTCCTGAATGATGAATCTTCAGTTGAGTTGTCCTACATCTTTGTTTGTCTATCACTTGTCCTACAACCAACTTTAGCCTCCTTGCTGCTCCTAGTTGCTTGCATCTGAGAAAAGGAGTGTTGTTAGAGCAAAGAAAAGTCACTAATACATACATGCACATACCTCTATAAACATACAATATGACCCTCAATTGCATTAAACAGTTTGCATATCATGTCCAAGAAAACAAGAATATCAAACACATCTGACATATGCATATATTTTTCTAACATGTTTGTGTTATGTGCAGATACAAGAAAACTAATGTTGTTGTTTTGTTTGATCAAATTACAACACATGGGTTAAAATGTGGCTCCCATAAGGGTTGAGCCCAACATGTTGAGTTTATCAAATAATGAGCTCATTCAAGCTTATTTAAGAGGGAAATGAAATGTTAAAAGTCATCATATCAACATGATCATGGAATGATAGTGAACATGCATACATATTAAGTTCATAAAGTATTGCTTCAAGAAGCAACTATAGGAGCTAAATGGAGCAGTGTTATTCAATGATAACAATGCATCATTTACAGAGCCTCTATAACATGAATATAAATACACAGTGACAAAGGACAACCATTACTTTTAGTCACAGTGCAAAAATATATAATTTTGAATATGAAATGCGAGAAACAGTCATTACAATCTTCACAGGGTATGGACTTTCATTAAAACATAAAAGATGATTTAATATGTGAGTAAAGTTTTTGTCACAGCTAAGTAATGATCTTCAAATGGAGTGTCATCAGTGCTAAGCATGGAGGACCTAACATCAAATCAAGTGAAGGATAATCCAAATGTTGTTATACTTTGTCCAGGTTCAAGTTTACAAATATCATTATTTAATCATGTGATATAGATGTCAGGAGCTATGATAGAATTACAAATATTGCTGAAAAGTCTTCTCAGAGTGAGTTTACACCACTGGAGAACAACGATCAAGCTTACTTCACCAAGAACCAAGTATAGTGAGCTTTAATGCTCTGTTAAAATACAAAATACAAAGTACCTACAAATTTCAGCAGAAAGAGTAATACACTTCTCTTTTCCTACATAAAATGAAGATAAACATAGCTACAGGAGAATAAGTGTTTTTTATATGCATCAAAGTTATCTGGGTTTTCTAAAGGGGGAGCAAAATACAGAGAAAGGAGGGGTTTTAAGTTATTACAAATACAAGAAAACAAAATGCCTATAGCACACATGGCCACAACCTGTGAGTGATTTCTTCTCAAATACAAAGAAAAAAACTATTTGGGATTTCAAGGAGTAAACTGAAATATATAGAGAATAATCTTTTTCTTCATTCAAATTCATGAAATAATGAAGTCTATGTGAGGAAATCTTGGTTTCTACAATACATAAAAACCTACTTGGGGTTTTTTCATTTTAAAGCCAAAAGACTTATCTCAAGGATCGACCATTCATGAAAATGGGGTCTGTGTGCCTGCAATGAGAGGTATAGTTGCGACCATTAGAAGATTCAAACTTAGAAAACAAAGAAATACAACATACATGGCAGCCATTGAAGCAGGTTTTCTTTTCTTTTTGAGGAAACATAAAATGCATACAAAGTACAGGGAGAAAGCTTACCCAATCAACCTTTGTTTTGATCTCCAAAAAATCTTCCAGAAGATGCTTTTACAAAGCTTAAAAGAGGCATACATGGTGGCCAGATGAAGAAGGTGACACAAAGAATGAAACAAGTAAGAAAAACAAGAGGGAAAGTTACGGAAGCCATGGCCTGTAAGACCAAAAAATCATTCAAAAAATGAAACTTTACATCCATTTTTTCAAAAGAATGGTTTACCAACATTGTATGGAGAAATTCTATAGGGCAATGCACGAAAAAAAAAGGTCTTTGTTTCTTGCAAATCCGCCATGAAACTTGTAACAAAGCTCCATGAAAACCCTGATGGCGGTGCCAAGCTTCCTCCAGAAGCTTCGTGAAAATGAAATTAAAGTTTCATTTTTTGCTTACTTTTGTTTTAGGGTTCTCATAACCCTAGGTCGACATGCCTTAGTGGCATTTTTATCTAATAATTTAAAACTACAAGGGTGTCGACTAACGTGCATTGAGGGCTAAAACTCATGTCTTATGCCTTAAAATTTTAATAATCTTGCATATGCCATAAATAAAGTCCTTGTGACTTTATAAATATTTCCTTTAACTCTTTTTGGTCGATTCATGTGTTTTCTTTTTTTGCATCATTTTGAAAAATGTAAAAACATGTAACTTAAGTGATGAATTATAAATCACTAAATTATAATGTTACCTTCAAATCCAAAATAAAGCACATAAATATTCCAACGTATATCAAAGAGAGCCATTCAATTCAAGGGTAAGGATTGAAGTTATGATTTGCAAACATCTAGGGGAGGTTATTTACAGTTAGCAAACATGTGCCAAGGTTTTAGGAGCCATTTTGACTAATTTAAAGAGACTGGCTAACATGTGGAGAAAAAATAGGAGTTTTGGTCACTTAATTGAGAGTTCAGTTTCAGTTAAGAGTCCAAATGGGTGGAGTATCATTCAAGGAGAATTTCTAGGCACTTAACTCATTGTTTCTTATAGTTACAACCCTTTTTTGGAGAGATTATCAGTTATGCATGACCATTTGGGTTGCTTTCAAATTCATAACTCCTTATGCATATTTTGAGGAGTTTCTTTTAGTCAGATGCCTAAATTGAGGTAGGTCTTGGAGTTCAAAAACTTGTATAAGTCTTTTTCTCCTCTCATTCTCTTTTCAATTCTTACTAGTTCATCTTATGCTACTTGTAATTTTCAAAGTTTTGGAGTAGAGGTGAACAATTTGCAACTCATTTTTAGTGATCAATACAACATTGCAACACCTTTTTTGAGAGTAATATGAAGTAGTTTTCCTTCTCATTTTTTTGAAATTGTGTACTTAGTGATTGGTGCAATTTTATGTGATTTATTTTTCCTTATGATTGCATCTCATAGTGGTACCTTTATGCAGAGTTATACATATATTTTCAGGTTATAAGTTGTGACAATAATATAATCAGTCTTAAGTTGTGAGAAAAACATCCCTTATCCTACTAGGATAGTGAGTTTTGAGTTGTGCAAAAATAGGTTTTTGTTACTGGTTTTCTTTGTGTTTCCATTTGAGTAGAGTTCATAGCTTTATTTGGTGCATCACCTTTAGGATTAGATTTCATTTACATGTTTTTTCCTCCTTACTCTTTTCTCTACAAAGTCATTATTAAGACGGATTTAGATGAAGTATCGAGGGGATCCAACCCTTTCTCTGGAGGTCCATTCTCACAATAGGTTACCCACAGCCTGGGAATGTTCCCATGTGCCACAAACTTGTTGGGTTGATAGCTTAGCAAAGGGTGTGAGTTTTAGTGATAGCAATTTTTGGCACGCCTGGTGGGACAAAGAACTCTTTTTTAGTCTTAAATTAGAAGTTTCACACTGTTGTTTGGTGTGTGCAGCAGTAGTTATAGTCTTCAAGAGACATTTTCTTAGCATACCTGGTGACTTCAAGCTTTGGTTTAGTAAAATCAATGCATTTTAGCTTATAAAAATAATACAAACCAGAAGTAGCTCTTCTTCTTTTGAGTATTTGCAATTATCCCCACCCAGAAGAAAGGGGAGAGAAATTCAAAAGCCTTAGAACACCATTGTTTATTCAAGAAGAACAGATTCTACTCTTCCTTCTATGAGAATCCATACTGCTTCCCCAGTTCTTATTGGTGTAGGAATCCCATTTACAATGATTCCAGTAGTTATAAATCACCCTTTTGTTGCTTTCGACCAAGGCAACCCATTGAATTTAACCCAACACGATGTCATTCATGTGGCTGCTTTGAAGAGTCTACCATATTTTCATGGTGAATATTAGACTACTCCAATTGAGCATATAAAATATGTTGCAAACCTATGTGTTGTTCATCATGTGATAGAGGAGAATGTTGCACTCAAGTTGTTGGCAGCATCGTTCAAAGGAAAGGCTCTACAATGGTTCAGAGGTCTACCCATCAATTCCATAACAACATGGGACAACTTGGACGACTAGTTATGAAGTTTCTTTAAAGATAAATTAGACCATTTTTCATTGATGGAGCAGTTGTCTACAATCAAGAGGGCCCCTCACAAAGTCATGTTAGACTTCAATCATCATTTTCAAAAATTGGCAGATAGAATTCCACAGACGGTAAGACCCACTACTGATCATGCATTTTTATATTATCTAAGGGCTTTAAATAGCAACATTTCAGGTATGATTAAATATATGGGAGGGGATTCACTTCTAGTTGCTTATGTTGTAGCTATTAGAGTTGAGAACAACCTTATACAGGCTGGTAAAATTGCTCCAAGGCCACCCATGCCAATATATCCTGCAATTCAACCACCAATACCAATGCAATTACCTCCTTTAGCTATTATTCTAGTTGCACCAACATTTCCAACACTTGATACCCAACCCAATAGCCAAGAAAATGCATCCCCAACTTAGTCTCGTGAATTTCAAGAATTTTTGTGCCTATTGCAGACCTTTGGCAATGAGATAGTGAATCTAAAAAAGTGGCAAAATCAAAATTTCAGGCCTTATCAGCTCCCATTTCAATCTAATTACTAGTAAAATTATTCTAGCAGACCACCTTATTAGCCTTATAATCAAGGCCAAATATTCTCTCTTAACTCAAGTCCTTATCAAACTTACAATTCCAATGCTGCTAGCACTTCTAAGGAGCTTGTGTCTATCCAAAAATAAATAGCCTAGGATTATAAGTGGTGTTTTCCATGTTGTCAGCCTCATAATTAGAGTACCCATGTAAATGGGCTGGTTAATCAAGCCTTGATGGTTCAAAATAGTCCAGTAGTGCAGACTAATGTGCCTGTAGAAGCTCCTATACAACAAAAGGAGGAACAAACACATGATTCAACATTCCTAAACTAACAAGGAGAAGAATTTTGTGGTATGAACCAAGCTAGTTCTTCAATTACAACTAACAAACGTAGTAAAAAGAGAGAAATAGATGAAGGAAAATAGTTTGATAAAGTTCAAACAAAGTTGAATCAAGTACCAAACATGAATCAGAGTGCTCTTGGCCCATCAAATGTTTAGAATGCTCAAATTCTGCCAAGAGGACAACCTTTGGTAGGAAAGAAGCATCCCAATTCCTTAGTTCAGACAACTTCTATTAAAGGTGATGTTGTTGCCCCTAAAGGCCAAGTTAATCCAACTACATCTTCTTTTAATATTCTTGAGCACATGAAGAAAATAAATGTACCTATGTCTATATGAGATTCCTTGAGTATCCCTAGCCAAAAAGACCTGCTCCAATCAACTTTATCAAGTTTGAGTATATCTGATGATCCTAGTATAGAAAAAGCAAAGGATGTGCTGACTAATACTACTATCAATGACAAAGAACACCAAGCTGTTAAAGCCAAATGACCTCCTTTTTATGTGTCTTTGATTATAGGAGATCATCTAGTTCACAACTGTATGATTGACTCAGGGACTAGTAGTTTAGTAATTCCCAAACAAATTATTGATAAGTTGGGAATTGAGTATGAGCCACTTGAAAAAGGGGTAGGCAATTAGATGGTACTGCTATTAATCCAGTAGGGGTTATCAAGGGTTTGAGCTTAACCTTACATGCCTGTCCAAAATTTTCATTACCACAAGATATATATGTCATTGAGTTGCCTCTCATTTTTGCTATTTTTTTATCCAAGGATTTCACAACCAAGATAGGTGGTTACCTATCCTCTGATTGGTCTCATATGTTGTTTAGAACCAAGTATGGCACTAGGGTAATTGGAAAATTAGAACCCATAGCCAAAGATCATAATTAACCTTACAATCCACCCCTATTAATGCCAATTTGTTTACAAGTGAACAAGAGAAGCAACCCGTTGTTCAAGAGGGTAATACTCAAACTAAAGGTATACCATATGTTCTCCCTTATGAGTGGGTAGCTCAGGCTCCTGTGATTGGTACATGTGAGCATCTAGAAGAAGTTGATTTTGGTGTTTATATGATGCATGAAACTGGCTCTTTTATTCCTAATATTGAGAAAGACACAGAGCAACATGGAAAACATCAAGATAATGAGGTGTGGGAGCTATATTCTGATGGCTCGAGGAGTAGATTTGGTGTTGGTGGTGGGTGCATACTTGTCTCTCTAAAAGGTGAGAAGTATTATTTAGCCTTCAGATTTTGTTTAAGTTGTACTAGCAATGTTGTTGAATACGAAGCTCTTACCCAAGGCTTGGAATGGGAAAGACAAAAGGGTATAATTTTCCTAAAATTTTATGGGGACAGCGAATTGGTTGTTAATCAAGTGTGAAAACTTAATGTTACAAAGAATGATTTACTTAAGGGTGGGTGCATGAAGTTGGGTTACAATTTTGTGGCTAATTTTTAAAAAAACATCAAAAACTCATAACGCAAGCACATTATAACGCACTCATATTATGTCAATTTAAAAGCAAAAAAAAAAGTGAAAGTGATTCATTTTATGTTGACTGTTATTTTGCTCTGCTCGTGGCCAAAAACTATCATTTTCGTGCTCGCATTCTAGGAGGAGGGATTGAGCAAAAATCTTCAACAAAGGTTGCTATTTCTTTGCAAGGATGACACCATGATGACGAAGAGGTGGGAGAGGTAAGTATTGTTTGCTATTTGTTTTGAATTTCTTAGTTTTAGATTGATTTTGTTAGTTTAAGGTTATATTTGATATATAAATTTTTGAATTTGTAGGAGATGCAAATGAACCCGCAAACCCACAAAATCCTCAACAAGAAGAGCAACCAAATATTGAACAAGAAAATCAACCTCAACAACAACCTCCTCCACCAATCCCTCAACACCCTCCTAGCACTCAACAAAATTAATGAGTGAGATTGAGAGCAAAAAAAATAAAATTGAGGATTTTATTAGTAGGTTGAGTGATCCAAATGGTTCAACCACATAAAGAATGACCCTCGCAAATTCATTGAAAAATATGTTAAAAATGTGGATTCAATTAGCAAACAAATAACTGGATGGCAAGATAGGAGGCAGGCGGCCAGAGCATATTATGTAGATAAACTATCATATAAACAAGTAAAGGATTTAAAAATTACAAAAGGTGATTTGTGTTCATTATTCATTGACCACGCACAAATCAAAATCTTACCCTCAATGCGAAGATGTTTCATATTCATTGGTGTCACCACCAAGAGATTAGGAATCATTTTTATGATAGGTGGTACATGGTCTTTGATGATCGACCGTGCAACAATTGTGAAGTCCCCCAATATTTTCTTAGGAAACTATACAGTGAGTTCATATTGAACAAAATCCCAAATTATTTTGATATGAGGAACTTCCAGGGGAGAGGTGGGGGGTCGGCTTAGGATAGGTCTGATGCACAGCTAGATCCTACATGGCAAGGGAGACAAGCTCTCTCTAGGCCACCTCGTGAGCACGTTGTTATTCCTTCCATCGCGAAGGAGAGTGCTGATGTAGAGACATTGTAGGTGATCAACACTTTGACCCAGAGTGTCATCCATCATACTAGCCCTATTCTACAACGCCATGCAGGAGAGTCTTCGAGTGGTGGCCTTCGAACCCATGTGTGTCAATCTTGCGGGGTGACTTGTTCATATGACCCTACTAGCACTCAAGAGGTTGTTACAGAGGATCTGTGTGTAGCTACGGAGATGGAGAGGGTGGCTAACATTTTGCATGATGCATATGGAATTGATACTCAGGTAAAATTTAGCATGTTCATTGAATTTAATTTATTAAATTTTGATTTTGAAATGCAAGATTAACTAATTTAGTTTTATGATTTTAATAAAATTGCAGGGTCACAGTGTTGAGACTGGATACACTGGTCCTCCACCTACTTATTTCTGCAGTACACCTATCGGCGAGGTATGTAACTAGTAAACAATTATAAATTTATTACATGTTAATAGCATTATTTTATGAATGGTATTTTAATATGTGATTTTGGATGTTGAATAAGGTAATATTGGAGGTTTTGAGGGAACACCTCCCAGTGCTAGTGGATTTACTCAAACCTTCACGCAGGTAATAGAATAAAGAGTCTGACTAATGAATTTTACTTAATAGATTTGTGTAGTTTATATTCACATCATTGGTTATGTTGCATTGCACATCATTCAAAATCAAAGCATTACTTCACATTCCATAACTAATAACTAGATGTTGATAGATGAGAAAATTTCAACTTCAATATATAGTTGTTTAGAAAGTCAACATAAGCAACTTGATGCAAATTCTTCACATGGAGGCATGTGCTTGCAAAGTTGCACCTACATGACAAACTATGGATGCTTGGAAAAAATAAATGAAACCATAATATTTAGTAATCAATAGCATAGACAAGGTAGTTAGTAGTTTCAAAAAATGCCTTGAAGAAATGTGGTCTCATGGCACGATGGAATTCCATTCCATCACCATGAGACCACATTTCTTCGAGGCATTTCTTCAAAATTCTCACCACCTTTTCTATGATACCACATTTTCCATACATGTGCACCAAATCATTTTATCAAACTACTTGTGCTTCCTTACTGCTATGGCTAAAAGCCTAAAATAGGTGCTTTCCAACAAACTATGGATGCTTGGAAAAATATCTATCAAATCATAATAGTAAGCAATAATTTAACATAGAGAAGGAAATGAACTTTTTGAAAAAATTCCTGAAAGAAATGCGTTCTTATGGTGATGGAATGCCATGACGTGCATTTGTTTGTAATGGCATTCCATCACCATGAGACCCCATTTCTTTTGAGGCATTTTTTTAAATAGTTCAAGTTGCCTTCTCTATGCCACCACATTTTGTGTACATGTATATGAAAGCATTTAATCAAATGATTCAACAATTGCTGCTATGGGTAAAACCCTAAAAACACATCCTTTCGAACAAGATATGGATAGGGAAAATAGTAAGCATGATAATCAGAAATATATAGTTTAATAAGTACTCAAAATTTTATTCATTAGATCTCATACACTATAAGTCATGACGTGGATCGCTATTGTAACTTTTTTGTGATTAAATACTGTTTTATTTTATTTTCAGATGTTGGTTGTGGAAACACCTCCAAATGTTACGAGGGCAATGTATATTAGTGTTTCATCCGCTATACAATCCTCGATGGCTCTAACATGGGAGGTATGAGGAAAATTACTAAATTTCAATTTACATTCATTGTTATAGATGTTAGTTCGACTGAAAAATCAAACCAAATTATTGATTCGTAGTCTAATTTCTATTTGGATGGTTTATACAGGGCTTGAGCACGCCTCAGCATCGGCCTGCGAATATTTCCCTCGTGAAGAGTGATCGTGAGATGGCTGTAAGTGATTATTTTTTTAAATATATCATTTTTTAAAATGTAATTTCTATATATTAATGTCTTTACTTCTTAAATTTTAACAATTAAAAATTCTCCAAGAGCTTAACGCTAGTAGGAGGAGCAGCAGGAGCACTCCTCGAGTGCAGTAGAAATGAGTGACAGACCTATCACCATCTAATCAACCAACAAAGGGAAATAGTTTATTTCAAGAGCCTGGAGAGCAATGAATTTTGATTCTAGAGCCCTTTGTTGCATGCCTACATGGCAGTTTTGTACATATTTTGTATTGGATATATTTGACATTCTATGCCTATATGGCATTCTCGTAAGCCTATATGGATATTTTGTACCTATATTTTATACTTATATCGACATATATTGATGTATGCATACATGGCTATTCGGTTAATACAAATCTTTTTTTATCGATGGTGTCCATATTTGCACATTATAAATTCACGGTTCAATAGATATGAGTTACGTGTATTCAAGTGTATACTTAACAACGTACGTGTATTCATTGTGACTTATGTGTGTTCCAATGTATACTTTGCAACTTACGCGTTTTCATGTGTATACCTTGTATTCATGCATATACTTTGTATTAAGTTGTATATACCATGTATTCTTGTGTATACTTTAAGGCATATGTGTTTGTGACTACTTGTGCTTCCCTTATTCACATATACATGCTTGACTTATTCACGTGTATACTTAATAATTGGTTAGCCATAATATTGATCATTGTTGTTGTTCATGGTTTGTCTTGAATAAATTAATTGATTAAAGGTAAACAACTTTATCTAAAAGCAAAAAACACATTTTCAATTGGTATTCTATGAAATGATTGATAAAAGGATTCTAATATAGTTAATCTTTTGATTGGAACAACTCAATTAAGCAAAGTATATGTATAATACTTTTCCTTTTAGATTAGCAATGCATGGAAGTTTCAAAAAGTATTCTTGATATTACAAAAAGATATGTGTTTATACACTTCAATTGTGCACTCACCCTTTGGTTCTTTCAAAGAAAAATCTGCCTGTGCCATTGTTACATTGCACAGGTAAACCAAATTTTGTATTGTGGAGCTATATTAAGCTACCACTCTCAAGACCAATGTAACAATGATATAAAATAATGTTTGAGACTGCAAGAAGACATCAAAATGGCTAGTGTACTAAAAAATTTCTTATGATTTATGAAGAATGCTGATAACTCTACTCAGTTGGCTTATTTTTTCAAAATCATACAAATCGAACCCTAGCATAAATAGACTCTGTATATCAAGCTACAACAATTCAAGTTTCAACGATGAACATTTATGATGCATGTTTCAAATGAAAATCAAGTTTATGGTGGTTTCATTTTTTATATGATGTTATGTGATATTCTAATCCTAATGCATGCTTCTAGGCTGCATATATATTTATATTTTGTTTTTACATGATTTTTGTACCAACGAACCCAAAACAAACCAAACCCCCCTCTAAAAAAATTTGGCCTAATTGACGAATCGAACCCCCGAACCCAAACCCGAACCTCAAAACCTATTCCAACACTCTTCATTTTTCCTGCACAAACTGAATTGACCACCCAATTATGTTGTCTCTTCACTTTACCCACTTTTACTCCCTCAAACATCTCTTTTTCATTCAAAACCCCTATTTTCCCAACTAGGGCATCATGCCATAAAATACTTTTGACCTCCCCTATCCTTGCAGACCTTTTGAACACATCAAACTCCACAACCTCACCCTATTTACAACCTATTATAACTTAGTTTCAAGCAATTTCTTCTTTTCACCTCTTCTAGGCTTGCTTTTAAGGGGCCTCAATTTTGAATTTTGAATAGGGGTAGCGTTAGTAATCTCTTATAATGTCTTTACCAATGCTATTTTCTTATTTATACTCCCTATCCTACTTATATAAGACCCATATCACTGAGACATAGCCTAAACAAAAGATGGAATGGCCTATTTCAACATATTACACTTGAACCCTTAAGGGATCGATCCGATTGCATGTAGCTCAGAGCTATTCCATGTATTTGGGTGTGAAAGAGGGCCATGCCTAGCGTAAAAATACCTATTCTGATGTGTTGGAACAATTCATTTGGTCACAAGATTTGCGTAACAAAAGTTGCACCACTTTGCAACTTTTCATTGCTTCCATTTCACTTTTTCGATCAACTAAAAACTGGACACCACAGGAAAACCACTTCAAGATAACAAAAAATGAGAGAGGTTATTGTAGAGGGTCCCAACACAATCCCATAGGATCAGATGAGAAGTTTCTAAGCATCACGGTATCTAATTAACAACATGATCAAGTTTGTAGCCATTTTGCACTTTGGACCCTTAAGGGATCAATCCGGTTGAACATAGCTCAGAGCGATTCCACATTTTTGGGTGTGAAAGAGGACCATTCCTAGCATAAACATACCTATTTGGATGGGTTGGAATAGTTTTTTTGGTCACACGAGTTGTAGAACAAAAGTTGTACCACTTTGCAACTTTCCACTACTTCCATTTGACACTTTTTCCATCGACTAAAAACTGGACACCATAGGAAAATCACTCCGAGATAACAAAAACTAAGAGAGGTTATTGTAGAGGGGACCAAGATGATCCCATAGGATCAAACAAAAAGTTTCTAAGCATCACAGTATCCAAGTAACATGTTGAAGTTTGCAGCTATTTTGCACTTTGGACCCTTAAGGGATCGATCTAGTTGAATGTAGCTCAGAACGATTCCGCATGTTTGGGTGCAAAAGAGGACCGAAAAATTTCATTTGGTCACACAAGTTGCAGAACGAAAGTTGCACCACTTTGCATATTTCCATTGCTTCCATTTGACACTTTTCCATCAACTGAAAACTGGACACCATAGGAAAACCACTCTAAGATAACAAAAAATAAGAGAGGTTATTGTAGAGAGGCCCAACACAATCCCATAAGATCAGATGAGAAATTTTTAAGCATCATGGCATCTAAGTAACAACATGCTGAAGTTTGCAGCCATTTTGCACTTTAGACCCTTAAGGGATCAATCCAATTGAACATAGCTCAGAGCGATTCCGCGTGTTTGGGTACAAAAGAGGAGCATTCCTAGCGTAAAAATACCTATTCAGACATGTTGGAATGGTTCGTTTGGCCACACAAGTTGCAGAACGAAACTTGCACCACTTTGCAACTTTCCATTGCTTCCATTTGACACTTTTTCCATCAACTGAAAACTGGACACCACAGGAAAACCACTCTAAGATAACAAAAACTGAGAGAGGTTATTGTAGAGGGTCCCAACATGATCCTATAGGATCAGACGATAAGTTTCTAAGTGTCACGGTATTTGAGTAATAGCATGTTGAAGTTTGCAGCCATTTGGCATTTTGGACCCTTAAGGGATCGATCCAGTTGAATGTAGCTCGGATCGATTCCACATGTTTGGGTGTGAAAGAGGACTATTAATAGCATAAAAATACATATTCAAACACATTGGAATAGTTTGTTTGGTCACATGAGTTGCAAAACAAAAGTTGCACCACTTTGCAACTTTCCACTACTTCTATTTAACACTTTTTCCATCAACTGAAAACTAGACACCACAGGAAAACCACTCTGAGATAACAAAAATTGAGAGAGGTTATTGTAGAGGGGCCCAACACAATTCCATAAGATCAGACAAGAAGTTTCTAAGCATCACAATATCCGAGTACCAGCATGCTGAATTTTGCAGCCATTTTTCACTTTAGACCCTTAAGGGATCGATCTGGTTGAATGTAGCTCAGAGCGATTCCGCGTGTTTGGGTGCAAAAGAGGACCATACCTAGTGTAAACATACATATTCGGATGCATTGGAACAATCTGTTTGGTCACACGAGTTGTAGAATGAAAGTTGTGCCACTTTACAACTTTCCACTGCTTGCATTTGACACTTTTTCCATCAACTGAAAACTGGAAACCACAAGAAAACCACTCTGAGAGAACAAAAATCGAGAGAGGTTATTGTAGATGGCCCAAACATGATCCCATAGGTTTAGACAGAGATTTTTTAAGTGTCATGGTATCCTATTAATACCCCGTCAAAGATTGCTACCCTTTTTCTTTTTAGGATTTGATGTTTCATTGAACTATACGGTTCCATCTGGAATTTGGCGGGAAGCAGAGTTAACTCCATTTTAGTTTTGGTTTGGTTGGATTTCAAGTGATTTTTTGCATTTTAGAAGCCAATTATTGAGGGTCAGTTTGTATACCCTATTTTAAGGGTTTTGAGTGCATTAAAATGTCATATTAAGCCTTTCACCCACTATATGCTTCTATAACTCGACGGAAAGGCTTAGTTGTGGTTATAAAACATGTGTGCATAGTTTTTTGCACAAGGGAGGTAAATAGAGGGTTTTTAGGTGATGCCCTAGATGTCAAGTGGTGCATTTTTGAATGGAAAATGGTGGTTTACTACTAGGGTTTGAAGAAATATTTTGGGGTAGCGATATCTCTTGAACTTTTAAGCTTGTGCAAACCTTTTTGAACATTTTTTAGAATTTGGTTGGCTATGGAAAGTTTTGAGTATGGGTTTTCAACAAACCCTTGCCTAACTTATAGTCTCCAAATCTCATCAAATGGGATTATCTTTTACAGAAGGTCATCCAATGGCCAACCAAACATCAATTAAGCTTTAACATAGACCCTAAGAAAAATTCCCAAGAGATCATACTGTGTTTCTTTCTACCATTATTAAGATCTAATAGACCACCTTGCATAAAGGCTACTAAATTAGCCCTATTTACAAAGAGACAAACTTTTAAACAGTAGATCTTCACTCAAACTCCTGAAACAATAGTATGTTATGTGTCAAAACCTCCAATTCCATGATTTGTTTCTAGGTCCAAGACCTCTACACCCCTAATACACCAAACCCTCTATTTCAAGAAAAATACTTGGGGTTTTAATGAAACTCCTATCTCCCACACCTTCCATACCTAAAAAAAGAACCAAACACACTTACCAGACCCTGCACATGGTGAATAATACATTACATGGACAGTCCTTCCCACATTTTCTCAAAACACCACTTGAAACCCTCATTTTCATCATGAAAATACCCTATTGCAGCCCTAGAACATCATCCCAAACACCCAACCTTGACTCCACAACATTATAATCAGGTTAGGAATGTATTTTACAAGTTAGAGGACCCATTCCACAAGTTACAATAGGCACAAAAAGTGGAATGGGTCGAATTACATCATGAAACCCTTCAATCCAAGAACACTGTGAAAGTAGGTAGCAACAGTAAAAAAACAAGATAACCTTCTTGACCCTTCTAAAGTTTGGACCACATCCATTACCTCCACATAAAACTTGACATCCTTGGTCTTCTTGGTTCCAATGCCTTGATATGGTTATGCAAATGAAAATGAAGCAAAGTAATCATCTCCTTCTCTGTTGGCTAGAAGAATGCATGCTTAATGTTTTGATACATGATATCAATGCCTTGATATGGTTATGCAAATGAAAATGAAGCAAAGTAATCATCTCCTTCTTCGTTGGCTAGAAGAATGCATGCTTAATGTTTTGATACATGATATCAACTCCCTCTTTTTCTCTCATGGTTGAATATCAAAATCCAGTATGGTGGGCCTCCAAAGTTCCAATCATCTTTATTCCTCTTCCACCAAATGTTGGCTTGATCCACATGTCTTCCAGCCTAATTGGATTTGTTTTTGAAAGTTGAATTTTCTCCTGAGTCACCAATGTAGCTCTCTCTGCCTTTTCAGACTCTTTCATTGCTACAAATGGTCTCTTGGATTTAATCATCTGTACCATATGGTTGATGTGCTTTGAATCCTTGCATCTAAAGGAAATTTCCTTTACATAAATACTACTAGAGAATTTCAATGTTGCCACTATAGTTGGTATTAAAGCCAATACCTACAACATGAAGAGTGATTCTCATTCCTCTTCTACATTAGAGGGTTCATATCCTTAATCTGACTCTTCCAAATTATTAGAATCAAAATCACTAGTAGAGGCTTTGAAAGTAACTCCACAAAAACCAATCTCTCTAAATGGTATATCAAACTCTAGTTCAAATCTTTTAAATGAGGCTACTCCCATAGCTCTCTTACTCGCTTGACAAATCCTTGAAACTCTATATTGATTTTATTTTTCCTGTCCCTCTCTTGTTATTCTTCCTCAATTTCATCAAGATCATTGATGCAATTGGGGGAGGTCTTGCAACATAGCTAATCACAAATTCAACAACCAACCAGGTATTAGATCATCAAGTTCTCCATTTCACTCTTTCTCAACCAAATCACACTATTCCCTTGTAGCATAGGAAACCCACTAAATCGGGTACAAATTCTCAACCACACACTTCCAATTCACAACCTAACTCAATTAAAGGACCCATTATTGAGACTTTTAACATATCAACATAGCTCCATAAGTTTCTTTGTAACAACTCTTTCAAAACTTGAAATTTCACTCTTTTTAGGCCTCAATTAGGCCACTTTTACAAAGGGTCTATACTCTAAACCTATCCAAAACTTACCAACTCTTGGGGAAGAAATTATAAGGTTTCAAAACTTCAAAATTCACAATCATATCTTATTTATACCATCGTACAATGGGTAAACCACAAAACCCTCTATTGTAGCCTAAACCCTAGGGGTTTATCGAAAATGATAGTCCCAAAGTTAACCACAACCTAAAAATTACTCAAACAAGTTTTTGATACCCTGCACAAGCTCAAACAATCATAAAATAACACTTCCCTACACAAAAACATAATTTGACTCTTCAAAACAACCATTTTTCTTAAAGAAAACTCGCTTTTACACACATGGGTTTCACACCCATCTCACTTTCAGACCTCCCCAACACTAAAAAATAATTCCCACACCTTAATAATGTTAGTGCAGACCCATTCCTTAAGTTACAGAGGCTACAAAAAGAGGAATGGGTCAAAAAGCCATTTTTGTTGACTCAAAACCTTCAAATGTACAAGTTCAGGCCGGTTTTAGTAAATTGATGATAAAATGCACAAAACGTTATGGAAAACCTTCTAAATGGATTCAAAAAGAAAGGTAACTCCATATAATATGAAAATATCAAAAAATATGAATCAAATAATTGAAATACAGGTTGTACAATTTGTTGCTACAGCTGAAAATACAGAAAATTATGGAAAATTCTGAGTCTTTATTGTTTTTGCTTCTTCAAATCATAAAATCCAACCTTCAATTCCAGTTCTCCATGTTTTAAACTCTTTCCCAACAATTAAAAATTTATTCACCTTCCTAACTGACCTTTGAACTAGTTTGACTCTTCACATTCCCTCCATAATGCAAATTTTGCAATTTTACAATGTTTGAGTTTGCAAATTTTGCACAATTTTGCAATTTTTAAACATTTTGCACTTTTTGAAAAACCCAACCTCCTAAACACCTAATACAGCTCAAATATTACTAAATACATAATATAATAGCCTCATAGACCTTATTTTAATACAAAACTCAAAATCCTATATTCTACTCCTTATTTTCCTTGATGAACAAAACCTATTGAATGGTGCTCCTGCACCAATCATACATTGGCCTTCTTTCCCCTCCTAAATTTTGGACCACATCCATTTCCTCCACATAAAACTAGACATCCTTGGTCTTCTTAGTTTTCATGTCTTGATATTCTTATGCAAATGAAAATGAAACAAAGTAATCATCTCCTTCTCCACTGGTTGGAAGAATGCATGCTTAATGTTTTGATACATGATATCAGCTCTCTCATCTACTCTCATGGTTGAATACCGAAATCTAGTATGGCGGGCCTCTAGAGTTCCAGTCATCTTTCTTCCTCTTCCACCAAATTCTGGCCTGATCCACACGTCTTCCAGCCTAATTGACTTTGTTTTTGTAAGCAAAAGTTTCTCCTGAGTCACTAGTGTAGCTCTCTCTGCCTTTTCAGACTCTTTCATTGCTACAGATCATCTCTGGGATTTAATCATTTTTACCGCATGGTTGATGTGCTCTAAATCATTGCATCTAAAGGAAATTTCCTCAACATAAATACTACTAGAGAATTTCAATGTTGCCATCGTCGTTGGTATTAAAGCTGGTACCTGCAACATTGAAAATTATCCTTATATAATAATTCCCTCCATCTTGTTGGCTTGTAACACTCTTGACGGTGGCTACATGAAATCTGATTTTGATTCCTCTTCTACATTAGAGGGAACTCATATATCCTTATTCTGACTCTTCTGAATTATCAGAATCATAATCACTAGCTTCCATATTCAAAAATTCCCAACCACCATCTTCAATAAATTGGCCACCTATTCAAGTTCATTATGCTTTGATAATACTTTGTATCCATGGAGTTCAACCATTCCTTCATGCCATAAAGTGAAGATTGAGGAATGCCATCAATGCAAAGTACATCCCACTTGAAGTTTTTAAAAATAATAGCCATATCAAATTCCTTTTGCCCAAGTCATACTCTCTCAAGGTTAACAATCTCAATCTTGAACTAATAGTGATTACTAAGAAAGGTAATTCCACCAACTCTATCAAACAGTTTACTATAGGAACAATAAAAGTAGAGGATTTGAAAGGAACTCCATGAAAAAAAAGCTCTCTAAATGGTATATCAAACTCTTAGACCTCATTCTTGCACATTTACAACCAAATTCAAAGATTTTCCTTCAAAAGGCTACAAATTCAAATATTGGCAATTTTGTAGCAAGAATGCAGTTTTTTGCACATTTGACCACCAAGACTCAAAAAATAACCCTAATACACCTTAAATGGTCTTGATTGACCTTATTTAGCATAAATAAACACAAAAAATATTAATCCAATCTATTGACCACCTATCAACCTTCAAAAAGTGAAATTTTTCAACTAGGAGACTAGGTGCTCCTGCACCAAAATTACATTGTGTTTGAGCCTTCAAGAGGCTTTAAATCTAGCCTTTACAAATGATTCTACATCTTTCCAATCATGCCTAACTTTTGAGCTTGTAACTAACATGACTTATTACATTATAAATCAATTGACCATGTAATATGGCCTTATTCAATTGACAATTTACTTAAAACATAATTTACTAACTTAAAATAATTCTCCCACACTCCCACTCTCCTACTCTCTCTCCCACTCTCTCACACCCTCTCCCACCTTCTCCCAATCTCTCCCACCCTCTAAAACCCACTTCCACCCTCTCCCACTCTCTCCCGCTCTCTCCCTCCCTATCTCCCACTCTCCCACTCTCTCTCCCACTCTCTCCTACTCTCTCCCACTCTCTCTCACTCTCTCCTCCCTATCTCCCACTCTCCCA
>VDFB02000007.1:213217673-213229039 GCA_007258455.2 Sequoia sempervirens | reverse complement strand
ATAAATCACTTAATTATGATGTTACCTTCAAATGAAAAATAAACCACATAAATATTCCAACGTATATAAAGAGAACCATTCAATTCAAGGGATAAGGATTGAAGTTATGATTTGCAAACATCTAGGGGAGGTTATTTGTAGTTAGCAATCATGTGCAAAGGGTTTATGAGCTATTTTGACTAATTTGAAGAGATTGGAAAACATGTGGAGAAAAAATAGGATTTTTGGTCACTTAATTGAGAGTTTAGTTTCAGTTAAGAGTCCAAATGGGTGGAGTATCAGTCAAGGAGAATTTTTAGGCACTCAACTCATGGTTTCTTGCAGTTACAACCCTTTTTTGGAGAGATTTTTAGTTATTCACGACCCTTTGGCTTGTTTTCAAATTCAGAACTCCTTATGTATATTTTGAGGAGTTTCTTTCAGTCAGATGCCTAATTTTATGGAGATCTTGGAGTTTGAAAACTTGTATAAATCTTTTTCTCCTCTCATTCTCTTTTCAGTTCTTACTAGTTCATCTTATGCTACTTTTAATTTTCAGAGTTCTGGAGTAGAGGTGAAGAGTTTGCAACTCATTTTCAATGATCAATACAACTTTGCAACACCTTTTTTGAGAGTAATATGAAGTAGTTTTCCTTCTCATTTTTTTGAAATTGTGTACTTAGTGATTGGTGCAATTTCATGTGATTTCTTTTTCCTTATGATTGCATCTCATAGTGGTACCTTTATGCAAAATTATACATATATTTGCAGGTTATAAGTTGTGCCAATAATATAATCAGTATTAAGTTGTGAGAAAAACATCCCTTCTCGTACTAGGATAGTGAGTATTTAGCCTTCTTATAAATTGTTAATGCAAAGTTTATGAGTTTTGAGTTGTGCAAAAATAGATTTTTATTACTGGTTTTCTGTGTGTTTCCATTTGAGTAGAGTTCATAGATTTATTTGGTGCATCACCTTTAGGATTAGATTTCATTTACATGTTTTTTCCTCCTTAATATTTTCTCTGCAAAGTCATTAGTAAGACTAATTTAGGTGAAGTATCGAGGGGAGCTAGCCCTTTCTCTGGAGGTCCATTCTCACAACATTTACCCACAGCTTGGGAATGTTCTTATGTGTCACAAACTTATTGGGTTGATAGCTTAGCAAAGGGTGCAAGTTTTAGTGACAATAGTAACTCTGGTAGCTCTGTAACTAGAGTGATGGCCTCTATTTCCTCTGCAACTTTACGCTTCTGATGCTTTTGACACTTTTCACGTATTCATTTTCAATGGAAGAGTGTTACATGACGAAACTGTGAAGTTTGACCGCGAACAATCTAGTTGTGAGAAATGCACATGAATTGTTGCACATGCATAATTCCAATGGTATCAACCCTCTCAACTAGCTTTCGAAGGCTATCAACTATACAAGGTGGAATTTGAGTGTCTATGCCTATCAAATTGTTTGCATCAACCCTCTAGATACACTTAATGCAAATCTATGTCAGTCATTTTGATGAAATCATGAATTAAGGCCAATTTGGTCTTGAATTTAGTTTGAATAAATTGCATTCTGAAAAAAATTCTTGTTAACTGCAAACACGGCTATGTTCTAAAATTTTTTGGAGAGCAAAAGTGACTCTTGGTGAGGCTAAAAATAGCCTGTCGGGGAACAATTTTCACGAAAAAAATTCGAGACATGGGTTTTGTAGAGAAATGATTTAAGCAAACCCACAACATCAAAAATTCAAAAAAAAGCCTCTTTCCTTGGCATGCAATAGCTTTTCAGTTGAGTAGCAGTAGGGGCTATAGGGTTTCCAGAAGCAACTTTTAACAAGAAAAATTGAAACATGGGTTTTGTACAAAAGATGTTTCTAAGCCAACCTAGATCCTTAGTTTTTCAAAATATTGAATTTTCCTCTACTGTGCAAAGGTATTTACAAAAAAAAAAAGAAAGCTTCAAAAATGAAAGCTGAGGAAAATTTTCCTAAAAAATTCTTATACATGGGTTTTGTAGAGAAATTCATGCACAACACACCTAGATGATCAGAACTGTGAAAAGGTCGCCATATACTTGGATGTGTGAGAGAAAACCTAAGACAAGGATAAAAGAAATAAGAGAGAAAAGATAGAAGTTGTATTCTACCTCTACCTATCCTTGAATGAAGTTTGATGAACAATTTGAAGTCGTATCTGCAAAGAACTCTAAAAAATAACACCCTGGCGCCTTCAAATTTAGCTCACACAAGAGATCACCTATTTACACTCAACCTACTGTGAAGAGAAATGGACGCCTCTATGTATATTTAAAGAATTTTGAGGGTTTAGGCATCACATTCAGGAGATAATCCTAAATTTAAAACGAAATATTATGATTGGACCCCACTTCATTAAACAAAAATAGACTTTGAGATAGAAATGGGCACCACCTCTTTATATTTTAGTTTAATTCAACATGCAAAACTAACATTGAGTCTCAGAATAGGCACCACCTTTAAAATATTGAAGAAATAGGTCTTTTGCAAGCAAAAATTGATAGATGAAAATGAATATTTTAATATTATTTTATTTAGTTAATTGAGCTCCACCATTCCAGGTCAGCTTGAAAATGCATGTTGATTCCAAAAATTCAAACTTTGACTTTCCAGGTGCCCTCCTTCAAAACTTGAGATTTTTAGCTAAATTCCTATTTTTAAGCTGCTTGAAAATATCACCACAGCCTCTATTGAACTTTGATTTCTGGATGCTCGATTGATGCTAGAGCTGAGCTAACACATCCACTGCATAGCTAGAACAAGTCTGATGACATGTCCCTAGGAGCTACGAAAGCTAAAAACTGAGTCTAATGCCTCATGTAACGCCCCGCTGTGTGAACCCCAAAGGACAACAAAATACCACTTTTTTTTTTTGAAAGTGAAACATTACATAAGGTGAATATGTACAAACATTAAAAATATGATCAAAATATATGTTATGTGATAAGACCTAACTAGTCCCACGGGGTTATAGGGTTGCATTACACGTAAACATCCCCAACCAAAACATTGTTAAAGATAATGCCCACAAGTTAACAATAGAAGCATACATTCACAAGATAACATAATCATACATCCATCCATGATCAATAGCGATGAAAAGATACATCCATCATTCTATTACATTTCAATTCATAGTTTAATATTACAATTGTGGAGCATATTTCCACAGATACAACACATCATGAAAACATTAATATAGTACATAATGCTTCCCTTATAACAACAGAAAGAGTACATCAAGTACAAGAATATTACATTAAAGGAGAATAAGGTACAAAGTGAGGGATAGTCTTCAACAATGAGAAACTTTGGAAACTATGCATCTGCTTCTGCATCACGAACACAACCTAGGAACCCAATGGGGTGCGTAGCATGTTCCACCCAACTGTGTGGACCCTAAGGTCCACCCCCCGTGCTAGGAGATGACAAGAAAGACCCATGACCAAGACAAAAAAATAGAACAATCACAAGACCAAACCACAAGGTCAACCCAAAACAAAACATACAACAATCTCAACGACCACATACAAGGTGACTGCTTCCAGAGGCATGCAAAGGAAAAGCAAGGGACTCTATGACACCAATATCCTTATACTCCCAACTAAAGGGTATGCAAATATTTGGGTTCCCAAAGAAACTCACATCAAGGCTTGACTTATAAACTCGTCAACATGGAAAATAAATGAATGTAGAATTTAATCAATCAGGAGAATACAAGAAATCAATCTTTAACCTCTCAAAACCATTCCATGTAACGAAACTTAAAGCACATTTCATACTCCACTTGTTTAAACATTCCTTTTCAAATTGATAAATTAACTTAATAAAAACATGAAAGGGTTAACCATTGACTCACTCAAACGGGAACATAATCCAATCTTACTAACGATAGTGTAAAACATAATTAAATGATCAACTATAATTAAATGCATTTTCATCATAATATCTTTTAAAAAGAATAAGCACTATGAGAACCTAAAATATGTAACCCATTGGATTTTTCTTAATTTAAAATCCTTAACTTATACATTTGATTACCTCAAAATAATTAATATTTAAATATAACCTATACGTTTGTTACTTCAAAATAATACATTTAATTAAAATGTAGTATATTGGTTTACTTCAAATAAATCAATTTAATCAAAATATAACTTATACATTTATTACTTCAAAATAACAAATTTAATTAAAATGTAGTATATTGGTTTACTTCAAATAAATCAATTTAATCAAAATCTAGCATTTACATTTGTTGACTTCAACTAAATAAATCTAATTTAAATCCAACACACATGTATTGAATCACCAATCTAATAGTGAAGGAATTTGTAAATAACTTTAACTTTAAATATCTTTAAAATAAATCTAATTTTTAAATGCACTTGAAATAAATCTAATTTTAAATATACTAAAAATAAATAAATTACCGTAGCTTACAAGATAATGAAATTACCCTTATCTAATTTTTAAACACATTTGAAAATAGATTTAACTTTATATATACTTGAAAATAAATATAGTTTTAAATACATTTGAAAATAAATCTAATTTTGAATATATTTAAAAAAAAATTATGATTACAGTAACTTAAAGATAATGAAATTGCCCATATTTAATTTGTTTTTTAAATACACTTGAAAATAAATCTAATTTTAAATATACTTGAAAATAAATCTAGTTTTTAAATACATTTGAAATAAATCTAATTTTAAATATACTTAAAAATAAATTACTGTAGTAACTTATCCATATCTAATTTTTAAATACACTTGAAAATAAATGAATCAAATAAACTATCCTCATTGAATATTTATTGTTTCTTAACAAACGGGTACTAAGCAAATTAATTACATGCTTATTTCACATAAGATAGTAAATACCCAACTTCTAGTTCCTCTTATTAACTGACATTAAAATATAAACCTAGTTAATTTACCAACGGCCTCTACCCCCTCCCAATTATTGAGAATGTATAATCAATTCCCTTTAAATTTCATAATAAAAATAACTATTTGACTTCCTAATATATCTATCTATATTTAATCTTAAAACCTAATTATTCCACTTGCTTTTATTATATTTAAGATTCACCCTTCAATCTAATTTATCTTTAATAAATAAATCCTATAATAAAATTATATATAATAACTTTAATCTTAAAGATATAATCTAAATAATCTTTATATAAATGTAAGTAGTCTTCAAAAGAGAAGTACACGTATATAGATTGAATTCAAGGTATGCATTAAAGTAGTTTTAAATCTAAAAAGTAACATTTATATCATGGTTTCCAAATTAAAATAAATAAAAACATAATACATGCCCCCTTAATGATTTTTCTTAATCAAACATATAGCCTACTATGAAAGCCCTATTTTTATTTCTTGACATTTTAAAATTACTATAATTACTTTATTAAGCCTTTATTTCACTTTTGTTAATTTAATTGAATGCAAGGGTACTTTTTATTGTTTATTTGGGCAATTGTATTATAACAATGTAACTGTAAATGCGTCCATTATAAGGATCTTGATCGTAATTTTTTCAAATTATGTTTTAAATCTTACTATTAGTATCAAAAATTTGGCCGTAATTTTCATTTTCATATATATAATCTAAAACCCACAATAAATATTAAAAGCTTGGCCCTTGATCGTAATTTTTAGAAATTATGTTTTAAATCCTATGAGTACTATCAAAACTTTGACCGTAATTTTTCATTTTCATAAATATAAATCTAAAACCCGCAATAAATATTAAAAGCTTGGCTATAATTTTATTTCCTACCAAAATTATCTATCATTGACTAAACTCATGCTATTAATGCTTCCACACAAAAATTAAGCGGCTTATCAAATTTACCAAGGTGAATCACATTAAACAATTAAATTTAATTTAGAGACTCATTTAAAGGCACTACACCCAACAAGATAGTAGCAAACGTAGCAACAGAGTTTAAATGAAACTATATCCAGACAATTAAACAAAATAAACAAGAGTAAAGCGAATCTAACCTGGATTCAATAATTGCAATTAGAAAGGGAGAGTTGAGTTATTTCTAAATCCTCTTAGCTGCAAAACTTCTACCTTTTTACTAGCACACCATTCACCCATTCTCCCATGATCCCCTTTTACCCCAAAATAAATTAAAGAGGGCTTTAGAGTTTTTTCCTCGATATCCAAGGAGACAGGTGGTAACTTCTAAAATATTTCCCGTCCCCGAGAGTACACCCAACAAAATGTTTTACCCCATTTAACCATGGTAAATTTTTTGCGTTTAGAAAAAAATATAAACCTACCACCACCAGGTTTTCAATTTAATAATTTTTCATTTGTTATGGTTAATTTCACCTTCATTTTTTATTAATATTTTATCGGGTAAATATAACATCACATTATTAAATTAAATTTATCATTTCGAGAATACTTTTAAATATATATATATATATTAAAATTTATCGAATGAAGTAATTAACTATATATATATATATATATAATTTACCAAATGTAGTAATTAACAAAATATTTATTTTTGAATAAATCGTTGATAACAATTAAATAAATAATATTATTTAATTAAATAAACAATATTGTTTAATTGCTAACTAAAATTTTAACGAAGTTGCAATTAAAATATTATTCTATTTATAATTAAGAAAATCAACAATTAGAATAATATTCTTTTAAATCTACAAACATAATTTAAAATTTTCAAACTAATTTAATATTTAATTAAATTCTTGGTAATCACTTTACTAATTAAATTTAATTCTTAATTAAATTAATTTCAACAATAATAGTGACCATCATTAAATTAAATTAACTAATTAACAATTATGATAATGCGCGTTAGAATCAAACAATTAACACATTAAAAATCAAAACTTAGAACGAACGACATAAAATAAAACGATACCAAACAAAATGCAATACTGATGAACAACATCATCAAACAACACACACTTACTGGGTATGTGCAGGATCATGATGGGCCAAAAAGTGGCAATGGGGAAAAAATTACGTTTTTCATTGACCCAAAAAGGCGAAAATGCCAAGTTGTCTTCTTTGTGGCTTGGGTGTCAGTACATTGCTCCAAAGTAATGCCCAAACCAAGATTTCCAAATCAGACAAATCGGATATCCGATTTGAGGCAAATATATATATATATATATATGGGGCCTGTTAAAATCATTTTACACTTTCACAGGCCACAGGTGCACAGTGAGGAGGTTTTTCACATAAGAGATATCCGATTTATTGTCGAGATCCATTTTGAAAGGTTAGATTTTGGCTTTTTCTTTGCTTTGATCGAATTTTGAATTAGATTTGTATAATTTTAGTTAGTTTTTTATGGATTTTTTTTTCAAAATAGGGTTTTTGATTGAATTTTTATGAAAAACTTGAGTTTAGAATGGATTTTGATTAAAGATGGATGTTTTTTATGGATTTTGATTTAAAAATAGTTTTGTTTATGTATTTGTATTAAAAACTAGAAAATTTTATAGATTTTTGTTAAAAAGTAGGGTTTTTTTGGATTTTTTAAAAAAAGTAGGGTATTTTTACAATATTTTCATTTATATTGTCTAATTTCAATTAGATTAATTAGTTTTTAACTTTAATCAGGCATTATGGCTGCTGAGAATTAAAATGCACAAATTCCAAACGATCCACCAGCTGAGAATGAAAATGCACAAATTCTAAACAATCCACTAGCTGAGAATGAAAATGCACAAATGCCAAACGCTCCACCACCTTCGCAGCCATCAATTGAAGACTTAATTGGTGAAAAATTGCAGCAATTGAGGGGCATTTCTGAAGTTTATATGAGAATCCCTTGATTATCCAAGATGTCAAACACATTGAAGGAAAAAATTAAACATATAGAAACCCTCTCCACCCAACATAATGCCTTAAATTCATGGTGAGAAGACATGAGGGAATATTATTCATGTGGATTGTCTTATGATGATGTGAAAGATCTCAAAATAACCAAAGCCCAAATAGCTTCTTTATTTGTTAACCCCCACACTGGTTTGTCAGTTAATGTTAATGTTGCCTAATTTTCACCCATGGGCTCAATCAAGCAGGATAAATCATGTGACAGAGATTAGAGAAGGCCAAATGGAGCATTCACACAAGGGAAAAAGTCATGAATCTGATGCTAGGTTGCAGGGGACTCAGCTTGGAAGCCTGCCTTGTTCAAGTTCGGCATGAAAATCCTCTAAGGAGAAAGTCGGCAAGACCTTCTAGATGTCTTTCCGACTAGCAGGGGTTCCATCAAGTCTAAATGTTTCACATTGGGATTCTATCGGCATGAGATTATCAAGGTCTCCCTGACCCATAATGAATTTGGTTAAATATGCTTCTGTGTTGTGTATCGGCAAGACCCCAGGAATGCCACAATGAGTGGAATTCACCTGCAGGTTCCTATCGGCAAGACTTCGATCATCGTCCCGGCGACAAAAGGATATGCATATCGGCGGGACTTTTTCTTCGGGGTAGGGTCTCGGTGACTTCTTGAAGTCTCACCAAAAGGATGCCTTCGACATATGTCGCCCTGAGGTCTCACCGATGTGGCAATGTCTCCTCGACTGAGGAGAGGGTGGACTCATTGTTGAAACATATGTAGCTCGTTATGACTCTTGCCGACAATAATGAGTCATGCCGATAAGTTGCAGAATGATATAATCACATCGAGGAGACACAATGAGTGTCTCACCGACATGTAATTCTGACTAAGAGATCCTTTGACCATCGGCAGTCTCATGTGGTGTATGGCTAGCCAATCAGGGGGGGATAAAGGAAAGCCATGGCTATCTAACCAGCAAAAGAAGATCAACAGAATGTAAATCGACGCGTATCTGTTCTAAGCTCAGGAGCATTCAAAGTGCTCGGCTGAGGAGGTTCAAGGATAGACACGAGGATCATAAATGAATGTGGTAGCTGCAAAAGATCTGAAGGCTTCTCCGAGGGATATCTCTTCACCAACATGGACACGTAGGGGGCAGCATTAAATTCAAATCAAAAGATCTAAAGAAAAATTTATCTTGAGGCCTGATATTTTGTAAGCCCTAAGGGGCCGACACAGTTTGATATATAAGGCATTTTTTTTGCCTTTTTGTAGTTAGTTCAGATTATATACTCAAAAGAGTTAATGATTTTTATCAATCCTTTCTCGACTAAATGTATGTTTTGTAACTCAACTGGAATCTAGAATACAACATAGAGTCTACCTTGGAAGCTGGTGTTCATGTTTGTACTACTCTCATTTCTATATCTTTCTTTTGATTATGCAAGTCTTTAACTGTGTTTTATAAATCTGCACTCACACCTTAAAGCTGTGAAATTTATCTTTCCATCCTAAGATGTGTATGTGGATCGAGTCTGTTAAGATTGATGCATAGGTCTAAAAGAAGTTTTTTTTGAGTATGTGAAAGAGTTACATTTAAGTTTTCCCAGTGTATTTTATTCTTGTTTCATTTTATGATTTCTTATCAATACGGTGTATCACCATAGTTTAGTTTCATTTGTATGCATTCCCTCTCCCTATATCCTCACAGAATTGCTAGTTTAGGTGATATCCAAAGGAAGCCAGCCTTCTCCAGAGGTTCACTCCAATATTAGGTGACCCACAGCCTTGGAGTGAACCCATATTTCACCAGAAAGCCTAGTTTCATAACTTCGCATAGGGTGCATTTCTAGGTGACAACAGTTTCTGGCATGCCCGGTGGGACCAAAAATAGATTGAACTGCTAGTTTAGTATGCAACCAGTGAATTCTAGACTTTATAGAAGTCCTTTGGCATACTTGGCTACTCCACAAGGAGGAAGAACTCTAGAAACCAACGCCTTCTACAGTTTATGAAAAAAGTTCAAACAAGAAGCAGCTTAGGCCCTTTCGAATATCTGCAGCTATCACCACCAAGAAGACCAGGCAGAGCAACAAAGAGGAAAGAAACAACAATTGTTTATTATAGAAAAACTCAGTCCACTCCTCCATCTGTAGGGTCTCATTTTGCTGCACCAACAAATCCACTTCAGATACCTCCTATGGCTACTCCAAGGAATCAACCCTTCATTGCTTTCAATGGAGGGAGTCCTTTGAATTTGGCATAGCACAACAACATCCCGATGGCAGCCCTGAAGAGTCTTCCAACTTTCACAAGGGAAGACCAAGCTACTCCCATTGAACATATGAAAGATGTGGCTTCGTTATGTAGAGTCCATCATATAACTCAAGAGGATGTTGCAGTAAGATTACTAGCTGCTTCACTGAGAGGGAGAGTTGTACAATGGTATAGGGGCTTAGCAGTAGGTTCAATTGCAACTTGGGACAAATTTGGAGACAAGTTGCACAAGCAATTTCAAGACAGGTCTGATAACTTGTCTCTATTAGAACAATTAACCACAATCAAGAGGACTCCACAAGAGTAGATGAATGACTTCAACTTCAGATTCCAAAGAACCTGGGATAGAATCCCTACAATAGTGAGGCCACCTCCAGAGTATGCATTTTTGTACTTCTTGAAGGCTCTTAACAGCGACATAGTTGTTATGATACAATCAATGGGAGGGGTTTCTCTACCAGACGCCTTTGAAATAGCCATTAGGGATGAAAACAACTTAATACAAGCTGGTAAACTTGCTCCTAGGCCACCAATGCTCGTATTCCCAGAGATTCATGCAAATATTCCCTTGCAGATACCTCCTTTTGCACCCTTGCCATCTGTTCCAACTGCTGTATCACAAGAAAATACTGCTTCAAGTTCTCCAAATGAGTTGCAGGAGATCAAAGTCTATTGCAGTACTTTGGTAACAAACTTGTTAGTTTAGAAAAGTAGCAATCTTATAGTAGGCCTTACCAACAGCAAAATCCAGGTCAGCAACAAGCATATCAAGGAAGTAGGCAAGTCTACCAGGGCAATTATCAGGGCCCAAGATAGAATGTGAACACAAGACCTTTTCAGGCCTATGCTCCAGCCCCTGTTAGTGTGACCAAGGAGCTGGTTCCTATCCAAAACAACTTAGTAGCAGACTATGAGTGGTGTTACCCTTGTAACCAACCCCATAATCAAGCTACTTGTTCAAATGGACTCATCAATTAGGCACTGATGGTGCAGAATACCTCGAGTTCATAGTAGCATGCACTTAATGATCCAACTCCACAACACCAGGATCAACTTAGCAATGATGCCACCCTACTTAATTGGCAAGGTCAAGAGTTCTATGGACTGAATGAAGATAGTTCTCCAGTTGTAGCTAACACCAGGGCAAAGAAAAGGGCTTTTGAGCTTGGTCAAGTGGCTGACAAAGGAAAGGCAGTTGCTGCAGAACCATCTACATCTCGA
>VDFB02000007.1:213200629-213217573 GCA_007258455.2 Sequoia sempervirens | reverse complement strand
TGGTCTTTTTGAGGGTGGCGCCTCATTAAGGATTATTTTATATTTTATCCAAAGTCAAATCAAGATATAAGGTGGGCGCATTTATTAAAGTATTGAATTTATTTTAAAAGTGAATATTCAACTTGAAGGAAAAGGACGCCATCTTTGAGGAGATTAGGGTTTTTGACTTTGAGAGGAGTTTAGGGTTTCGAGAAGTCAACCTGAAATTATAAAAGGAAGACTTGGATCATCATTTTGGTATCTTTTATCTACAGGAATGTTATGCTGCCGGATTGGCTTTGGGATTGCTTCGAGGAATGAAGGCCTCCTAGCTTGGGCATTGCTTCTCGCTTGAAAAACAGCGACTAGTGGTGATTTAAGATAGATTTGTGAGTTTGCATTTAGTTTTGAGCATTGTTTCAGCTTGTGCATTATTAGATCTGTTTTGCATATTAGTGGGTTTCAGCATTTTGCATTTTAAGCTACAGCAGATCCGTGTTTTCATTTGTAAATAAAAAAACAAAAATAATCTCGTTCTGGGTATTGTGTCATTGCATCTTATTGGTAAGGGCGCCCCTTCATGAATATTTGCAGATTTTAATACGAAGCTTATGATTTTATAATGCAAATCCGTCATTCCTTGCAGGCCGAACTTTCTAGAGTGCATTGGGATTCGTGTCAGTAATTAATAACCATTTTTAGATGCCATTTCTTATTACTAAGTTAGGCGCCATCATTTTGAGGGTCTATTGCATCAGATTTGAGATCATTTGGGTGAGAAATGAGAGAGTTATGAGCATATGAGTAAATTCATAGGTTGCTGGTTTTATGACAAAAAATGCAGATTTGTATGATAGTTTAAGAAATCTGCATCTTCCTTATCTGGTTGGTGTTGAGATTTCGTTGTATACTTTGCAGAAGCTTCCTTGTTGAATGCATCATTTGAAAGAGCATCTTAAGTCTTGATATTGCAGGCAATGACATCTTTGTAAGCTGGCAGTAGTACTGACCAGTTGTTCTTATTATTGCTCATTGTTATTGTAATACTTATTCTTCCTTCAGTTCTTGTTGTAATAGATAAATCTCCGCCCTATGGTAGCTACTCTCCCATTCTAGGTTAGCAAGCACATTCTGGGTGTTGAGTGTTTTCAGCTTTCAGCATTTCTCTTTCAAGCATTGTTATTGTAATCACTCCGTCATATGGTCGCCCCTCACTCCGCATTGGATTGGGTAGCACATATGGCGTTGAGTTCCTTTAGGTATTTAGAGTACCCAAATCACTCGACCATATGCTGCGCCGGCCATTCTTGGTTAAGAGTTGCTTTTCATAGCGGTTTGATTGATCTCACCGACCAATGCTCACACCTTGCCCACATCGGGATCATGGTGTACATCTTGGTTAGGTTAGCCCCGATCGTTTTGGATCATCTAATATAGCGGTGCTATGATTTAATCGAAAAATTTGGCTGCCGGAATATTTGGACGTGCTAGATGTTGTACATAGCCAATTAACCCCTTATGCTCCTTCTTCAACTTCTTATATTTTTCTCCTTTTCGAAGCAATCTATCCTTCAATGCCTGGAAGGAGTTTTCAGCTTCCTCAATCACCTGTGCTCCTGCAAGATGTCCAAGTTCAACTGTAGTGACCGTGTAATTCTCACGCATTGCTTCATCTCGATCACATTCTTCCCTTGGTACTGCAACATGAAGAGTGCGTGAACCAGACTCGTCTGTTTCAATCCTGGAGTATTTTCTGGTTCTTTTCTTCTTCGGTGACCCACTTGTTTTGTTAAGGAGCTCCTCTATCTCTATTGTTGGGTCGATGTCATCCTCTTGATCTCTTCTTATCGCATTCATGAGCCAATTTGGAACAGCCTACTGAGTGTTGCAGACAACAAGTGGTTGCTCCTCCGTTGCTTCTACTTCATGAACTTCTTCTCTAATAACAACATTTTGCTGGGGCTCTTTCGTCTCCATGTGTTGTATATCTTCCTCCAACTGTAATACATCCTCCTCCAAACCTTGGGCTTCAGGCTCCGTAGAATTCTCATCTTCAAAGGCTGCCTCGATCACATGCTCCAATTGAGTGTCAGTTCCTGTTTCTTCTTCCTCATCCTCCAACTGGCCCTCACTCCTGGGAGCATTAGCACTCTGACTATCCGGCCCCCCAGGCAATGGCTGAGTGACCTCCTCCATTTCTTGCCTTTGACTCACAAATAATGAAACTTCTTGGACGCTTGAAGAGTGAGTCAGCAGCTGTGTAGGTGATGCTTCTTCTGTTCTCTGAGGCTCTGGCTGAACTGGGGTCTTCTTCCGTGTCTTTGTAGTTTGCACGGCCTGTTTTCTCTTCCTTGATGTAGGTGGCCTCTAATCTCCCATGAGGTTGTATGTGAGAGGGATTGATTTGCTCTTGAGCCTGTGAACATGTCTTTCAACCCAGCTTCTTGTCAATGTTAAGATTGGTATAGACAATGTGTCCAAGTCCGCAATCTCTGGCTCCGACCAATCAAGTGGTGGGACCGACGTGTCCTTTACTAACTCATAATCCAGGTGAATAATGTTGGCATCCTCATCCACTTGGTCCGGAAACTGAATAACGTCACATTCTCTGATCAATTTCAGGGGTAGCCTAGAGAACATCCTTCTTCTGATTTCAGCTTCGTCTTCTACATTTGCCCAAAAATCTTCAACATGAGCCTTGTGTCGATATTCTTCACCTTGTACTACTCTGATCTTTCTGTGAGGATCAAAGTCTTGTCTACTGCTGTGGAGAGTGAGGTCAAAGAATTGTAGTTCATCCTCTGCCTCTTTAGCTGCCTAGAAAGATGGATACTCTTCAATTGAATTCCCCATAACAATAGGGAAGTTCAGCCCTCCTTTCTTCCTTTTCTTTATGATTTTGCTGTGCAATGAGTTGCCCAGACACTCCTGTGCATCACCATTCTCACTGGGGTACCTGAGACCCAGAAGTACAAGAAGTAAACCCCTACTGCCTAATATAAGTGAACTTCGGGAATTGGATAAACCAATACCCATACTCCTCAATCAACTTTTGGGTGTCCTTGGATATCCTTTGTTGTGTTCTCCGTTGAAGAGTCCTGGTGATGTGCATAGTGTTGTACCCAAAACCAAAATTTTTGCTTCACTAAGGCATTTTGCTTAATTAAGTCTTAATCTTCTTAAAGTGATGTCAGAAGGTCGTTTTTGGGGTTTTCAGATACGGAGTTGGTGTCAGTGTCATGTCAGTCTGTTACTGAAGAGATTTAAGGAAAATGAGAATTTGAACGAAAAACATCAAAATTTTCTATCTCTGGAGAGGGGAGCACTTTTTCAAATAGGCGCCCTATCTTTTAGGGGCCCAGATCCTGTTTTTAGGGTTTGTCACCTCCAGCAGACATTTGTCCGGCATCACGTCAGCTTTGCAGTGAGCTATCAAGCCTGTCAAACGGACCTGTTTCGAGCAAGTTGTGGTGGATACAGCGCAAAACAAGACGAAAGTGAAAATTGACTAACACTGGTAAAAAGCGCAGCTTTTGGAAATGGCGCCCATCTTTTTGAGGTGCTAAATGAAGGTTTTTGGCTAAATGCCGTCCAAGATGCCGATCTCACGCTGTCTGTGGCTTCGGCTGGCATCCCAAGAATCCATGAAAGGTCAAGTGCCGGAAACCCCAATGAGGGCCAAACTCCTAGTCGTGTAATGTCGCAGGAAAGCGTGAGCACACTTTAAGAGGCGCCCGAGCTGTGTCTTAACGCCTCGATGATATCAAATATTCAATGTGGCCCGGCACGCCTTTCGCCTGCCTCCGCTGGGCCCCAGAGAGGATGACCAAGCACTGCAATGGAAGCAAGGATATTTTAGTCGCTCTAAAAATGGCTAAGTAAAATGAAAAGAGTAACCTTCAAAAGGCCTTTGTTTCTACCCCCATGAGCTTAGGAAATGTGCCTTATGTCGTTATGCGTAATGAGGTCAGCTCCAAAGGAACTAGATCTAGTCCTCGAAAGTTAATAAATCAGTTATGAAGATTTGGCTCGCAGGAAATACAGTCAAAATTTACCCAGTCCATGAAAAGCGAGCTTTTAAGCAAAAGCCGGATTTTTGAGCCTTAGATGTCAAATATGTCCAGAGTCCTGACATTTTGATCGCTTTTACTTAGTCCGTGAATGCACTCAAACAAATTAATTGAGAAGTCAACAACCAAAGGCTGGAGATTGGAACAGAGGTCCCGGCAGAGGTTTTAGCCTAAATTTTCATGAAAATTGGCTAAGTCTGGAATTCGCCTTAAGAGTTCAAAGTTGGATTTTCGAAAGAGAGTTGAATGGACGCCTTAACTGGAGTTTTGACTGCAGTTAGACTAAACGCTTTCTGGGTTGTCATCTTCAATTCATATATTGGCATGTGGAGTGATCTTTCAGTTCGCATGTCGAGTTAACTAGTTTGCATGTTCAGTTAACTATCTTGCATGTTGAGTTAACTTGATTGCATGACGACTTAACTGAAGATTATCAGTGAATGTCAACTAGAGTTCACATGCATGGCGAATTTGATTGCAATTGTGAAGTTTTAGTGAAGATGGCGCTTCATTGAGTGTCAACTGAAGTTCCAAAAGGGGACGCCATATTTGATTAAATTAAATATCATGAATTATGTGAAGTTGGCGCATTTGCTTTGGAATGTCAACTTGAGTTCCAAAAGGGACGTTATTTTTAGAATTAAAGCATGTGAAGTTGGCGCATTCACTTCTTGAATGCCAACTAAAGTCTTGAAAGGGTCGCCATTTTTAGAATTGATTTAAAGCATGAAGTTGGCGAACTCATCTCAATCAAGATTGTCAACTAAAGTTTTCAAAAGGGACGCTTTAGTTCTTAATTGTTAATTTAATAAATTTTGAAGATGGCGAATTCAATGAAGATGGTCAACTGAAGTCTAAATCACATGGTTTTTTCAACTGAAGATTGAAAGGGAAAACCCTAAAGCATGGTGCTTTATTTAGCATATTTTAGTTTCAGTTAACTAAAATGAGGTCCAATTAGAAGCCAAGCGCCATTTTTCAAGCTTTAGTGCTTTATGCGAATTTCAATGATGAAAGCCTATTTATTTCAGCCTTGGCGTCCATTATTTCTTCATTTCAAACTTCAAAGTCTACATTCTTCTTGAGCGAGCAGCAAGCTAAAGGTGTTACAGGTGTCAGAATTCAGCGTTCTTCATAGCAACGGATTCAGATTGTTCAGAGGAAGAAGATTCCAGACTTTATTTTCACTTTGCATGCAGGTTTCATCAAGTTCCAAAGAAGAGGTTGGCGAATTCTACAGAAGCAGAACAAACAAAACTTTCTATCTTCTGTCTTATTTCTTCTATTTCTCACCTTAGGTACTTTCTTCGCATGTCAAAGAAATTCAGCGTATTTTCAAAATCTGGTCATCTGGGTTTGCATATTTCAGCATTTGCAGCAAAACCCACGTCTTAGATTTTTTCGAGAAAATTGCCCTCAGAGTCTTCATTCTGAAGCTCTGTGCTTTTTTCCGAAGATTTCTTTGCATGTGGGTTAAAATTACATCTTTTTGAAAATCGCATCATCTGGGTTTGTCCAGAATTCCATTGTGCATAAAACCCATGTTCCAGATTTTCTCAAGAAAAATTGCCCCGAGAAGCTCTAAAACCCTTGCAGTTCTCGACTAAAAATCTTTGCATCTCAAGCTAAACGACGTGTTTTCACAAATCTGACGTTGTGGGTTGTCTTAGAATCATTTTCCGGACAAAACCCATGTCTCAGAATTTTTGGTGAAAATTATCCTCCGACAGGGTATTTTTAGCCTCACCAGGAGCCATTTTAGCTTTCCGAGAAAGTTGTCAGAAGATAGCCGTGTTCACAATCAACGGGCAAGTTTTTCAAAAGGCAGTTCAACTAGACTGAATTCAAGGCCAAATCGGTCTTAATTTAGGTTTTCATCAGAGCAGCTGACAATGAAGCGTTAAGTTGCAAAAGAAACAGAGATCACTTCATTTACGGAGCCGCCAAAGTCACTCAAATCCTGTGCCATTATCTTCGTGAAGATGGTATCTACGCGGATCTCGAGGCTGTGCAAACTGAGTTTCAGAAGCATGTTCGTGATATCTTGATGGAGATTTTGGATCACATTTCAGGCCTCAGCCAATTTCGTAAAGGCGATCAAGAATGAAGATGGCATGTACACGACAGCGCAAAAGTGACAGAATTGAAGAAGCAGATTATTATTTTTGGACAGCGTCAGAGTGCCGGAAGACAGAGTAATTGATGGTTTCTTAGTTGAAGTGTTAGACCGAGATGACATGGAGTTATCTCGCTTGAACCGGTAGCTAATTTTGAGGATTTGAAGTCATGAGCATGAACTCTAATTTCACCAGAGTTTACTTGCTGACTTAACACATGCTTAGGTCTATCCTTGGAATTATCATCACAAGAGCAGTTAGGGTTTCCGCTAATTGAGGGTAGTGTCCAAAGAATCTTGCTTTTAAATAAGGGCGTATGTTTTGCACATGGTCCATTTAGGGTTATTTGTACGGTTAACTGATGAAGTTTCAAAGAATTTATAGTTTACTTCATTAGGGCTTAGCAACAAAACTTGCATGCATTGCAAGAACTGTAGATGACTCAAGGTGATTTTAGGGTTCCCTACACCTTGATGTATATAAATAAGAGCTTTTGCTCATTTGTAAATAACTTTTGCTTGAGAAATAAGTGCTGCGCCCGCCTGCCTCAATATTGCTCTTTGGTGGTTTGTCATGTGTCTTGCTATTATGCTTAATTATGCCACATAGGTTTCCAAGCAAATTGTGATGGGTGAATTGTCTGCTTTGTATAACTTTACCATTATGATCAATTGTTATGCCGTTGTTGTGGTTTCAAAGTTAAGTGATGATGTCTTGTTTTGTGTATCTTTACCATTGTGATCAATTGTTAATATGCCACATAGGCTCTCAGAGATTGCGCATAAATCTGTTTCGTAAGTCTCTACTATTTTGATCATGTTGCGCCACATAGGGTTTTACATAAGATTGTCATGGTAAATTCTTTTAAATTGTTTTGTTTCTCCCAATAAACTTGTCTTAGATTGAGCCGATAGATGCGCCCACCCTTGCCTCTCAAGCAGAGAATCTAAACTCGCTTTATCGTCTCGACAGTCAAAACCCCGCTCCATTTCTCATGCCTGCTTTTGGAGGAAACCGGATAGATTTAAAGAAGAATGAATAGAAGTTAATGATCTGCTACAAAACCAGAAAATCCTTAGCTGCAACGTTCTTGGTTTTCTTAACTTTGTGCCTCTTCCAGCTGAGAACAAAAAGATAGGACTTAGATTACTTTTCTTTTCCACGCATTCCAGCACTACGAGGGAGCTTCCCCTCCTAATTTGAAGCGCACTCATTGCGTAGTGTACATAGCTGTCCGTACAAACCTGCACTCCAGAGGTGTTAGATTTTACGCCAACACATAGTAAAAGCATCGTTCACTCTCTTGAAGCTGAAGCTATTTGTCAAATGCAGTTGCTTAAAGGCTTCATGGATTTTAAATTGATCAGGACCGCTTCCGATTGGCTCTTGGTATGTCAATCCTTTGTATTTTGTCATCCGAGCCAGCATATAGATGACATACGAACTCATATAAAATGTCCTTGTTCTCCTCAAATTTTTGAACTGCTCATCTATATTGTCACTGATCATTCTTGCCCAGTCGACGTACTCCTTGCCCTCCAACACTACGCTGATATAGAAGAACATCCAAGGTTCAAATGCATATACTTGTGGGTTGCCATTCACCTGACTGAGCATCATGATTAAATCACAGTACTCCTGCTTCAGCTCCTCTGAGATAATATGCTTAGGCAACTTGGCACCAGGAGGTTTTGGCTTCCTCATCCATGATGTATTAATTCTCTTTGCACACCTCTCAAAAGACGAGGCGTACATTTTGTCAACTCTTTCCTTTGTCTTATACAACATCTTCTCAAAGACTGGAATACCAAAGGCCTCTCCAATAGCACCGGGCGTAAAGTTGGCAAACAACTGGCCGTCCGAGGAGACAATTGTTCTGTGGTCAGGCTTATAATAATTCGCGCACTCCATAATCAGCTCAAGACATCGGACTGCTGGTGGGAAACCAGCAGCTGCATAGAGTCCGCTCTTCACGATATTGTGCGATGTCACTGACGGATGATGGCCACCCTGCCCGTATATTCTCCTCTTGAGTGCCTCGAGGTTGAATGAACCAAGGTTGGTGTCAGTCAACCCTACCAACTTTGAGACAAACTTTGACTCGGGAAGAAAAGATTTCTTCAGCTGCTTGATGATCGCTTGCCTGGAGGCATTTTCCTTGTTTGCATCTGTATTTCCAGCTCTACCAGCAGCTTTGCTTATTCCCGCAGCGTCTCCCCTTCGCACTTCAGCGATCTGCAAAAATAAAATACGAATATTACAATTCAGATTTAAAAATAAAATTACCATGAGATGGCTGGAAATATGGAGTTAGCTTCGAAAATGAAAGCTCTTCAACACTAAATTACCAACTCCAAACCTCGAGAATCCTAACTTCAAAATTCAAACTTCAAGCTCCAACTACTTTCAGCAGTATTCCTTTCAACACTTAGAAAAACCTTCACTCAACTCACTCACTTCAGAATTTCTCCAGCACTCACTTCAGCTTCAGCACTTCCACAATTTCAACTCTGCAAATGGTGAATAAGAATGAACAACTTCGAAGTTCAAATAACTGTGAGAAGGCACCCAACTTAGCAACTGCAATAAATTTTCTTCTGCACTACTTAGCAATTTTCCAATTTGGGAGAGATGACTGGTGAGTTGTCGCCAAGATTATGTACAGTCGTCATAGAGTCGTCATAGGAATTTGCTATTGCTGGAGATTCCTTCTTCTTTGAAAAAATAGAAATTTCCCAGTTGACTGCATGTAACGCTTAGTGAATTCAAACATTCTTGGGAAATAATATCTCCAACATAAAAAATTTCTTTCCTTGGCAAAGGCGTTTTTAATCATGGCAATTCTATTTTAAACGCCTTACAATAATATTTCTTCAAAGGAACTTTCTTCATCTCAAATGCTAGGGCGTACTTCACATTATTTCATTTTCCTAGGCCTTAGAAAAAATTTATTCATCCTCAGACTTACGCATATTTTATTTCCTCTAGAAAAATTTCACTAATTGTAATCTCTAGTATTTATTCCAAAATCTCAAGGCAAAATTATTTCCTCCTCAAAACATTTTTCAAGACCCCCAGACTTTTAAGAAAAATATTTCTCAACTTGATTAATTCATGTGTCTTCACAAAAGGGGGACATTTAATTTTTTTTAACCTTGCAAAAATAAATTTTTACTAAGGTTCACCTTTACTTCTCCAATCTTAGGCGCATTTGCTAAGTCAAATTTTCATTTCCAACGCCTATAAAAATTCCATCATCCACTCATCAAGTTGGGCGCATTCAGAGGGGTCCACTTCTAGCTAGGCGCATTTGACCCTCTTGACTTCCAATTTTATTGCCTTCCAATTTTATTGCCTTAGAAAATTTGTTGGTCATCCTCTTCAGTCTAGGCGCATTTACCACCTTGAGGTTCCAATTTTCAACACTTGACTTAGGCACATATGGGGGTCCCTCCTTTCACTTTTGAGGACTTAGTCAAATTTTCAACTCATCCACATAGAGGTTAAGCGCATTTGACTAGCGGAGCTTCTAGTCTTTAACACTTACTCTTTTCCCTCTCTTCCTTGAAGCTGGCGCATTTAGAGACCCCTACTTCAACCTTCAATGCCTTAGACAAATTTCTCCATGACTCATCAAGCTTGGGCACATATGGAGGGTCATACTTCCATTTTAGACACTTAGAAAATTTTCAAAGTATTTCTCCAAGTTTGGGTGCATTCTAGGTGATGTACTTCCAATTTTGATGACTTAGAAATTTTTCTATCAACCTCCAATTGCTAGGGCACATATGCTAGGCTGAGCTTCAAGTTTCGTTGCCTTAGAAAATTTCCAACACTCCTTGCCATGCTAGGCGCACATGAGGTGTCAAGCTTCCATTTTCAAGTACTTAGTGGAATTTTCACCATATATCTTCAAGGTTAGGCGCATTTCACCCATGGAGCTTCCAATTTTCCAGACTTAAACAAATTTCAAGCTGCTCCAGGTTGCTAGGGCGGATTTGAGGAGGGCTACTTTCAATTTTATCAGACTTCAATGATTTTCAAGCTTTTTGCCTGATTTAGGGCGGATTGTTCATGATGTCTTCAGCTTTCCCTAGCCTTATATTTTTAGAAAGTTTCGCACTCTTCGCATTTTGAGTTGATTTCGAGCTCCGGAAGGCTTGATTTTCGTTTTCCCTTGATCCTCGTGACGTGACTGAGCTGTTGGTGCCTGATGCTTGCATGCACCTGCTATTTTTAGTAACTTGCTAAAAATAGTAAGTGTTCAGAATGAGCTCAAATTCTATGAGTAGATTGCCTGAAAGGTGTTGGTCATGACTGGATGCTGCTTCTGTGTGACTCTCGTGTTTCGCCCTACTTTTTAGGAAACCCTAATTCCTCTGCATGGACCTGCTAAAAATAGTAAGTGCCTGATTTTCAAGCTTTTGTAACTCCATTTGCTCTGAAATTTGTTTCATGGGGTCCTCGTGGGTTAACTGACTTGTTTGCTGGTGCCTTACGCTGACCTGCTATTTATAGCCTGTCTAAGAAGTGACTTACTATAAATAGTAAGGCCTGATTGCCTCTCAAATTTACTGTCTGGATTGTTTTAAGGATGTCGATCAGGAGGATAAGTCGCCGACTCTTTAGATTTACCCTCTTTACGTGATGAAAGTAGGAAGCCTTAATTTAATTTGGTGCTGTGTCCCAAAATGAGCTTCGCTTGACCTCTGCCTCATTGTACGGTCTTGATTCCAAGGTTGCAGCCGAGTGATCTACTGTGGGTAATGGCAATGCCCAAAAGTGACCTAACCAACTTCTGATGTGCACTCTGTACGTCATACTGCCCAAGAGACCAAAACCTAAAATGATCAACATGCTAATCGCTAAAAATAGTGTTCTATGATCAACAACTCGCTGTACCGCTATGAAGCCTCTTTGAAAACCCATAAAGAATATGCTAGCATGCGTGAGAAAACCTGCATGCAAACCCTAAAAATAGCCTCTGAAGCCCAAATTGTTGAAAGTCATCATCTTGTTTTGCATGTTACATCATCGCAAAGGTTTCGAAAAACCCAGAAAGAATCTGCAGACATGCATTGGAAACCCCAACATGCAAACCCTAAAATTGGCTTTGAAGCCCGAAATTGCTAAAAATAGCAAGTTCTCCAATTCAGCTCAAATTTTGCGTGCAGGTAGCTCACAGTGTTCTAAGTGAAGTGTATTAGTCAGAATTTTCAACTGTGCTGAGAAAATGCCCCAAATTGAGTACTTACTAAAAATAGTAAGTGGTCAGAATTCAGTGAGATTTCAGTGGGAACCAGCTGGAGGTCCTTTGATTGTAGTGTTAAGCTCGAACTTCAATTTGCTGACTCAATTTAACCTCAAACTTGCCCGAAGAAAGCAAACCCTAATTCCACAGACTTAGCCAAAATTTCAATTTACGCACAAAGACGGGCACACCCCCGAAAAGACAGACAGAAAAGAGAGAGAGACAACGGGAAAACAAAAGCCAAAAGATGGGAACGGAGCAAAAATTAGGGGGTCCCCATCTTGAATGGGGTGATGTGTTAAAAGGTCACAACAAGTCACTCCCCAATGACGATTGATTTTTGCATTCTTCATGATTACTTGTAGGCTGCAAATCAAATTCAAATGTTTCTTCTTTCCTTTCTTGTTCTTGTACCCAGGCCTCATCTTCTTTCTCAATGGTTGCTTTGCAATCTACAAGCATGAATGGTGGCACAGCATTGAGATCAGCCAACGGAGCACTTATTGAGTTCATTTCCGCATATGATTTACCAAGCATAATCTCCAGTTTTCCCACCAAAAGACTCTTGCATTCCTTTGTAGATGTCTCATAATCTTTGTAGGAGTTATCTGAATGCATGGCTAAGGCTGTTGCTGTGTTATCTTCTTCAAGCAATTCCTCATCACATGAAGATTCATGCACTTCTTTGGAGATCTCTAAGTGAACTAACAGGCTCACTTCTTGGGTTAGGCCATCTTCTTCAATTTTTGTAGCCTCATTTGTTTGTATGTTTTCAACACTACTTGGCTGCAATAGTTCCCTTTCCCTTTTAACTTCACATATGTGATCAAGTGACCAATGTTCCAAGCAAGTGAAACAAATCTCCTCTTGCCTCATTTGGTTCTTGCTCTTTTTGGGTGATCCTGGCGCCTGTATACCCAAAGAATTTAGCTCTGCAGCTGTCATATGTTCCTTGAGCTTCCCAATTTTCTGCTCAACCAAACCTTTTGAGAAAGCATAAGCTGTGGGGGAAACACACTGCCCCTTCCTCCAAATGGCTAACAAGTCTGATTGCAACCATTTGCAGATATCGTCATCCTCATCTAGGATTAAAGACCTAATAGTTTGCATACAAGCCCTCACATTGTTTGGATGATGCTTCCTAATTTCAGTTAAGAAGCATTGAAATGTTTGCAAAATCAATTTATCACACTTGACATCCAACATTAAGATAAATGGTCTGATTTTTGCCATGATTTCTATAATCTTAGCCCTTTTACCGAAAGTAGGGGCTTTGACATCATGTAACCCATATAGGCTCTCCACAATCAGCTGTAGAACCTTCTTTAATATGCCAACATTATAGGGTGCTACAGGAGCTATTATCCTTATGATCTCACTATGACAAGAAACAACTGCAAGTCTCACATTTTCACAAGGATGTTCCATGAGCTTGTGCTGGACCAAAGCGAACATTGAGAGTTGCATAGCCCAATTCAGAAGCATCCAATCTGCCTGATCTACTTTGGACAAATACGTGTCTATTTCCTCCAACTTAGAGAGAACATCATTGGTAGATTTCATGAACTTCAATTGTAATCCAATTACATAGAGCCAATTCCCTACATCCTTTTCTTTCTGCAAGTCCCTTAGCTATTTACCATTGAATGTATCATTGAATTCTTTTGAGAAAATGACACTTTTCAGTTTTGCCATTGTCGTCATTTTTTTATTTACTGACCCTTGAAAAAGCCTTATTAAATGTGCCCTTGAATGACTGATTTTATGAAGATGGGAATTTTGTCAAACAGTTTATGTGCAAATGCAATATTATCAGATTTTTCATGACTGAAAATGAAGTAACTGCAGAGGTATTATGACAATAGTTGTCATGAAACTCCAAACACCTTGTAAATGCTTATTGCTGTCATGAAGTTGATTACAACGAATGTAATAAATCGACCCTTCAAGAGATGACTCAACACTAACAATGCCAACACAGATTACATTATAATTCCTAGGTACAATGACCATGCAATGTGCAATTTACAGTCAATTGGGATCAAGCCTTTCAAAATGGCAGTGCCTAAGATGATGAAGTGTGAATTCTTCACTGCCTCACAGATCGGAATGGTATGTGCTGCGCCTAACACATAAGTGGCTCTCTCAACGTGATGCGCCTGAATTAGGAATTGCCACGAACTTCTCTAGCTGAGACGCCAATACCAATATGAGAAACTCATCGAATATTTGTTATGTCATGACTTCTTGATAATTCCACCTTTATCCTTCAGACCACGACTCCACCTCAAATCACTAATGAATTGTCTCTTTCTGGCGTCCAATTCTCCAAGCAGCTCCCGTGTCTTCAGATTTTGACTTTGTCAAATCAAAACATTCAAATCTACATTTTATGTGATGCGCTAAATATTCCAAGCAGCTCCCGACTCAACTTGACGGCTGGGAAATACTTTATGAATTTTGCGATTAATTAAATCTTGAGAGTTTGTCTCTTTATTTCAAACGGCCTTCAGTTTGTCTTCAAATGACGTCTTCAGCAATCAAACACGACTATCTTCCTATGTTTTAAAAATTAAATCTCAGCTTTTGTCTTATCCATCAATCCCTTACTCTTCAGCGGCTATATGATAATCGACTGAAAAGGCACAATAGAAATCGTAGCTAGAGGAATTTGTGCGTCTCTTTTCCTTCATTGAAGCCCGATATTAAAGTAAACATATTCGATGCCAAGATAATTGTCTTCTTCTGCCAGGTTGTCCAGCCGCTTGGTCTTTCTGAGGTGAAATATCATATTTAATCGAATGCCCAGACTTAAGCAACGCCTTGCTTTGTCCTATCTACAATTCGTCTTCTTGCAAACTTGTCTCTTCTGCTGACATGTACAACTCGGACGACTTGCCTCCCATGTTCGATTTCCCTGTTGAAGCTACCACGATTTTCCTTTCGACCCCTTTCGGTGTATCTTATTTTGTCTGTAGCGACTCCCTTCAAAATTTTGTCTCTTCTGCAACGACTTGTCTTTAGCGGCAAACTTTTGTTTGTCCTTTTTCTGAAGCTTCTTTTCTCCTTTTGTCTTATGTGTTGGAGTCTAAAGCTTTCCACGTTTACCTTTTTCCTGAAGTTTTTTAATTTTCCAGATTGACCTTGATTTGTCTTTTAATACACGATGGATTCTGAATAAATATTATCGCCCAGTTAGCTAAATCGGGTTTTGAAGATGTTATAGAAATTCACGACTTCCTTGCTTTGGAGAACACAAAATTTATTATCCTGGGCCGATATGTCAATTGGTTGAAACTGCAGTTGTCTTTATGTGTTGGCAAAACTTGACTTCGATATGAGACAATATCACCTTTTCTTTTCTTTTTTTAACTGGAATTGACTTGTAACAGCTACGATGTCTCTCTGCTTCAACAATATAATTACTTGGATTATACAAGTCACTTTCAAATGTCCAAATAACCACCGCAAGTCCAGTCTTGAAAAAAAAAAACCCTCGATATGGGATATTCACTAAGAAAAGGATTTTCAATCTAAAAACATAAACCCAGAACGATCTTCTGCATAAACACTGATCATTTTGAAATCATCCAAAACCCTAAATACTGAGAAATTTCTTTCTGCTCATGAGATTTTAATTTCCCACACAGGATGGCAGGAATTCTGGCTCTGATACCACTGTAATGAGCCAAACTAGATCCGACTCAAAACCCCCATTTCTATAACATCCCCCACGAATGTTTGCCCCAAATTTCTCCAAGTTTTTCCCACAAAAGATTTAACAGATAAATTGCATGCAAACAGATTTTTATTTATCCAATAACTTGTAGCAAATTTCAATGTAAATCATATAATACCAGTTTAGAAATAAGATCTAAAATTGGATATGATTATTTCCTTCAAAATCATCAGTAGAATAACAACAGAAATTTTCAATCGTAGCCACAGAACTTACAGTCGGATTGAATAACCAGAAGTTTGAATCTGAAGCACAAAGTGAGACATTTGAATGAAATCTCCAACAGACAATGGGTTTTCGTCCACTGCCTCCAAGCTCGAGGGTTTCCGTCCTCAAACCTGTTGAAAGCCAAAGCTTCCCAGAAATCTCCAAGAGTAAATAATAACCAAGCATAAACCAAGCATGTTGTAAAGTGCCCTGGCTGTGGTGTATAATTTTTGCAAATGTCTTGTTTTGAATAACTAGTCTTTGAATGCACTTTTCAAACATGCCAATTGCAATACTTGCATAATTGCATTTATTGAAGATAGCTAATGCTGAAAGCAAATAAAGTAGACAAACTAATGCATGCAGCAGATCTTTAGGACTGTATTTTGCATTCACCATCAATAATAACAGTGCCAACTAGCAAACCACACACATACTCACTCACAGCAATAATGTTCTCAGAAATATCACCATGCTGTAACAGCAATACACATGAATTAATGACCCCTTTCCATTGATTGAAAATCATTATAATGCTGTTCTACCATTAAGAACTTCCCTAACAACCCAAGGTATCACTCAACTATTTCTGGGAGACTATAACAGCAAACTGAAAGGTAATTTCTGAGTGCATTAAGGACTGAATGCAAGAACAGCAACTCATGTATTTGAAGCAATCATTACATCCAACAACATTAAAGTATTCCTATGCAAACTCAGTGTTGCAATGAACAGTATGGAGGCTCAGAGCTGAGTACAGAATGATAGGAATGTTCATAGTAGATTTAAAATGAAACTCGCATTGTATTGGTCACTAACCAGCTATTTACAATACCCAGAAGTTGACATACATTCTCAGACAGCATTAAAGGAAGGTTCTCTCTTCTAAGATTCTGGTTACAGGCTAAATGATATATATAATTACTAATTTGGCTATGACAGCAGCAGTAATACATGTAATTTCTGTATATTGCAAAGACTGTATTTTAAGAACTGCAGCCTCAAACATAACAGTCACTCTCCAATCCTCCACTCACAGAAGTTGCATTTACAGTGATCAAAACCACAAGATGAAATGTATTAGATATGACTCAGACCTGATGTGACAAGTCGTCCTCAATCTGGAAGTGAGGAAGACGCCTCAAGCATGACCAGCAATGCAAGAGCCAATAATAGGAGACCCTTCAGCACTCGTTTCACCTGTATAGAGGGGCGCCTAACCAGCAACAACCAATATACACCTTTTCTAGACCTCCAAGAGCATCCACGACCCAATATAGGGCTGTTACAGAAATCGCCCTTACTCAAAAAATCGTGTTTCTGTTCTTTATCCAGCTGCTTCTCAAAAACGACTCATGTATGGGATTTCATGACTGAAATGTGTGCGCCTGGGGTTACATTATATCAAAACGCCTCCAAAGAGAATGTGTTGGCTCCCAAAGTCAACCCAAGAGCTTGCAGAAATTTTAATGGACTGTAATCACGAAAATGATGAATAAAATCTTGAGTTGCATTTTCAAAACTATCTCAAACTCGTCCTGCAAATAAAAGATCTTTTCCTTCTCCAAAAATCGCGACTCT